>WOVY01009934.1:1800000-2060817 GCA_013436015.1 Rhipicephalus annulatus
AAAAAAAGGAAGAATCGATGTGAGGGTAATATGTTCATTTTACCTTGAAGTGGGGCTTCATGGCAGTGCAGATTTTTTTTTTTTTTGAAAGCTGTTTTAATAGTGTAGCTCCACTCCAACACAGTGGAACAACCTTTACATGAGAGTTACATGCAAACAAATTTACACTTATTCGTAAATTTTATTTGAAATTTTCAATAATTAGAAGTGAAGCGAATTTGCATACGTTCGCTCAAATATTTTAAGTGCTTGAATGAACCTACTTGTCAGTTTTCCGTGGCAAGTTTTCTTAGTGGTGCTCCAAGAGAACATTTTCAAGAGCAGCACACTCACTGCAAACACTTGTGGTGGAAGCGTCTGTTCGATCCAGTTGGTTTTTCTGAGGTCTTTCATTCAGCAAGTTTCAGGCAGATTCTTTTAACTCAGAGCCACAACATTGAAACTGGGAAGAAATAAGTAGGAAAAATGTTTAAAATCGATCGTCCAGGATGCTTCTAAATCTGATCCACACTTTGACTTGCAAACTTGAGTGGTCAACTTTATTAATTATATAATCAAAATTAACACAAAAAGTTGCGAGTTTGCACCAGTCTTTGCAAGCAAGACGCTGTTGATCACACCCCCATTGGTCACTTTGGCTGGAGTTACATCCAACACATTGTGTAAATACACTGAGCCCTCGATATAATGAACCAGGGTATAACGAAGCATCTAGGCTTGTGGGAATATTGAAATGAATACTGAATACTATAGTATTCCAATTATCTTCAAATTGATATTAAATTATTGAAAACTGAATTATTTGGGACAAACTAATAAATACATATTAGTCCTCATTTAACTTCTTTTTAAGGTGGTTTCACTGCAGTGGAGGGGTGCTATGTTGCTATGTTGTGAAAGCTTTTATTCAGGTGTATATTAGTTTTTGTGCAACTCTACGTAAAAGTAGTTTTGTTGCAGTGAAGGGGGTGCAGAGTCAGATATCCAGGAGAAATCTTAACTGCAGTGACACCCTACTTTGAAGTTAAATAAAGATATTATCCTCACATCAATTAATTTTTTCAGTTTAAGACCTCGTTATACCAATTTATATGATCTAAGTAGGGTAAATTTTCAAGTGTAACATATTTCATGAGCTACCACTTGTATTTTACCGAAAATCAAATTTTGCTATCATTCAATGTTGCTTCCATTTCCTTTGATGAAAAAGAAAGGGGGGGGGGGGCATATGCGCAGGCCATGTTTTAATTATAAAAAAAATATTATATGCTCCTTTTTCTTTATAGAATGTGATACATAGTACTATTCAGTTTGATTCAAAATTATTCGACTAAAAGCACTATTCGCTTCACCTTGAGTTCACCTTGAGCCTAAAATAAAGTTCACTATTCCCACAAAGCCTAGGAATATCAGTTACAATGAAGTAAATGAAAAATATAGGCCTGTGTAAATATTCGTATGCTTCAGATATTCGAAGAAATATTACAGTATTCGAATTCAAATTATTGAATATTTTCAAGTATTCGAATCGAACAAATAGATAATCTGCTTGTAACATTCTGTACAGGTTGTTTCACTGCATTGAAGGGATGTTAAGCCGTGAAAGAACCTACTCAGGTGTATATTAGTCTGCATGTTATCTTCGGTAAATGTGGTTTCACTGCTGTAAAGTTGTGCTAAGTCCTGAACACACGTATCCAGGAAAAATTGGCACTGGTGCAAAGTACCCTTTTAAGGTTAAATGAAGATAATATCCTCACATCGATTCATTTGCTTGTTATACTGACATATGTGCTCTAGGTATAGTACATTATAAAACATAAAATATTTTACAGGTTATTACTTGCATTCTACCAAAAGTCGTATGAGATCATCACAAGTATGCCCAATTTTCTTTATAATATGCAATATATATACTATTTGAGTTCTATACGAAATTATTTGACCAAAATCACTATTCGCTTCGAACCTAAAATCACTATTTGCACTAGCCTAGAAAAATAGTCTCGCAATTGATATAGTGCTAGGAATTAACCTTTGTAACAAATTTCTGGATGTAATGAACTTATTTTTGTGTAAGATGCAACTTTGTTATGAAGACGTATGAGTGTACAGGAAATCATCATCCTCTCGCAGGATGACCAAAATGTCTTTCTTATGGAAAATGTCAAAGCCAAGTGATGAAAAGGGAATGAACCCATGGTTTGTTCTGCTCTATTGAGAGGTTCACTAATTATGAAAGTAACCTGGATGTGAATTTAGCACATTGTAATGGGTGACTGGCATACACGTTTGAGGGGGAGGACCACTGAAATATTTCCAAAGTACAGATGTTTTGAATAGTAATGCTAGAGGTGAGACAGAGCTTGAGTACAAGCTTGTATCTTTCGTTTTGTTTGTTTCATGTGTATCCTACGTAATCATTCCTGTGTCAAATGGTTTACTTTATCTTTATACTTTTGTGAGGTTTGGATTACTGGTATGTTTTCTGTTATTGTTTAATCTTATTGTAACTTTTTCTTGAACTTTTGCAGAAAGCTCAGATGTTGCAACTATTTCACTTGCATTGAAGACCTTGGGTAGCTTTGACTTTCAAGGTGAGTGTGTTAATAGCGGCTTATCTTGTGTGCCTTTGCATTGAAGCTGCATTTTCTAAAGCTTAGAGAGACATTGATTTCAGCAAACACATATTTTAAGCATCATCAGCTCTTTTTGAAATAGTGATAATACAGTAGAACTTCATTGACACATTTAAAAAAACTTGTAAAATAAGCATACAATCCGGGAAAATGTGTAATCTGAATCCAGTTAAAATTGAGGCTGACAAGCCTATATTGAAATACAAGGTTAAAAAACATTTCTTTCAAAAAAAAATAAAGAACAATTTCCCAACTTATGGCATGTCACTGGCAACCAGAGATCAGACAGCTAGTCCTGGTCCTCACAGGAAACAATGTCTTGGTCACATATGTGAAATCACGAGACAACCTGCATATTGCAAAACCAAACGCTCGTGGGACAATCAGCATAAATGTAAAAAAAAGGTTACTGGTGTGGAAACAAATGAAACCTTCGGTTCTTTTTACATTGCCGCTTGTAAATATTGGGCTAGGTTTGTCGAAGAGCGGAAGCGATATTTTCAAATTTATGCATGTGGAATACAGTCAAGTACATTTGCCACATTACGCGTGACTCGACCCGTCCATGAACGAAATTGCCAACCCGCTCACATTTTAACAAGCTCAACTCTGCTCACTGTACATTACAATCGTGGAAAGGTCAAGCATCTCTAAAAGCCAAAGCTGCTTGTGACTGTCGCGCATACGTCTACAAAGACTAGAAAAAGCTGTTAAAAGTTGATGCTAATTGTCCGACTCGTTGCCACCGTTCACAGAAAGATTTAACTGTGATTTTTGCTTTGAGGAAAAATGCCTGTAGAATTTAGCCGAAGCCGTGTAAAGAAAGTTTTTCAATGTCATGTCGAAGTACTAGTTTTTAGCTTTAGCGACACTGTCCCTAAGAGCCAAGCATATGGCACACAGCAAGGTGGCAAGTTAGGCCAGCTGGATTATGTTCATAATTGAAAATTTTGTTGAAGTGAACTAAAAAGCATATTGACAGAGGTTGTCAGCCTCTTCTGTCCATCTGTTTTTCAGTGCGCTTCAACAAACTTTTCAAGTATGGCACACAGTTTCAATGCATTCCCAGAAGAGGGGCATTGCCGGCACGTTTTTCTTATTCCTTTTGCTTTGCACTCAAGGTGAACAACTTGACTAGTAAGCCACGGTTTTGAAAACTTTCTATGCATTTACTCTTCATAGGTACAAAATCTTCGATACACTTAAGAACGAGATTTTTGAAAAATAGCCATAATTCATTGATACTGCAATCACTTGATTATTTTGAAAAAAATAAAATTCGAGAACGAGTCATTCATTGCATCCAGAATGCCCACGTCATTCGCATGTGTAAAAACCGGGACAACATGCGCTTCGTTTTTCTTTTTAGGCACATGGCCAAGATACAGTGTAAATGTAATCAACTTATGGAGGGATATTTTATCGAGAACTGCAACTACGGGTTCCTTACTAAGCTGGTTTTTGTTAACATGAAAAAGGTCTAGGATAAGTTTTGCTGAGTCGCTAATGCGAGTTGGCTCTTTGACTACTTCGGAATGTCGTTACTCCAGTCAATGGATGGCAGATTGAAGTCGCCTATTAAAGAATTATTGATGCGAACGATGTTATCACATAAAAATTGGTTTAGTTTTTCGAAGAATGCACTGTTGTCGTTTGGGGGGGGTAAAATCCACCTACTACCAAGCTGCATTCATTCAAGTATACTTTAGCGATGACACATTCAACACCAGCTTTAAGAGAAAGTCGGTTTATATGTAACGTATCTCGAAAGCTTCTATAATTACAGAAGATAGCGTAGTCAGGCAGGACAATTTCAGAATCGGTTATGTCATGCAACCAAGTCTCTGTAATTACGACTACCTGAGGTTTATACGGGAGAATAACACTTTCCAACACATGAATTTTATTCACAATACTGCGAGCATTAAACTGGAGGCAAGGGAATGGTTTTTTGACGACTGCTGATTACTGTTCATTTCTGGTATTCTTGTGCTGAACAAGAACTCCAACTTTTGGCTGTCATCCAATTCAAAAAGATCGTTTTCAATTTCAATCTTATCGTGGATCAGCTAAACTTTTCAAGCACGCTGTGCACCGATTTTTTATTGCTTTAGCTAGGCATAACTAATTATTAACAGACCGGAGATATGCAGCCTTCGTTCTTAGATCGGTGCATCGATATCTGCGGCATTATTCCCATCCTGAAATTATGCCAAGCGATGTTTGAAGTCGAAAGTTATTGAATTTGGGATGTCTGCTGTAGAAAAATCAGCTGTAAAGGAGACCGGACCACCCTGCTGACCTCAGATTTTATTCAATCATATTTGAATGTCCGTTGTACCAAAATCCTTAATAAAACGAAGCGCTATCAATGGAACAAATAGCAAGGTCGGCATTATGCTGCAAATTAGTATGTAGTAACTTAATGTCTCTTGTAAGTGGAACCGTTGTAATGAAGTTATACTGTAATGAGAAAAGCCAGGGGAACAAGATATCCTGAGTGTCGAGTGAACAGCAATGGGGCGCTCGTATCCACGAGGAGAGGGAGGGAGGGCAGGGCACGGAGTAGGACAAAAAAAGTCTGACATGTTGGTGGTGTGGCGCGGGTAATAAAGGGTTGTGCTGTAAATGTGCTTGCAGATCATCAAGTGTATCATCGAGTCTGACAATCTGTAGTAAAACATAAAACCTGTTACAGATTCTCCTTTAGCACTCTCCTAATAAAAATATGTGTCTTCTCGCACCCGATGTTTCAGGACGCACTCTGACAAGCTTTGTCAAGCATTGTGCAAATACGTACCTGACAAGTGAGCACAAAGAAATACGCCTCGAAGCAGTTCGAACGTGCTGCTGCCTTCTCTCACCAGCACTGCAGGTGAGTGCACAGTTTGCCTTAATTTCTGCCATTTTTTGGCAACCAGTAGCTTTATTTTAATTTCATGCCAGAGGCCTTCTTCTCGTAGCATAGTAGTCTTGAAATTCAGATTATGTTAATAGTACCTGTAAATTTTTCAGTGATAAATAGAGATGGTTTACAGTACCACTGTCTGCCTTTCTATACCTTTCTCACGAAATAAATTTTTTGGGTATGAAAGCAAAAAGCTAAGTCAGTATGAATAATGTCAAAACAAATGGTTGGGAGGTTTGTGTAAAAATTTTGACATGTGCCAGGTTTAGGCGAGGCTGAAAAAATTATGTTGCTTGTTTGCCAAGTAAAGAACATCTTCAACTCTAGATTCAGATTATATTTTAAGTGCTAATAAATTATGCCAAAGTGCTCTTGAACTACATGATATAAAAAATTCTGCCAATCAGGGTGATAGCGCTGCTGCTGATGGTTTCTTTTCTTATTTTATGAGACATATAAGGCATCCACCTTAAAATGTAACTCTAAAATTGCATCAGGTCTATCAATTTCATACCTGTTTGCCAAAACTTATCTCAGAGGCCATCTAGAAAGGAGTAGAAATCTGCTCCAACAGGGGGTGCAGCAATTTGAACTGCTCATAACTTTTTTTGGTAAACTGAATCACTTAATTTACATTGATTTTTGTTACAGTTACCAGTATTTACTCGATTGTATCGCGCCCTCGATTGTAACGCGCACCCGATTTCCACCGCGGAAAAAAAAAAAACGTAAGACATCGATTGCAACGTGCACCCATTTTTTCGCTGGCCCGCACGATCACACCACTCAAACAAACGACTCCTTTCGCGAGCGTCTTCCATTTAAATATGAGGTACAAGCGAAACTTGTGCCCATCTGACGTGTAACAGAGCATTGCCGTCACTGTAGTTTTACCGTGGACCGATGTCAGCACGCTAACTTGCTTCGCCTCCTTCTTCTCGACGGTTGTGGTGCCAGGCATGTCGAAGTAAAGAGGCGTCTGATCGGCATTGCCGATTTGCCCAAGCAGATAGCCGTTGTTGCGCCGCAAGTTTAGGGCGAACCTCTGAAAACTATGAAGCTTTTCATCGTACTCCTCCGCAAAACTTTTCGCATATGCATGTTCCCCTTCGGAGGGAAAAGCCTTTCCTCTTCATAAAGTTAGTTAGCCAGCAGCTGCTCGCTTTAAACTGGCTCCGCATTAGACCTTTTTCGAAGACTAATTGTATAGCCCGCACTTGGAGCAGTTCTGTCGTCACGGGCCGCTGTGCCGCTCGCTGCTCAAGCACATACTCGCCGAGCAGCTCTTTAATTTGCGGAAAACGACCCTGCTGTGGTCCACTGAAGCCTTTGCGCGAAGCTTTGCTGTCGACAATCTTCTGCTTTTGTTTCCGCCGGTCCCGCACGCACGTTTCGGGAACTCTGAACGACCGCGATGCGGCCCGATTTCCGTCCGTTTTTGCACACGCGATGACTTTTCTTTTAAAAGCGGCATCGTGGTGCTTTCTAGTTTTTGGAGTCGGCCCTTCCACGCCGTCGATGCTAATGCACTACTAGATGACGAACTCCTCAGCACACATACGAAGTGCCGCACATGGGAAACACATAAGCAGAAATGGCCGACGCGCCATGCCGACGCACGTAGGGGGCGGCCATTTTGGATTTGCCGATGGCAATAGATTGACCGTAATTTTTTTTTGTACTCGATTCTAACGCGCATGCAAATTATGAACCCGCTTGTGCGCGTTAGATTCGAGTAATTCGAGTAAAAAGGTGCGCGTTATTCGAGTAAAAAGGTGCGCGTTAGATTCGAGTAATTACGGTACTTGGCTTTTATCCTGATTACAGTACTATTAAGATGTCATATGTATACAATATAGCTCTTAACTTAACAAGAACCATTGAATTATGTTTTTAAGAAGACTTCTCATTAATATTCAGAGTACAAGTGCTTGACCAAAGAAACAAGAGCACCCCATAGTAGTCATGCTCTTAAAAGTTTCAGGTACCCATGTACTGCGTTAACCAAGCAAATGCTGGCTTTCTCACTTATATGCCAAGAAATGTTGATAGGACAGTAGTATCGTATTTCAGTCACATCAGATACTAGTCTGAGGAATGACATAACTCGAGAGAGATTATTGCTTGATGTGCAGCACACGTGTTTGTTTTCAAGAACTTGTCGTCGGCTCTGATGTCGACTATTGACTCCGCATGTACGAGCGTGCTAGCCAGGCTCGCCGATGGGACCAAACCATGATGCTCGCCAGTGTAATCTTTTACTTGTATGGCACCTCGTGTGTTTATTTCGATGCTCATGAAACCGAGTTGACCAGCTGGGACATTTTCAAGGAGCATCTATGCAACATCTTTGGAGACCCGTCCGGTCACCAAATGGCCGCACTAAAAGAACTCGCCTATTCCTGACGTTCTCCTGGCACGCGACATCACTGTACAACACTCCTGCGTAACCATGGCCTCTAATCGGAGGTTTCTCCTTATTATCAATTTTGGTTTTACGAAGCAAGTACTACCTCAAGGAATCTCTGTCGCTATGCTGCGACCCTTCATGCCAGCTCTTTGAGCCATGACACTGCTGTTTACTCTTTATTTTTATTTTTTTGTTCTTCGGCCGAGAACCAACATTACCCCTAGATACCATCATCCCATATACCACTGCACCAACCAGCGAATATGCCCTTGACGCTAATATTCGAGCTGTTCATGCAGGCGAAATCGCCCGCACGCGCCTTCTGACCTTTCAAGAGAACCAGCGTCGTTTGTACGGTCAACGGCGCCGAGACGTGCATTTTCTACCCGGTTTTTTGGTTCTACTGTGGTCCCTGACCCGTGAAGTTGGCTTGTCAAAAAAACTGCTTTCACGTTACCCAGCTCCATACCGAGTCATTTGTGAGGTTACTCCTGTGACATATGAAATTTCCCCTGCCGCCTCGTTGCCTTCATCTACCCCACAAGCCACCGACATTGTACATGGGGCACGTTTGAAGTCCTACCACTCTCCTGGTGATGTTGACATTTAGTGCATCGTGACGGCGCTTCTGCCACCGTGGATTTAGCTGCATGTATATTGACATTTTCTGGGACAAGGCACATGTGGGCCTGACGATGAGCTCTCTCCCTCGGTCGCTAGTTAACTGGTCGTGCCACTATTTCTGGTTGTAATATATTTTAGTCTACGGCCTTGTCGATCCAGCGTCTCTTCTCTTACGTAACTATAAGATTATTGACTGTATTTGTCAACATTCCTTTTCATTTATTTGTCGTGTTTGACTCTTTCAAACTTTGCCAACAAAGACAGTTTGAATGCCATGTAGACTACTGGCTGCAGTGAGATCAGAACTGCTTTAAAAACGAGTGCAGTATTTCTCTATGGCCAGTGCTTTTGTCTTTTGGCTTGTAGTGACTGGTTACTGGCTTTTATTAAAAGTCTACTCGTTGCATTACTTTTACATTTCTTGCTCTGATAGTCCTTCCTTTATATAATTTTTGTCTCTTCACAGAACATGAAAGCAACTGGCAAATACAGCCCCTCCCTCATGGATGATGTCCAGAGAGTGCTTGGAAAATTATTGCTGGCTGGTGTGACTGACACTGGTAATCTGCCGGCCATCACTTTATGTGTTCTGCATTCATTGCAGCTACAACCACAATATCATTGTTTCACTCGCCAATCCTGCTTTATTGTGTGGCATACAATTACAGTCGACTAGGGCTATGTTGCCGCCAACCAACATTAGTTTCTTTTTGTCCCTTGAAATTCAGACTCAGACGTGCGTTACTGTGTGCTTGCATCCCTGGACGAGAAGTTTGATGGCCACTTGGCCCAAGCAGAGAACCTCAGTGCCTTGTTCATCTCGCTGAATGATGAAGTGTTCGAGATTCGGGAACTTGCCCTGTGCATTATTGGCCGGCTGAGCAGTCTCAACCCAGCGTACATCATGCCTCCCCTCAGGAAAGTGCTAATACAGGTACGCATTTACAATGCATATTCTGCTTCATTGGTGGCTTTCTCGTTGGTTCCTTTTTACTGCTCTCACCTTCACAATGTTCGATGCAGGAGAACAGCTCTCAAATGCAGCATAGCTTGCTACTGTGAGTCAAAATTGTAATTTCAGGACATATAGCAGCACACAGCTTTCATGGCAGTATTGGCAATACCTGTGCTATATTGTGATGCATGCCTGGCTTTAGAAAAATTACTGGCGGCGTTCATGACCAAGAGTTGTAATATTCATTTCTTAATTTAAAGATTCCTTAGAGGCGTTGGGTACACAGTAAAACCATATTAATTGGACTCGTTTATTTTGAAATCCTGATTACTTCAAAAGATTCACACGCTCCTGTATTAAGTTTGAGGGGATAATTTAAACTGACGATCAGCCCCAGTCTGATTAATTCGAAAACTTTAGGTGATGAGCCAATGCCTGATCATGATTTTGCTGCAAATCCACAGCAATGAGGGCCCTTAGGAGCCACAAGGCATTGTACTGTTCTAGAAATATCAGAGGGGCTGACGCAGCCCTTTCTCTGCGGTTTCACACAGTACGTGACAGAACGTCTTCGAAGGGATAAAAAAGTCCGCCTCGATTTTTTTCATCTCACCAATAGAGATTTATTCATCCATGAAGAGCTTCTATGCCTGTCTCACTGCTGTTTGTAGTAGCGATGTTGCAAGCGGCAAAGCCTGCGATGTAAGGCACGACAGAGCGAACGAATGGGGAGAGGCTTTTTGGACAGCCAATTTTGTCTGTCTAATCGTGGTCTTTTGGTTGTAGGATGGCGGACATTTATGATGTCATCTTTGTGGTTGCACAAACTGCAGTGGCAGATACAGATGTACCAAGAATCAAAAAGATGCCTTCTGAACCAAACTGTGTTGAGCAAAAATGATATTTATCTGTCAATTTCCAATGTTCATGACGCACAGCTTGCTCCCATAAGTTCCTCGTCTCAGCATCTTTCAGGAAGCTGCCAATAATTTCCGAATATTAATTTCTTGGGCCTACTAATGAAAAACACAAGTCAGCCAGACTGCATAAACCCTATGTGCGTTCAGCACGTACCTGTAAAATGTGACTCTTGGAAGAAGGACTTGTGTGTTTTGTGCACCCATACGCTACTCAGGATTGGGCCATGCTTGCTTCAATTTACCCGCATGCATACGAATGCACTGCAGAGACACACCTGTGAAGGAAAGACAGGCTCGTGAACTGCAATCTATCATCGCTGTAGGAGAACTGGCAGCCACCGATGACTGCTGAGCCGAGCTTTCTGCCCACCACAATGTGGCGGCACTGGCTTCACTTGGAGAACGCTCCCTCCACTCGAGCAGTTTTTATTATATCGTCTTAGGTTGCGACATCGTCAGGAACGGTGGGCACCAATCGCTCGGTAAGCTGCTATGTGCAGCAAGTGAGTAGAACCACCTTGCAAAGTGATGTCTCCTCGTGGCCGCCTTCTCTGCGCCTGTGCTGGGTGGATATGTTAGTCGTTGTCAAGTGACTCATTAGGCCTAAGGCTCTGCAAAGCCACCTGTCACACATGGGACACAACTAGGTGGATCATTGCAGGGAGGGGTTACACTCTGCTTTCCTCATTTTATCTTTTGATGCACGAACTAGAAGAAGCAACTTTTGTTTATTTGAGCTGGGTGCCTCAGTTGCCGCTGATGTATTTGTTAGCCATAGTGACCATCGTACTACCTGAGCATTGTGCCCTAAGCTCCTGTCCCTTTGCCCTAATACGTTTTGTCAAGAGTGTGAGTATGCAGCAGGAGTGATGTGACCCGCGGCTGGCTGTCTTCTGCACATCATCTTTGCTGTTGTTTTGGGCTGTAATCGAGATATCAGGCGATGAATATGATGGGGAACTGTGCCACTGCCTGCAGTCCGGCGCCCTCGTGAGTGCTGCTCGCAACCAGAAGACATGTCGCGTGTGTCACGCTTTTTTGTGTAGACGGCCACGTTGCCGAACTGGAGAATGCATCCGTGTCAACCATTGGCAGTGTTGTAATGCACAGACATTCTTCGTATGCTCAGATAGCAGTGCTCTCATTTTGGAATATCGCACACGTTGGGTGCCAGTGTGGGATCTTGAGATGAGAGTGCTGCTCTCGAAGCACATGGAGACAGCAGGCGTAGTTGGGAAAACCCAACATTTTGTACTTTTATTGAACTGCTTTTATGAACGACATCGCCAGCCGAATCAAATACATCACTAGTGACGGGGTGCATACAGGTTTTTGAAATCGTTGAAAACCTTTGAACTTGAAAAATGCGTTTTCAAGAACCTTGAAAGTCCTGGAATTTTTCTCTATCCTTGAAAGTCCTTAAATTTTGTGAGCATTGCACTTTCATATAAATATCGTGACCTCTTAAATGTGGTAGATCGATGTGTGATCCTGTCAAACTCCCCATTTTTGAAGCAGTAATGCGGCGTGGGTGCACATGGCCCCATTTTGCAAAAAATGCATGTGAAAACAAAAAGTTAGTTTTGTGGTGAGAGTGAAGCAGTGATTGCCATAGCGAGAAATTATAATGCCACACGAAGAAGGGCAAGCAACTTCATATATACAACACACCGCTCGAGCACAAAGGACGCAGGAAAAGAAAGTGCACAAGATGAGTGCTGATGAACAACTGCCACAGCTCGATTCTGGAAGCGTGCTGCTTAAACACCAAGAAATATGCTAAAAAAGAACGCACATGTATCCGCGGGATGAGTGTAAATTAACCACTGTCGCAGTTGTTACTTCTTGGTTGTTAAGCAACGTTACTTCTTGGTTATTAAGCAATTTTACGTCACTTCCTGAGTTTATATAATGCTCATGCTCCCAATCGAGGCCCATCGCGAGCACGTCCAACACTGGTGTAGCTCTATAAGAAGGGCAACGACAAGCTCAAATGCACAGCAAACTCTTTAAGAAGGGCAACAAAAGTTGTAGTGATGTCACACGAGGTCTGTAGTGAGGTGAGTGACCTCCAAACTTCCGCGACATACATACCTGCAAAGCATTATGGAATTGGCAGCTAGCGGCGCGTTTGTTTTGCAGGTGCTTGTGTGGCCCATGTGTGCGACAGCAGACGATACTCAATATGACGCGTGCTAAGCTTTGTGGTCACGTGATTAAGTCGGTTACCCAAATTTGTGCCCACAAAGAGGAACTGCAGATGGCCAATATGAATAAGACGATAACTTATTTAGCAAGAATAAATGAATTATGGTGCATGTACCGGGCTTGTTGGTGCTACAATTAACGCTTGCAGCAAAAAGTGCGCAAGCCACAAATATTGTGGCACCACCCTTTTAAGGGGGCAGACTGGTCTTTGGGGCCAAAAGTGACAAAAAAAATCATTTTTTAAAATTGTTTGGTGTCTGCAAGTATTTTACTATCGCTCTGCAAATTTTCACACACCAGGAAGTGGTAATTTTTTGTAATGTCATTCTGGCTGTCCAGATTCTTGATGCTGTTAATATGCAGAACCTGCAAAAAAATTGGTAACCGACTTCGGGGCTTCTTTATTATTTGAGGGCACCTGTGTTAGAAGCTTTGCAACGAATTTATGAGCACCTTTTAGAGGATTGCAGAACATGTGCGCCATGATTGTTGCTTTTTGAAAAAGCTGTGTGTTTTCAGTCTTTTCCATTTTTCTCATAAAAAAGTAAATTTACGGCTGTTCAATTTTGAGGCCTCAATATCTCTACAGCTAGGGCAGGTACAACAATAATTCTTTTTGGAATGAAAACCTGTATGTGTGTAGAACGCAAGTGTGGGAGCAGAGTGTAGAGCACAAGCCTTTTTAATTAATCACTCATCAAAATTGTAACACAATTTCAACTGCTTTTGAAAATTGATAGTTCATTTTACTGTAAGAAAGCTAAGAAAGGCCTGAAAACAAATAAACTCTTACATACTTTCAATCTATAGTCATTAGTCTATGTTGGAATATCTGAAATATCACTTTTAATTAAGCACTTTTTTTTCTATGGTGGCCTTAAACAATAGGAATGAACATAAGTTATCTCAGGAACAAGATGAGTTACAGGAAAACTAATTAAATATTAGAAATCAGCACAAAAAACTGCACAATCCTGTGCAGTTTGATCAAGATCACTGAATAAATAATCAAAAAATGTCTAAGACTAGTCTGCCCCCTTAAAGGCCAACTCCGGCGAGTTTTTGAGGTAAATGGATCTCAATTAAATTTATTATGTACATTCATATGCACGTTTGCACCATTCATGCTATATTGCAAGCTTGAGAGCTTCGCAGACTTTTTTTCAAATTCATTTTATAGCTTGCCTCTAAACGCTCACCTCGGTTGCCAAAATTAATGGCAACATTGTGTGTGTGACGTTGAGTTTTGCCTGGCGGAAGTAACAGAACCGATGTGCCACTGCAGCGTCTGCTTGTCTGCTATGGATTGTGTGGGTTCGTCTGCACTTTCTTGGTAGTGCGTGTGATTCCCTTTACTATGTTGGTGGGCATGTGATAAGTGGCAAGTGGTGTTGCATTGTGAGCCACACACGATTCGCCATATATTCACTGTAACAGCATAAGCGCTTTAGGCATTCGCGGTGGATGGTGTGGACTGGTAGTGCCATCTGGAGGGCATTATGCGCAATCAGGCAGGTTCGGGTGAATGATTACTTCACTCGTACAAGCACCAATAATTTGGCCGAAAAAGAAGAAAAGAAAAAATGTCTGCACTGCGCTGAACGCTGCCTTTGGTCTCGTATCGCAATGCACGTGGCAGCTTGTTCAAGCGACCTTCCTGCATGAGAAGCCTTTGCTGATTCGTTCAACTTACATTGTAGGACACGGGCCGCGCGTCGAACGGCAATCACGTGGCATTTTTTTAATTTCACGCACTTTAAACAAACCCTGTAAAAAATTAACCAGCATTGTTATCTTACCGTAGCTTGAAAATTTGTTATTTCTAGATAAGAGCTACAAGTCTTGTATCGAATTTTTTTCTCTCTAGTCAGTATTTAAAAAGTCCATTAAGCATTCTTTGTTGAATACCGTTCTTGGCGGGTGAAAAAAAATATATTCTGACGTTTTATATACACATAAGAAGAATACTGCACTAACTGGAGATGCATAACACTCATTTTCAATATTTTATTGTTTGGTGTTCTTTAGCTGAAACACACTATATAGTTTCCCATTGCTAAAAATGGCGCACGTAAGGTGACAGACAGATTAATGCATAGTAGCGCTGCATTCCTGACAGCACCTTTGAAAATCCGTCGTACGTACATCACACTCGCGTGGCATCGTCTCCTGCAATCAATCCTCCATTACACTGTTGCTGCGAATTCGCTTTTTTGCCAGCGTCAGTTTACTCCCGTTGGCAGCCAGTGTGCCGAAAGGGGTCGCGATGCGGCTAAATAGTGCCCTCACTGCCGCAAGTTGTGGCTCTGTTGACAAAAAGGCGTATTGGGGGGGTCTTTCTCTATCACACATCAGTAATCGTCTGCCTCGTGTGCTTACCTCCATATCGCTGTGCGCCCGGTACACTTCGGTCACGACCGTGCAGCTACCAGCGCAACGCAGCATTCTTGATCGAAAAGTGGCAAGCGCGGTCTTTCAGAAAAGCAACGGAAGCAAGGGAGACAAGGGGATAATGAGCTGTGCAGTTGAAAAACGTCCCGAGTTCTCCTATTTTCCTCGGTGGCTCTGACCGGTGAGAACAGGGAATAAAATTAGAAAGAACACTATAAAATCAGGGTCTTTCGAGCCAAAACTGATACTGTGGGACCCCAGATGAATTGTGACCACCTAGGCAGCTTTAAAAATTGTTAGATTTAAGTACACGGGCGTTAACTATTACACAATAAAACCAGTGACCTCATGCTCACTAGTCATCATGGCAGGTACGAAATCCTTTCTTTTTCTTTGTAATAAACTGCTACCACATAAAAAAAAGGTACAAGAGGTTTGTTCGACATGTGGATTGAACCCAAGACATCACAGTCACAAGCTCAACTATTACAGCCTTGTGCTTTTCAGGAAGTACAAGTGGTGACATTTTTTTTAAATTTTTGTGCACAATAACTGACTGTACTAACAACTGTACTGTTTCCAACCTGAATATATGATTGAGTAAAAGATTACTGGTGGAAAAAAATTGTATCTATTTGTTATTTGATATTCGATTGCTATTCAAATGTATGTATTCGTATTCGAAAATTTCGATATTCGCACACCTCTACTAATGAGTGACAAGTGAAGCATCCTAGCCTTGCTGCTGCCAGCGGGGAGTGGGGGTAGCTATCTCGTAATCAGCTGAAATGCCCGTTTGTGGTAAACAAGACATAGTTCATTGCCACACAGCAATCACATGCGTGGTCAGGCTTTCTAGGAATATTCTTTCCATTCTTTCCACCCATTCTTTCTAGGAATATTGTAAGCACAATCACTGACTTTTTTTTGTCAACTCATCATCATTTGTACAACTTTCTGATCTGTATATATCATCCTTATCGTGTGCCCTCTCGGCCTCGACTCGAATGAAGCGATTTCTCAGGAGTGGTGGAGGTGCTGGGTTAATTAATAATATAATGAAGGACAGTCTGACGAAATTTGGGGTGTATGCAAACCTCCAATTGCCGGTTACGCCAGCAATTTGCGCACTTGCACTGCTGGTAATGTTCTTGTTTGCATTGCCTGCTTAGAAAACTCGGTTAGAAAGCTTTGATGATCATGTTTTCCAGCCAAAACACACTGAGAACTCAGTCACACTGGCCATTATTGTATTATTTATTTTACCAGAAGAAACAGGCGAATGGTCTCATCATGACATGCTGGTGCTGCGAGGAGCAAGTGGCATACTGCTCACATGTCGCCGCTGTGTTGTAGTGAAGCACATCTTTTCCGCAGACGCACATTTTGAGTTACCACAGCGCCGTTTCTTTCTTTTTCTTTTTTTTTCTGCACTACAAGCAACAGGCCCACTGTTCTCTGCGTTTGCGAGAAAACTGGGACCAGACATTGCTGCAAGACATTATCCTTAGAGCTGCAAACTAGCTGGCACAGCAATCGACCCCCTGTGGTTACAAAATGGCGAATTTCGCAACAAGAGAACAAAGAAAAAAAATTGGGACAAAGTATAGAAAAGTGCTGCAAAATTTTTCTATATTCTTGCGCTGTGACATTGGCCACCGTGAACCCAGACCAACTAGCCCAAGCTTCTACACTTCTATCCTTTGATTACTTTCAATATTTCAAAGTTTGTTGCATCCCACTTTTTGTATGTTTCGATAATTCGAAAACCTGCCTAAATCTACGATTTTTCACAGTCCCAGTGACTGAATTGACGAGGTTTTACTGTACTTAATAAAGGATGAAATGGCATAATGCACACACGACTTTATGAACACATTAAACGATTACAAAACGATCACTGTAGAAGCAATGATAACTCTAGTAACAACAAAAGAGGTATAGCTCAACTTATAAAAAAAAAGAAAATGAAAAAAACACGAATAAAAATTTTTATGTTCCTATAAAAAAAGAAGATGCAGCAAAGCTGTATATGGCTAAGAAGTGAGAAATTTGGTGGTCTATGAGTGCACAGAAACTGCAATGAAGATGGGGCGTTAAGTTTAGGCGACCTCCAAAGGTCGCCTAAGGTTGCCTACGTTAAACTGTCTTAGCTAATTTTGTAGCAACCAAAAAAAAAAATGGTTGTCTGTTTTCTCTTTCTTAATCCTACCACCACCTTGCTGGATTTGATTGATATGTGGGGTTGAACGTCCCAAAACCGCCATATGATTATGATAGACGCTGTAGTGGAGGGCTCCAAAAATTTCGACTACCTGGGGTTCTTTAACATGCACCAAAATCTGAGGACACAGGCCTACAACATTCCGGCCTTTATCAGAAATACAGCCGCTGCAGCCAGGATTCAATCCCGCGACCTGCAGGTCAGCAGGCAAGTGCCTTAGCCACTAGACCACCACGGCGGGGCACCTTGCTGGATTCTACAGAACTCAATTGCATTACGTGTGTCCGTGTGCTTCGAGTTGTCGATGAATTCACCCTTGTGCTGCTAATTGCTAGGTTCCTAGTTAGGTCAACTAGTAGAGCGACCGCCTTAAAAAAGGTGTTGGTTACAGGTCTACTTTGCAGACCTGGGCGAATTTTACAGCGAAAGCTGCTATGAGATCAGAAAATGGGTCGCGTGCAGCATCGTAGTTGTCTGCCGCCACCGGTGTTCGTAACCACTATCGCACGAAATGAGAAAAAACTCAGTAAATAAAAAACCCCAAGAACACAGTGGAATTCGAACCCGGGTTCCCTGCGTGCCAGCACAGTATTCTACCGCTGAGCCATGCGGGTGCTTGGAACTCATTTGCAAACTTTTCTTAGGCTGGCTTGATGTTGGGAAGGGTATCACATTAATTGTTATGTCCGGGGTTGTCGTCGTCCCATACCCGTATTCCTTGAACGGTAGTGAAAAGGCATAGGCAACCTCGAACTTGTTTATTCCTACTCAGATCGAGGCGGCAGCCGAACTGCCGTGGGGAAGCGATCGGCGGATTGTTGTGTCGAGCGGGGGGGCGGAGGAGGAGAAAGAGCTTAACGACTGGAGTCGTTTGCAAACGGTCATCTACCGCTTCATTGTGTACCACTCGGAGGCTCGCTTGGGACCCAGGGATTGTTTGGGACACAACATGAATATAGTAATAAAGCATTTTAGAACAGCAAAGGAGCAACCAGGCATCACACAGTACAAATTGCATAATGAGGGGGTCATCCAGTGCTCCAACCTATTACAAAAACTTGTTCTTGGTCATCTATTAATTGCAGCACATTCCCGCTTCAGGCCTAATTCTTCATCATTGTCACCTACTGCAAAAAAAACTGGCACAAAATTCCTTGCAAGTGTGTAGCAGATACCAGGCTTTTCCGAAGAATGACGAAGGACTGTATAGTGAATGCCGGCTTACTACGCAGAAATTATGATTATTTATGGCATAGTGAGTACCGAGCAAGCAAATTATAGCAGTTACCTAAAAGGTGTTTAGAAAAAGCCTGAAAGATCACTCTTCGATCTTTTACGGGCATTTTTTGGGGGGCAACTAAGAAGTTCTTCCTTCTGAGAAATCTGTACGGATTTCCTTATGGTTTTCGGCCTCAAACATGTGGTTGTCTATTTTCCTTTTCTTGACCTTCACAATGGCGTTTAGTTAAAAGCACTGGAAGTGGTTTTGTGCGTCATGTAAAATCTAGATTTACCTGCTCTAGTTCAAATGTTATGTTCATGATCGAATATTCATATTGTCACAAATGGCACATTGGTGAAACGGGACAGCCTGTTAATGCTAGATTAAATGGTCATTGCATGTACATGCGAGAGAAATTACAAAAAGCAGTGGCACAGAATTTTAATGTAGCAGGACACAACTTCAATGACCTCACACTTTGAATTCTTCAGTCAAACTTCCGATCCCTAAGAGACGGAAAATATGCAGTCATAGCTTATTCATAAGTTTCATTACACTTCAGCCAAATGGTATAAACATTTCAAAGAGGGCTCTTGAATCCATCTGATAAGATACATATGCACTGAGAGTTGAGCCCTTCTTTTAGGAATTTTTGAGCTGCCAAGTGGTCCTTCATTGTGACAACCATAATTCAGCAGCTCTGTTGTTTTCAACACTGTTAGACGTCTTGTGTCATGTTAGACGTCTGCAAATGTGAAGGAGCAGGGCACTTTTTGTACACATGGCTACATTGCTGGTGACATGTTTCGTTTATCTTTCACGACTGCACCTCTCCCGTGCTCTGTTTTCATTTTTTCAAGAATCTGACGGAGTTGGAGCACTCCGGTGTGGTCCGAAACAAGGAGCAGGCAGCCAAGATGCTGGGGCACCTCCTGTCCAACGCTCCAGGGCTAATACGACCATACATGGAGCCCATTCTGGCCGTAAGTTTCTACAGGATACTCACCGAGGGCACTGTTCACTGAGATTACCCAGCACTTTTCAGCGACACCTCACGCTTTCTTGTCGAGGAAGAGCGACTTTCACCAAAATGCATCTCACATAAGTGGAAGCCAACAGTCACACTTCTTGATGAAAACGGACACCAACTGATAAACGTGGGTGCCTGTGCTTGTCGGTTTCTGTCGTCACCTTGTTTCCGTCCTCTTAGCTGATAAAGCTGATGAAGTGACTTCATTCGATGCAAAGAAAGAGTGGATATGTAAAGGTTCGTTTTACGTTGTTAGACGCAATATTTTCAATGGAGGCGAAAATGCTGTAGACTTGTGTGCTCAGGTTTGGGTGCATGTTAAAGAAATCTACATGGTCAAAAGTTTATTTTATTTTTTTATTTTATTTATTGCATACTGCCAGCCACGTCTTGGTGGCCAAGGCAGGAGTGATACAAACTTTCATACTTGCAGCCACTTATAACACTACACTTCACGGCGCAGAAATAAAATCACCACATAACAGGTTTGCGTGGAACATGAATACTCGGGTTACAGGAGCAACACAAGAGCGGTATCAAAAATACAATCCAAATTTTTGTTCCTAACACGAAGTGTAAAAACATCATTAGAAGAATTGAAATCTGCACATACGACCAGACAGCTTTTACTACAGACAGGCAGTGGCAGCTGATAAGAATGCGTCGGGCGCTGCGATGCTGGTGACGTCATGAGGTAGTTCATTCCAGTCGGAAATTGTTCGTGGAAAGAATGAATATCGCCGAGAATTTGTTTTTGTAAGTGGCACCACTATGGTGTTATCATGCTTGTTCCGAGTTTTTCACGATGTATTGTACTGCATGTAAGTGTTAAAGGCGAGTCCTGAGTGTCCGTTGACTATGTTATAAAGGAATTTTAAGCGATGTAGCTTTCTACGGGACTCCAGTGTGGGAAGTTCCGGAGCCCTTCACTACGGCTTCTCTCATAATCATATGGTGGTTTTGGGACGTTAAACTCCACATATAAATGAATAAATCAATACTAATCAGAGCCAACAGACAATGAAGGGAAGTAAAATATGGGGGCTGTCAGTCATTTGTAGTAATTGTTATGCAAATGTGAAGGAAGAAAAATGAACAAAAAGATAACTTGCTCGCTGGCAGGGACTGAATGTGAGACAGTTGAATTTGATGCGGTGAGCTGACACAGTGACATCATTTCATTTGACGGAATAAAATTACTACCGAAAAATTTTGTGTCGGTACCCTTTTAAGCATTCACACTACATCACCTAGCCACATTCACTATGTTAGCCCTTTATGTGGCCTTTTGTGTCCTTCAATTTTTTTTCTACTTCACTATTTGCTGCTGCACTTTGTAGGAAGCCGAAGCTTTGTCAAGCTGCAGTACTTCGCCTTTTTCTTCTTCGCTACCCCCATATTTCTCAAGAACAAATAAAAGCTGATTGATTGATTGATTGAATTTTAGTATTTTCACTTGGAAATGGCAGCAAATACACTTAATTAAGACCATTCACATGAAGTTTAAGAGTTAGGTCATACGAAAAGCAGAGATTTCTTTAGTGATCTTTTGCCGTGCATAATGGAAAAATTGTGACATTGTTTCTCACCATATGGCGCACGAGTAAGCAGCTTTCTCGGCCATTTTCTTAATGCACTACAGGGCCATTAATGCTCAGTGCCTTTATGCAGGTCCTTATTCCAAAGCTCAAGGCCCCAGATCCAAACCCTGGGGTAGTCATATGTGTCCTGGCAGCAGTTGGAGAGCAGGCACAGGTGAGTTTGCCTTATTTTTTCATGGGCATTGCTCTGCACTTTTGTGTTAGGCACAGTGAACGCAACAAAACAGCTTAGTAGAGCAATCTGCATGGAGCTTGACTGGGAACGTGTGTACGGCTGGGCATTTTTCATTTAAAGTAGGAGTTCAGGGGAAGATGGAAGAAGCTAGAAGGGATGAGAGTCAGATTCACTCAGTTTGGCACGCAAGCTTATCTTCCAAACATCGCTTCCTTGTATTTAAGTCCCCGAGCCTTGTTCTTGCATTTCGGTTGCGAGAGAGGGTACGAAGCAAGCACATATGCATGCTAAGGTAGGCAGTTGCAACCTTAAAGAAGGCAAGACCACTTGTCGAAGTGTTGGCACCAGTGACATTCTGTGCTCAAGGATTTTTCATGTGCATTTCTCAGTTTTCTTTGGAAGTTCTTTCAGTAAGGCGACCTTCCTAACATTCTCCATAAACTATACAAAAGTATTGTTGTGCCTTTGTACTACAGTTCAGGCTGCAATAATCGATAGTCATAATGAAGGACAGCATGATTCTCATTTACTCTTTCATATAGAGTTCCATCTGGGTGCATGCAGTGAAATACTGGTTATAATTCTGCGTACAAAGAGGTAGTAGCGCGTATGCTTCTCAACAGCGGTGCGCCAACTGAGCAGGGAAAGTGATATGGAGAAGGAGAGCAAACAAATGAGAAAGGGGCCAAGAGAGGAAGCATTGTTTCCAGAATCAGGTGCAACTTGTAGCTGGCCACCTCATTCTAGGGTTGTGTGGTGGCTGCAGTCGTGCGCAGTAACCTAAAGTAGTTCTGTGGCCAGCATGCGTGCTTGTTACTGTCATTGTTCTTTCTTCTTTTTGACTTTTCAAGTATGTGCTTTTCAATGGGTTGTGTTTACTGTATTAGCTTGCATAATCCCACTCCCATAATTATCGCACTCTCGAATTCTCTCATAAAAACTTCACGTTCGTTTTCCTTCCCACGTAATGATTGCACCGCGAACTTATCATTGTGGCGATGGCGCTTATTGCTATTTTGATGCCATGTGTTCATCATTTTGCAATTGTGTGAAACTACAGGGCCGTGGCACCTTGCTTTGTGCCATTTGGCCATAAATGCAGTGTACAAATTGCATATCGATCATTGACTCTTGCATATTGTGCATAAATTGATGACATTGTGGCTTTCTCTGCTGTCACTAAATTACCGAAGTAGTATGTGATCACACAACACTTTCGTCCCTTGTTTTCGGTCAGGTGCATGACCAATGGTTAGTCAAGGCCTTGCAATTGTTTTATTTTAATTGCGTGATCTTCTATGGCATATTCGATGGGTAGTAACAGAGAGCATTGGCTTTTTCAATGAAAGACATGGCTTTACTCCAAGTCCTGTTTCGATTTAAATACACAGCTGTGCTTTTAAATTAGTGCCGCACTTTTGCCACCAGTAACGCTTTTCACGTTGTGCTCATCGTCTTCCCAGGTCAGCGGGATAGAGATGCGCAAGTGGATGAATGAACTGCTTCCCATCATCATTGACATGCTGCAAGATTCATCATCATTGCCAAAGAGAGAGGTGCGTAGCAAGCTACATGAGGTGCATGGGGTTGCAGCGGCTACCATGGCATGACAAGCCACTGTCGATGCTCATCACAATGAGAATCATGCATGGATTCACAAAAATATTTACTGTAAGATATTAATTATATGTGCCTCCCTAATACTATCGTGAATAGAGAAAAATTGGCTGCTTTTGGGTAGTCGCCCGCCGCAGTGGTCTAGTGGCTAAGGTACTCGGCTGCTGACCCGCAGGTCGCGGGATCGAATCCCGGCTGCGACGGCTGCATTTCCGATGGAGGCGGAAATGTTGTAGGCCCGTGTGCTCAGATTTAGGTGCAGGTTAAAAAAACCCAGCTAGTCGAAATTTCCGGAGCCCTCCACTACGCCGTCTTTCATAATCATGTGGTGGTTTTGAGACGTTAAACCCCACATGTCATTATCATCCATCAGCTTTTGGGTAGGCTAGGAAATGTTTTTTTTCCTGGCTCAGAAATTGATTGGCACTTTAATGTAGGTTATCAAATGATAGAAGAAAAGTTGTTTTTTGCAACAATATTAGTTTCAAACAACAAATTTATCATAAATAATCATATTTAAGATATGTAACAGGAAAAATAAATAAATAAAAACATGGATGCTTCTTTACACAAGGAAAACATAAAGCGAAAAATTTATTTATAAGGATCTCATAGACTAATACCGCAAATATAAGCTCTGTAAGTGCAATAGTTATTTACATGCATACAAACTAAAATATAAGAACGAGTGCCACCGAAGGAAGCAGTTTCTCAATGCAGTGAAACAAAGGTTGGCTGCACATGTTTCACAAAAAACATTTGTTCTCTGCTCAGCTTTTCTTCTTCATAGCACAGTTTGCAGTTCTGGCATTTTTCAATTTTTTTATGGTTTGTGTTGGGGACCCCATGCACCTTCCCATGTATTCATTGAAACGCACCATGTGTCTGAGTTCCGAGTCAGCCAAAATGCACAATTTCTGTCCCCATTTTTGAAAAAAACAATAAGAAAAAGAAACGCACCACTTGGATGATTCGTTCATGCGTGTGGTGAAGGTTCCCGTATGACGTGATCTTCTTTTGGTCAGACACACTCAAGAAGGTAAGCAATGCCTTTTCCGTTGCATCACTGACATTGCAAGAAGACATACATCCAAAAGTGCGTTGCTGACTCCAACAGCAATGCAGGCGCAGTACTTGGATGATTCCTGTGTACACCAGAAATCTGACGTACAGTGATACCTCGTTCACTCGAACTCACATATGTTTAAAAAAAAGGCTGCGTTGAAATTTTTTGCGGCACCGAACATTTTTTTATACGTCCCATATATATTTTTCCTTTTGTATTTTTTGGATCAGATTGCGGATAACACGAAATCTTGACCGAGAGTGGAGCGAAAATTTCTCTGCCGGACTATTTCACATGATTCACGCGATGCTGCATTGCCTGAAGTCCGTCCATTTTTTTTTCTTACTTATCCACGCCTGCCACTACGTTGATGCTTTCCGCAAATGTGAAGTGCGCGAAGTCTCAGCCCAGCGACATATAAACTTTGGCAAGCAAACCTGTGACACGCCATGTGATACATGCGCTGAGCAGGGAGGCCACGCTTGGCGTAGTTTGTCTTGTTTGCTTTGTGCTATGCACATGGTTTTCCCTGAGGTGTGATTTCTGTTCATTTGTGCAAACCATGCAGTACGGATTTTTCGCTGACGGTGAGTGTAGTGCTCAGGATTTTTTCTGAGGTGTGATTTTCGTTCATCTACCCAAGCTGAGCGGTACATATTTTTTGCCAACTGTGAGGAGTGGCAATTTAGCGTGTGGCAAGCATGGCGTCAAAGTAGTGCAATTTGCTAACGCTAGAAAAAGAGGTCGCCCTAATTAAGGAAATGGAGAAAAGAGGCCAAACAAAATTTGGGATCCCTTTGTCTACGCTTTCGAAGGTGCCGGAAAACAAGCATAAGGCGCTGAATAAATTTCAGCAAAGCTTTTCCAGCTAGTGGAAGTGGGTTTGAGGGCCGAAGTTCCCATACGTCGAAGCGGTGTTGATAGTATGACTACGAATTGTCACAGCGGCCAACTTTCCTGTCATCACAGCAATAATGATGGAGAAGGCAGACGCTCTGGTCTTCTAAGTTAGGCACACATACTTCAGTTGCAGCAGCGACTTGTTTAATTGCTTCAAAAAAAAAAGGAACAGTGCAGTGTCCCAGTCAGTGTACTGCAAGAGCGGCACTGTTGATGCAGCCACTGCAGACAATTAGTGCAGCAGCCGGCTCGCTGAGTTGCAAGAGAGGTAGCACTTTTTTATAAAATGTTGTCGAGCCACACCTTCACATACAAGGGTGAAGCATGCTCGAAGTGAAACAAGGGCAGGGCAGGGTCACTGTCCTTTTCGGGGCAAAAGCCATAGGTGAAAAGAAGCTGTTGTTACTCATAATTGGCAAAGCTCTTGAGCGTAGGTTCTTTAGAAATGCCTGACTGCCAAATGGCATTGTTCATTGCGCAATTAGAGCAGCGTGAATGACCGCTACTCTTTTTCGAAGAGTACTTTCACGCTATGGACAAGATGGCCGAGAAAAACAGAAAAGTCCTGTTCATTGTTGACAACTGCCCAGGCCACGGCAAAAGAAAAAATTTGGAGGCACTTACAGACGAGTTTCTGCCTGCAAATATCACATCTCTGCTGCAGCCTGAAAAATCTACCGAAAGAGCCTTGCCCACAAAATTTTGTTGTCTTATGAAAATGACAAACGCTACAAAATTGACTTGCCTGGAGCAGTAGACTTTCTCAGCAGCGCTTGGCAGCAATTTCGCGCAACGGCTATCGCCAAATGCTTTGCGCACGCTGGGTTTTTCCATGCCGCCAGTTTGCCACAAGCAAAGACGTCAGAACACATGACTTCACAGACTATGAGAAACTTTGTTAAGAGGTCATCAAGATTACAGGTAATGGTGCCGCCGAAAATGACGTGACTTTGCTAAAGTACCCACTGTGTGAGCAAGACGTGGCAGTGGGACCGGAGCAATGAAGGACTGCGAAGTCGTTCAAATAGCCACTGACATAGGGGACGGCAGAAACGACTAGGGATGCTGTAATATCGAAATTGTCGAATACGAATTCAATACAGATACGTAGCTTCGAATACGAATAGAATATCGGATAATGAAGAGGTGCAATTTTTTTCCACCAGTAATCTTTTACTCAATCATATATTTCTGTTGGAAACAGTAAAAAAAAATTATAGTCAGTTATTGCACACAAAATAAAAAAATGGTACCATCTGTACTTGCCAGAAAACATAAAGCTGTAATAGTTGAGCGAAAGTCAAATACTGCTACTACTCAAAGACTTCCTTTGAATCAAAAAGAAGGCATTTGCATCAATGCTTTATTTCAATTTAGAAAGATATTATGCAGGTTAGTTAGGCCATGATGAATATGGCCATTTTTCTTGATATGTCACATATACTATTCGAATTCGATTAGAAATTATTCGATCAAATTCACTGTACACAAGCCTAGTTTGGAGTGTTTTAAATGTGTTTAGGACATGTTCTAAAGGCCTGAAACTTACACATGAATTGTTGGAAGAGGGACTATTCAATTCCTCGATGTGTGTTTTGAGGTGGCTGAGCCACATTCAAAAAAAGAAGCGCTCAGGTAGGATTTGGTCTATTCTGAACTAATAAAAAGGGGGAATCGCTGTCAGCCGCATTAGGGCGGCCCTCGCTAAGTTACGCAAGCACCTTGCTAGGCAAAGTTTGCAACGCCGAGTAGAATGCCTCAAGAGGGCAGGTTTTACCAAGTGGCTCAAGTCCTCCTAAAGGAGGTGAAGACTAAAGGGGCTGCTCGTTCAAGGTCCTCTGGCTAGCCAAAAGCAAGGCCTGTAGCCTTGCCATACATTCAATCAGCTAAAGAACGTGGCAGCAAAATGCGGTGTGTCAGTGGTATTCCCTGCCTCAGAAAGATTGACCTACATGTGCCCGGTTTTGCGTGCAAAAAAAGAACACGACACCGTTTGTGCCTTGCGAGATGGGTGTCGTGTATAAGATACCCTTTTCATGTGACAGATGCTGTATAGGACAAACTGGGCGCTGTCTTAATGACAGATTGCAAGAGCACCATGCGACAGCTGCCGCGCAAGAAGGGGGGGGGGGGGGGGGTCACATGGTGAATTATTGCCACAGGTGTGGTTGTGCTCCTGAATTCCCCACTACATGCACGCTTAGCAAAGGCAAGGATCAGGCAATGCAATAAATTATGGCAGCGTTTGCTATCAGCAAGAAGGAAAGAAAATGTCAGTGTTGCATCTGCCGCCTTGTCCAGTAAAGAGATTGAGTATTTGAAAGGAAATCAGGTGCATGTAAGGGGGTAACACGTGACGTTGCAGACATGAGAGAGCCCCTCAGAGTGTGATTGTGTGCATGTGCTCATGTCTGATGATTTTTGGCTTTTTCAATAAAAATTAGTCTGTCTAGCACCCGTCCTGTACATGTGTTCTGTCTGTGTCTCTGTCTGGTTCTTTTTTGCACTAAGAATATGAATGCAAGTGACTTTGACCAACTACTGCACGAAAGCTTTACCTTGCTATGGATTCCAGAAGAATTGGGTGTTTCCGTCTCTCCTCCAGTGAAATGCGTTCTCCTTCCCACTTATTCCTACCTTGGAAGCAACGTAACATTCACCATGTAACGATTTCGTGTCCCCGAAAGCATTCAGCGAAAATTACTGTTACGCTAAGCTCTGAAGGCATCGCATTCGAGCACAATCGAGCATGTGCCTTTGGAATTCGGAGCGTGCTAACTTAATGTGCTCATTGGCTCTGCGTAATTGTGCAACTATTAAGCATTAGTTTTTTTTTGTTTGTTTGTTTCGTGTCGGGTTCATCTGTGCAACTGTGTGTACAGTTGGCTCTGAGGAAGATGAAAGGATGCTAACGTGGAGCACTTTTGGGAACGAATGAGAGAGGTAGTGAAGAGAGCAAGAAGAGGAGCAGCTGAGTAAACAACATAGTTAAGGATAAAATACTGTGGCCGTGGAGGGAGCACAAGAGAGCACCACTGCCACTGGAGAATGCGCCTCATGCTAGCCACGTGGCTGTGTTCATGCTTCATTTCCGAAAATTGGTAACTCAAGTAGGGAAGTGTCATTGCTGTTAAACAAGCTTCCTGTCCAGGGACCTAATACTGTGGTCACCATTTCAAAAGTGTGCACCATCAAAGCTAAGTCCTATTGTCAAGAAGATCCAGGAGAGTGTGTGTCATTCAAACACACCCTAATTGGTAGTGCAGAGGGACAGGCATCCTGCCATTCGCATACTGCAAACACAAAACCCTTCAGCTGAAATACTGACATTTGGGCGAGGGGGAAGCAGTGGAACGTGTTGAGTGGTTTCAGCGTGATACGACATGGACAGAGGTAAAGAAGGGATAGGGCTGATGTTTTGTGTCCCTTCTTTACCACTGCCCCTGCTGTATTGTGCTGAAACCACTCAACATGTTTTGCTTTAGTAGCTGTGCTCGAATTTTGCATTACAGAGTATTGTAATGTTCATTGATTTTTTAAAAAGTTTTCTTTATTTCCAGATCAGTCTCTGGACACTTGGTCAGCTAGTGGAGAGCACTGGATATGTAGTGGAGCCATATCACAAATATCCTACTCTCCTTGATGTGCTCCTAAACTTCCTCAAGACGGAGCAGTCCAGTAGCATTCGGAGAGAAGTGAGTGTGCCCTTGCATGTGCTTTTTAACTGAGGCTGGATCGAGCCTGTGCACAGTTTGAATGGTTGGGATAATATGTTGCTTTCAATTTCTTACTACAGTTAACTCCTGTTAAGATACATTCTCGCTTATGATAAACACAGTTATGTTTGTTCTGTTTTCTGCAGACCTATACAAAAAAGTTTTTTAGTATGAACTACTAACAGTAACTTTCATTGATGAGATGCACCAAACAGGAAATTTGGCTGTTGGCAATGACCGTCACGTGGCGTCGAGACAAGTAATGCAAAAAATCATCTCATGATAACGTTACCATGTAATAACATCATGAATTCACAAATTCTGATGTAACAAATTTAACATAATGTGACGATACACCACACAATGCTGTTGCAGAAAGCGCCCAATCTCAATAAAATAAAATGCTGATGATGCTTGTATTCCATGTACCCCTATGCATCTACAAAAAAAAATATATTATATGGCTTTCACCTTTGAGTCTTGTTAGGTGAATGTACAAGAGACCCTGTGCATACTGTGATAGCAGTTATGTGGACACAATTGGTGAGTTTTTGCCATTGCCGTCATGTTCCATATATATATATATATATATATATATATATATATATATATATATAAACACACAAATACATTCGATCCAGGATATATCGAACTCGGAGGGGATCATAAAATATGCAAATATTTAAGGCCTAAATTAAACCATTTCAGGCCTCGTAAATCATTACAAGTATTAACGTAATGATTTTTCTCACAGTAAAATGAAGAAAAAGGTGTGAACTGCAGGTTACCACACTCTATTTCGCATGAAAGTAGTTCGTAAGCTTGTCTTGCTTCTCACCTTGTCAAGTTCTAGTCATCCGCAATATTATTGAAGCTTTTCAAATGAACAAATTCCGCTGCTTCGGCCACAATGGTGTTGGTTTACGCAGAATGCCAATGCAAGCTTGGTAGTGCAGCAAAAAATTGGTTAACAGTAGCAGCGAAGGGGGTGTCATATTCATAACCACACGGCTACACTTCCGCGACTCTGGCAACAACAGCCACGATCTCAGCTCAGCATTGACGCAGTCAGAAACGTCTACTTCATTATCTGCACCTATGAAGTCACTCACTATCAGAGATGGTGCCCTGCAAACACTGATGAGTTGCAGAATTCACTGAGGCACCGCACTTCGTTGTCAGCCGTCATGACTCGCATAAAGTCATCATCTGGCCGGCAAGGAAAGTTTACGACGGTGATTTACTTGATGTCACTCCAAGAGCCAGTCATGATCGCCATGTGCAGGTCAACGTTCACTTCAACTCCCAAATGAGGATTTATTAGGAATGAGGTGAGGAGTGCAAGTCCACAAAGCGCAAAGGACAATGCAGAGTTCCCACCGTCGACATGTTGATATCGATGTCACTTGTGGCTTTGTAGCTGACAGCCCTTGCTTTGATGCAAAAAGCTAGAACAAGTGTAGGCTCTGAGACATGTGTTTTAAAACCGAAAACACTTAAAATACGTCACAAGGTTGCACATCTTTAACGCCATGCTTTTCAAGCTCGCATGCCCTTCAAGCTCGCATGCCCTTTGCATGCCATTGTGCGCTAACAAACAAAGGAGCAAATGGGAACATCGTAATTTAATCACCGAGTCACTTCGCATTCTCATTTTGGTGTCCTCAGCAACGTTCTTTTTGACAAACACTATGCCCATGCATTAAGACCTGCTGATTGCGCATCAACATATCGATGCACTCGTAAGTGTCGCGCAATGAACCAGATCAGCGTGATGCAATAACACCGCCTTTTCGTCACCAGCGTGCGAAAAAAGATCGGAACTTGTGAGAATGTGGCCAAAAATTTATCAATTCCCATTTGCTAGAAAAAATTCACTTTCTGAACTTCACTGTGGCACAACATTCAACATAGCGGATGTCCTGTTGGGCAGGAGTTCAATATACGGTACACCAATCATGAGTCATGTATGGTGCAGTCATGAGTCATATACGGTGCAGCGTCCAGTGGTTTCTTCCTCTGTGCCTGTGTCTTTGTGTATGCCGGCTTGGCTGTCAGTGTAGCACCTACTCATTCATGCTGTTGCGCACGCCACCATGTCAGAGTTTCGCGTGGTCACATAGCCAGCTGTATTTACTACGCTTGTTCGAATAGTGAATTTTAGAGTCGAAGTGAATATTAACTATGGTCGAATCATTTCACATCGAATTTAAATAGTATATATGTCACATAATATAAAGAAAATGGACATATTTGTCATGGCCTAACTAACCTGCACAATATCTTTTAATTGAAACAAGGCCTGTGCAAATGTCTTTTTTTTTTTGCATCAAAGAAAGCGGAAACAACTTTGAATTGTCTGCATATTTGAATGTTGCATTTTTGAATGTTACTTTTTAAATTTTGCGAAAATAGGAGCATGTAATTCTGCATAAAGAACTTATAAACTTATAAAGTGAATCGATGTGAGGGTAATTTTCTCATATAACCTTGAAGTGGGGCTTCACGGCAGTCTGTATTTCCCCTGAATATGTGTTTTCACTGCTTAGCACCACTTCACTGCAGCACAGGTGGAACAACTGCGGCCTTTTCGCCATTGTGCGCCAAACTGGTTTACTTGCAATATCCTGTGCCGAACCACTCTTGTTGCGCCGATCTTGCTTATAGGGCCACACTGCACCGCAGCTTGTCAATTTAGCTGCAAAGTGGCCCGTGCCTGAAAACATGGTTAAAACATTGTACTTGCAGTTTCATCGAAACAGTTATATTAGTTAGTGGTGTCGTCAAGGCTGTGATCATTCGAGCAGCAGCTGTGAACTTTGATTCTAAGGTCAAGATCGATGGCCAGTGTGCTATATCGGGAGGAATGGCTTGTAAACAATTGTAATGTGCTGCGCTGTCAATGTGAACAGACAGCTAGAAAAGCATCTATTCAGCAATATGTAGAGTTACGCGACAGCGGATCCAAAAGAGTTAGCTGCAAGCTATATTGTATAACATAACAGTTTGTTGCTATTGGCTGCAAGATCGAATGAAGTTGTCACCTGGTGGCAACTGGCCGAAGAGGCAGGTGTGGATGGCTCCCTGGTCGACTGTTAGCCACGTCATGTTTGCCTGTGGGAGAAGTATGTCATGTACGTTCGATAAGGGTGGTTTGTTAGGATATGTTAGCGCAAGCTTAACTGCTTGTGCATATACCTGAAACGACGTATGAAAGTATACGGCCTTGCTTGGCTGCTGATGCACTGTAGTAAAATCAACGAGTGCAACTTTACAAAGTGTTTTTTATAGTCGTCTTACCCTCCACTCACCAGAATTATTTCAGTGTAAGGACCGCTTTCTGCTTCAAGCACATCATAAAACGCACTTAGCATCATCCCAAACATGAGGATTGTTAAGTAGTTTGTGAATACAATGGTTTAATGACTCTATTGTAAACAAAAACTAGGCTCTAGGCCATACACTTGCACCTTGTTGTTAGGCGTATAACTACGCCTGTATATAATTTATCGACTAGGCAATGTACTTTAGTTATGTTTTTCTGGCTATGGTACTACTACAGAGAAGTAATTCTATCAAGTAAAGCGTGACACTTCAGTACTTAAACTCTTTGTGAAACAGCGTTGTCATGTGCCATTTTTTAATGATGGGCAACGTTTACGCAGAAAGAACCGTGCGCTTAGATTTTAAAGTGCTTTAAGGGGGGACGCGGGTCTTAGAATGGTGAAAAAAGCCCAAAAAGTCGATTTTGAGAAAATGCGATATTTGAAATTTTTAAACTTATAAGCACGTGTCCTCAAATTGTGAATGCTGAATTCGATCAGTAAATAGATTAAAATTGATTATGAAGTCGCCACGGGAGCCGCAAAACAACCCACGGCAGGTCAAATTCGTTCAAACTTCCCGCGCGCGCCGCCAGCGAGGCAGTTGGCTGATCGCCGCCATCTTGGGCTTGTTTTGAAGCTGATTCCTTTGTGCGCATTTTGCCACTCTCAAAATGGCGTCGCTTAAATAGAATGGCTTTCCTCGCCCCTTTTCCGGAGCCCCCTTCGAGGCTGCTGATTGGCCGGAGCGCACGTGCACCAGGCGAGCCCTCTGTTCCTCGTTTCCCATTGGCTGGTGTGGCCAAAGTTGTCCGCGCTTTTTTTTTTATATTGTTCGTCGGCCGCCGGTTCCCATTCGCGCACGTTGTTCGTCTGCTTCACGCACGTGCCTGCTTGTGCTAAGCGACCGACGCGCCGACTTTCCGTCTTTTGCCGGCATGATTGGAGAAGCTCGTCTAAACAAGAAGACGTGTCAAGCAAACGGCAAGAAACGGAGGCGCCCGTGGAACGCCCGCCAGAAGAAAGCAGCCGACAACGTGCAGCCGATTTCGCCCGATGCCGCCGAAGCGGCGCATTTCGACGACGGCGCGCAGCCGCGGCCGCTTGTGTCCGAAGCGGTGCACTCTCCTGTGCCTTGCAGCAGCACCTCATCGGATTGTGTCGTCGTCGGATCGTCATCTTGCACTTCCAGCAGCATCCTAGACCGCATTGACATGGTGTTTTATTCGGCGAACGAGTTTGCTGAGTGTGCGAGAAATGCAGCGGGCTTGAAGGCATCACTCGCATCGCAGTGCGCGACGGAACGTAAGTTCGAATTACTAGATATTGATCTGGAGGATGGTGGCAAAGAAAACGGAACAGAATTTGTTATTGTTGATCTGGCGGCGATACGCTCGTTATTTGGACTTGTCGCATGCCCAGAATGCGGGGAAAGAAGCGTCACTATTTCAAAGGCAAAGAAAGAGTACGGGCTGCGTTCGACGCTCATAGTCACGTACGGCAGTTGTGACTTTCGCGAAGAGCGTTTTTCGTCCCCACGTATAGCCACCGAGACCGACACCAAAATAAGGCCGTTTGAAGTTAATATGCGTGCCATGAAGGCCATCAACAGTATCGGCAAGGGGACAACGGCTCTGTCGGACTTCTTCGCCGGGATGAATATTTCACATCGAGGGCTTCACCACAAGTGTTACCAAAGCCACATGAATATAATGAAAGAAGCCTGCTGTGCGACTGCTGCCGAATGCGAAGCGGCTAGCGTTGCTCGCGTCAAGGAGCTCTATGCGGAGTTCGGCAACAGGCCCGGAAACGTCGACGTCATTTATGACGGCACCTGGCTTACGCGGGGACATAGCTCGCATATATGTGTTGGCTGCATTGTTGAGATGTATAGTGGCCTTGTGATAGACCATATAAAGCTATCGAACTTTTGCCTGGCTTGCACCACAGGACCCAAAGAAGGAGAAGCAGGACATTCTGCCTGGCTCATTCAGCATGCCCCTCTGTGCCAGAAGAATGTTGATTGTAATGCTGGCCAGATGGAAGTAGAGGCTGCACTATGCTTGTTTGAGCAGTCACTTGAAAAGCACAAGCTTCGTTATACGACAATGCTGTCGGACGGCGACAGCAGAACATTCCATGCACTCACAGAAAAAGAGGTGTACAGCTTCATAAAGGTGGCCAAAAAGGACTGCATAAATAATGTACACAAGCGTATGGGAGCTGCCTTACGTACCCTTGTAGAGAAAAAAAAAAAGCTCAAGGTGGCTCACTTTGTGGAAAGGGCAGACTTATGCAACAAAAGATAAAGAAGATCACCTCATACTATGGCTACGCATTGAGAAGCCACAGGAACGATGTTCCAGGTATGCAGAAGGCTGTTCTAGCAACTTTGAACCACATGTCTTCAGCTGACGAGGCACCAAAGCATGACCTTTGCCCTGAAGGCCCTGAATCCTGGTGCAAATTTCAGAGAGCTCTTGCGAGAAATGAGAAGCCGCCACCACACAAGGACAGCCTGCCTGATTTCGTAACTGAGGCATTGGAGCCTGTGTTAAGGCGCTGAGCGACAATGCCCTCTTGGAAAGGTGCATTCACTTTTTGGATTTAGCTAGAATAAATTGCCAAGAAGTTCCGTAAGAAGTACGCAATTACTTAAGATTCAGACCTTCATATTTTCTAGACCACTTGAAATATTAAAAAACAAATTAGAGATTTGAAATCAGCATGAAAAACTAGCTTAGGTAGTGAAGTTTTGTTAAGATTGAGCAAAAAATTAAAACAAAAATTTATGAACCCACGTCCTCCCTTAAAAAGCCCAGACGTTCAAAATTAATTCAGATGACGTGCCTTACATTAATGATGCATTATTTCACAAAAGATGCCATCTGTTTTTACATTTTCTTAAGTGTTCGTGTGGCATTGTTATTGACTGAGGAAACCCTAAAGCTTTGCCTTTAGGAATTGAACGCGTTAGTGACACCTGTTTCTAGTGCGTATTTCAAACACCTAATGCGCAAAATATTTTCAAATTTGCTAATAGGTGCAGTAGCATGTGTGCCTTTTGTAGTGGGGTACCGGCTTTCATCTGCGGTGCCATTATGATAATCACATATTTCGAAGCCCGTTGGCAAGGGGCGCTTGCTGGTACCACGCATTATTACAGTAATATTTGACGTTGCATTGTGAAGCACGTATACAGGACGTATTTGTGAAGCATGAAAGCTACTTTCACTGCATTTCCAAGCAGAGGAATTTTCTTTTCACTGTATTCGCAAGCAGAGGCGTGACCGTGTGGTAGAACATCCACTTGTCATGCAAACGACCAGTGTTTGATCCCCACTCGGACCCAAACGACCCTGGTTTGGTGCCCACTCTGACCCGAGATTTTTATCATTTTATTTTATTTGCATCGTTCTCGATTTTTCGGTCATGCCTAAGATGATGATTATTCACTCATATTCAAGAACGCTGACACCGAGGCCGACTCCAGAATTTCTGCTAAATGAGCTTTTTAATGCTATTCCGTTAAAAAAACGTTTTTCTAATGAAATATAAGCAGACCCTTGTATCACTGTCATGCACGTGATCCTTCGATCAAAGCTCCTTGCCGTCAGCTTTTGTTAGTTTTGCTAGTGCAAGAACACGTGCCTATGGGGTAAACATCAATGTAGCACAAAGTGCTGTCAAGTGCGAAGCTTTCCTGGCTTGACTTATTGACTCCCACATTTTATAATGAACAGAATGAGAAAAAAATGCGCATGCGTATTCAGTGCGAACAGTAGTACTGAACTCGTCGCACCGATATGAGGACTTCTACGATCTTTTCTTCTCTATTTTTATAGTATTCAGAGGAGCAAAATGTTAATAAGTAGTTCAGTCGTGTAACAGAAGTGTGTAGTAGGCGGAAAACATGATAACATACAAACAACAAGCAAAAGTGTGATTTAGTGTGAAAGCACTCCGGCAGTCACCAAGGCGAGCATTCATTTTATAGCCAGAATGCGCTTCATTCGCTAGTAATAGTAGCGTTGTGTGGGCTTTGTGCGTCGATTCGGCAGAGAGGAGTTTAAATTTTACCAGTAAACTGCAGTCAACATATTTTATTCGCTGACAATCAGCTCAAACCACATGCAGCGAAGCGCCGCTGCGTGTATTTGTATTCGCGCCGCTGACCGCCTATACACTTTCCCGAAGACGGTGCTGCCACCTATAGCCCAATCTCGTTGCGAATCGCATCTATTGCTTCGCCTATCCAAAGAAACTGATTTTTTATAACTTAATGGCAGTGTTGAGAAAAAAAAAAGGATGATAGTACCGGTTCATCCCCGCTTGATAGCATCCCCGCTTCTCATGAGAAGCGGGAATGCTATCAAGTGTGTGAGTCCTGTGCACCTGGTAAAGACAGGTGCACAGGACTGCTCATCAAGCGCATGCACGAATCGTTCAGTTCACCACTGTGCTGTGTTATACAGCGCTTATTAACTCGATGGTTCACGCTTGCGCGTTCAGGCATTAAAAAAAAAATCAGCGGCCAGCTGTTCACATGGCTAAGAAAGTTACAGTTGCACCGCAAGAGATCGGCAATGAGTGCAATAGCAACAAGTTAGAATGTTACATTAAGTAAGGCTGACATCGAACTTGTTTGAATCCAATCTCACGTCACTCTACAAAATGCTGGTGTAAGAGTATATGGCGACAACAGGCAGAGGAATATTGTTCGCGCAGTCTCTTCGCGATGAGAGCAGAGCACGTCGCAGGGTACGAGAGTCACCCGCTAATAACTGCCGAGATAGCATGTGCGGTAGCGATTGCGACCACGCTCTCAAAAGCAAAGTTCACAGCAGTCGTGTGTGTCCCCCCCCCCCCCCCCGCTCGCACGCTTTTACCCACCAGTAAAAAACACGATGCGCGGGGGCATCTTATCAATTTTTACTTTAAACCGGACATTAGAGCAAGGGTAAAAACTTGTTGATATTGCGCACCTAATTTCCGTTGATATAAAAAGGCTGTTGCACGATTCAGCTTGGTGTGTGGAAATTAACGCACTGGACAAATGTTGCTTCACAAGTGCTGCCAAACAGGCCTGCATCTTATCTGAACGTTAACTATAACTGCTCCAAACTTGCTGGAAAAGACTTTTCTGGCTGCTCCAAGCCTGATACAAAATGTAAATTGGTGTGCTTCAAGCCTGCTACAAAAGGCAGTTTTGCCTTCTCATAGAACTGCTCCCCAACTGATGTACCCGGTTTCACCCTACTGCAGTGAAACTACCTTTACAGGGTGTCACATGCACATGCGCTCTAAAAACTCCTTTAAATAATTAATGGTCACGCACTCGCACCTACGAGGTTTCTAGCCATGATAAGTGCGTCATAAGCTACATCTTGCAAAAAAAAAAAGGTACAAAATTTTTGTGTCAGTGCTCAGTAACTCATTGTGTGCCAACTTTGTCAATCTACTGGCACTTGATTGGAACACCATTCATAAGTGGTCTTAGAGCCGACAAAACAGAATTGGGCATGAAAATGAACTGCGAAAATTATAAATTCTTCTTTATTTGAAGTGTAGTGAAGAAGACGAAGCTGACGAGTTTGTGCGATTGTTGCTGTAGACGTGATCTACCTTCGTGTTCGTTCTGCTGCTTCTACCTCAACCCTTTCAGATGCCACCTATGAATAGCTGCTTGTAAAGCATCAAATTGTCACAGCACGATTTCAAGGCCCTCAATATACTATTGCAACAATAATTTTATAATAGATTGATTTATTCATTTTCTAGCACTTAATCGGAATTAATCTTTCATAAAATATCTACTTATACTGAAGTCATTCATGTTTGGTTCTTGCATATATAGAATCTAATCTTAAACAATAAGTATACTGCAAATTGTTTTCTTGTTTTGTTTATATTGAAAAAAGAATATATTTCGACGTGCCTTTAGGAAAGCACCACGTCGAGTGACTCGTCGACCGCGGTAGCACCTTCGGAAAAGTGATTACATGCAACAGTACAGTCAGAACTAAAGTTAAATAATTACAACTTTATTAGGTAGGAGGTTCATTTCATCCTTAGCCCCTATTCGGCCCTACTAGCAAAAACAAATGATATACACAATTGTGCACAAAGTGTCTGAAAAGGTTAAGGCAGCGCTGCCTCGTAATAGATCATCATACGGTATTTGGTGAAGCTGCTGGGGGCAATCGCCCAACTGAAAGATTGTGTTTGTGTTTTTTTTCTTTCAAATCATCAACATAAGCATCTCAGCTTGTCAGTTTTTTTTGTTGCTGTTGCCGTTAAAATGTGATTACAGTTAGCATATACTTTTATTTAGAACTCGTGAAATCGGGTGCATGATAGGTTCATGTATATTCATTACTTGAAGACAGTAGTTTGGATCACATTTAGCCTTACACTTGCCGTTTTTCCGGTATTGTAAGTCACCCTCATCCACTGCAAAGCAACAACTGTTTGCATCTGTGTACTTTCCCTTTTGTAGGCTATTCGAGTGCTAGGATTGCTTGGTGCACTGGACCCATTCAAACACAAGTTGAACATGGGGATGATCGATGACTTCAGTGACTCGGGAGCAGTTGTCAGCATCAGTGTGGTTCCGCCAGAAAGTCAAGGTAGGTGAATCATTTGCTCAACTGCTAGTGATTACATGCACTAGTTGTCCTCCTTGATTCATGTGCTATGTCTAGGCGTGTGCGAATATTCTAATGCTTCGAGTATTCGAATAAATAATACGGTATTCGGATTCGGTTCAATTCGAATATAAATCATTGAAAATTTCAAAGTATTCGCAATGAACGAATAGATGTATATCAATCTGTATGTAACCGCTTTTAAAAGTGGTTTCACTGCAATGTAAAGATGCTAAGCCGTGAAAGCACTTGTCCAGGGAAACATCACTTTGCCATGAAGCCCTACTTTATATATAAAGGGGTTCTGCAACACTTTTTTAGCATGGTCAGAAAACGCTGCCTCTTGGTTGTCGAGGTCACTCAGAACACACGAGCCAATTATTATAGCGCAGAACGTTGCCTGCAATTCACAATAAATTCTCAAAGTCAGTTGAAAATTTCTTACTTCTCTGGGCAAATAATGCCACAGGGTCAAAAATCAATCGACAGAGCTATTGTATCAGCCGTTGCCCGATTTGTGCATGGCGCGCTCGGTCGTTTCTGGGGCGGCCACGGGAGGCTGCCACTTGTACAGGCGTATGTGCGCGATCCCTGTGAAAAGCAGCGTACTCAAAAAGAAAAAAAAAACAAAACAAGAGAGAGCGAGGAAGAAAGTGCTCAAGGGTCACGAGGCGTGTGTAATATATTTCCTCTCCCCATGCCATCCCTTCATGCCATCCCTCCATGCTTAGCCTCCAGCGCTTTCGTCGGGACGAGAAGAGAAAATGCAATTGCAGCGTGCAACAAATCTCTGCAACTCCGCTCGTACTGGACGAATTCTTAAAATTTCTGTGCTAGTGAATTCGGGAGGCAATAAGCTTCTTTGGTGAATCCATTCCATGGCTACTTGAAAAAGTGTTGCAGGACTTATTTAAGTGAACATATTACCTTCAAATCGATTACTCATTTTTTTAAGCTTAAAAGCTTTGATGGCTTGTATGCTCCAATATGAATTTTGATATGTTATGTATTTTACAGGTTATCACTCGCATCATACTGAAAGTCAGATCCTGCTACTACTCAAAGTTGTTCTGACTTTTTTTGAACGAAAAAAAAAAAATTGAATTTGCATAGAGGCCTCATTTTCAATTAAAAAAGTAATATTGTGCCGATTAGTTAGGTCATTATAAATATGCCCATTTTTTTATATGCGATGCAGTACAATCTCATTTAACGGAACTTGAAGGAACCGAGAAAATGTGTTCCGTTTAACAGGAGTTCCATTTACTGAGAATGGAAGTTGGTTGCAGCATTAAGTATGAAACCAATAATATCAGAGGAAGTTGTTCCATGTAAGCAGCAGTTCCGTTTAACAGATTTATATTTACCAAGAGTCCACTGTATATACTATTCGAATTGGATTCAATATTATGCGACCAAAATCACTATTCGCTTCGAATTCGCTTTGAACCTGAAATTCGCTATTTGCACAAGCGTAGCTATGTCCCATTATAAGCAACTAACTTTGCATGAAGTGTGCCTTCAGTGTTAGATCATTGCGAGTCATAATGATAGTACAAATCTTTAACGTGATAGTGTTAGAGAGCTCATGTCGCAAAAATCCCGCCGCCGACGTCGGCCCCGTTAGTTGTGAGCGAAAAATTGTCTGTGCGTCTGTGACCGAAAAAGCAAGTTACAGAGATCGCCGCAAGAGACAGCTACTTGTCCACGCGCGCGTGCGATCACCCTGAAAAAGTGGCGCATTTGAAGAAAAAAGGAAGGGCTCAAGGTCATGAGGCGTGGTAGTTTCTTTGCCCCTGCCACCGCTTTCTGCTTAGCTTCCAGCGCTTTCGTCGGGACGAAAGAAGAGATAATGCAATTGTAGCATGCGACAAACTTTTGTAACTCCACTCGCACTGGGCGGATTCTTAACATTTTTGTGTCATTGAATTCATGAGGCAATAGGCTCTTCTAGTGAATTCATTCCATGTTTACTTGAAAAAGTGTTTCAGGGCCACTTTCACACATTTTGTTCGACAGGTGTCACGACGAAAATGAGCCCATTCGGCGATAATAGCGCGCCCTGGTGCAATCTACTGTGTGTGTGTGTGTGTGTGCATGTGTGTGTGTGTGTGTGTGTGTGTGTGTGTGTGTGTGTGTGTGTGTGTGTGTAACCCGCTTGAACTTGTTACTACGCACTCCTGCTTACAGCCTTAATTAGCGGTTGAAGGGTGCACTAGGGGCCGAACTTCGCTATTGTGTTCAACTCCTAAAGATGAAGCTTAAGGGTCCCCCAATTTTTGTTTCCTCACATGACGCAGATGTCTTGAAACGAATGGAACGGGGGCTGGGAATGATGAACAGACTGTCATAGCAAAAAAGCACACCGTACCCTATACTCACCGAGTGGCACACGGTTTGAAAAACATGACCAAACGATATGCCATTGACGTTATTTTTTCGTCTCCTGATAAGCTTGTGTCTATGTGCGCAAAAGTGTAAAAAAGCATTGCTAAGCAGAGTGAAAGTGTTCCTGGCAACTTTGGAATAAATCACATCTTATAATATACTGACTCTATAGAAGCCATTGTATATTAAATTCTCTTATCATGCGGTAAAACTTACAATGGCCGAAGTGGAAAATACATCAACGTTAACCTCCGGGAACACAACTGCTCATTATCAGATTCAAAACCATACTCCCTCGCCGCTCATTGTCACAAATTTGGCTGCGTACCTTTCTTCGGCAACACAATGATACTGTCTTATCATAGAAATCGATTAGCAAGAGTAAGGATTGAAGCCTTCCACATTCGAAGGAAAAACGATAAATGTGTCAGCAAGACGTCAATTGTGCTGAGTGACACAGAATTTAACTATCTTTCTAGCTGCAAAAGGTGATACCAATGTTATATTTTTTTCATTGCTTGCAACGTGTTTGGATGTATTGCTGTTTGTTTCTTTTCGCATTTTTTAAAGTTGCACTTCACATATATTTCAGCTGTTCTTTCACAAATAAATATTAGTTGTGTCAGTGCCTGTCTGTATTCTTTTACTTCGTCGTCGTCTCGTGTGCACTGTTCAACCAAGATGGACTGACATTAAGGGCCGCACGGCTGGTGAATGAACTTTTGGAAAACACTGCAGAGTGCATGAGCATGACTATTGAGTCGTAAAATCAACTGGCTACTGCACTTAGGTCGTTTGTGTGGGGCCTCTCTGGACTTCTTTAAGGGACACTGAAGGCAAGTACTAAGTCGACATTGACTGCTGAAATTGTGGTCCAGAAACCTCGTAATGCTGCTTCCGTGCTAAGAAAATGCTTATTCTAAAATCAAGTCACTTTTTAGTGGTCCGCATGGCATTAGCGCACTCCAAATCATTGTCTCGGCATAGCAGTTGCCTTGCCCAACGTTGCCCGCATTTACTGCACGGCACTGACATTAGCAGCAGCAGAGCAGAAGTAGGGAGGGCCACAGCTGCAAAAGCAGCCATTGAAGCTTGCCGCGATTTATGTCATCGTTGAACATGACGATGAGACACCCTGTGAAGAGTCGCATCGGTTTGTTTGCTAGAGCTCAAGCGGCGTACACTATTCAGGCATCTAGTAACACCATATCCACGTGACATCAGGGGCTTTTAGCTTATATGTATGGTTGTCAACATTACCGTGTTACCAGTTTACTGGATTGGGTTTACCGTGTCACCAGAACTCGTGTTTTGGCAAAATTTAGCAAGGTTTTAGCACACCATATTTAGGCGTTTATGAACGTACGTAAACATATACATTTAAGTTTACGCAAACCTCTAAATAATGATGATAACTGTACTAAAAGTGTATTTAATTTAAATAAAGTTGAATCACTGCATTGGCAAAATCGTAAGAGGTTTTAGTGTGTTTAGTATCCGAACATATGCAAAGGCTTGTAGGAATGGAGGTTTACCGTACGTGGTGTCGACGTGTTGTGACTAGGCTTGTGCAAATAGTGAACTTTAGGTTCAAAGCAAATTGGAAGTGAATAATGATTTTGGTCTAATAATTTCAAATCAAATTCAAATAGTGTATATGACATATAAAGGAAAATGGGCATATTTATTATGACCTAAGTGACCAGCAAAATATTTTATAAATTTGAAACAAGGCCTCTATGCATTTTCATTCAAAGGAAGTCGAAACAATGTTGAGTAGTAGCAGGATTCGACTTTCGGTAGGGTGCAAGTGATAACCTGTAAAATGTGTAACATTCTAAAATTTATTATACTTAAAGTATATAAGCCAGCATAAAAAGCTTTTAACCTAATAAAAAATGAGGAATCAATTTGAGGGTAATATGGTCACTTAAAGGGGCCCTGCTACACTTTTTCAAGTAGTCATATAATGAATTCAGTGATAGCCTCACGAATTCGCCGCCACAATTATTTTCAGAATCCATGTGCTACGAGTTGAGTTGCAAAGATTTGTCACACACTGGAATTGCATTCTCACTTCTCGTCCCGACGAAAGTGCTAGAAACAAAGCAGAGAGGGATGACCTGGGGAAATAAAATACGTCAAGCGCACCTCGTCACCTTGCGCACTTTTTTTTATTCGAATATGTGCCTTCTTGATGCAACCACGCACGTACATGTGGACAAGTTACGGCGGCCCCAGTACCGACCGAGCTGCCACGCTCAAACCAGCGAATGGCAGATAAAATGCCTGTGACAAGTGATTTTTGAGCTTGTGGTGTCATGTTTTGAAGGAACAGAGCAATTTTCAGCTGACTTTGAGAATTTATTTATAATTGCAGGCGAGCGTGATACACAATGATATTTGAATAGCGTGTTTTCGGTAGCCTTGATTACCGATCCGCAGCGTTTTCTCACCATGCTCGAGAAGTGTTGCAGGGCCCCTTTAAATTTGAAGGGGGGCTTCATGGCAGAACGCCTTTTTTTTTTTTTCCAAGGTGTTTTCACGGTTTAGCACTCCTACACTGCAGTGAAACCATCCTTACGAGTGATTGCATGTGGAGTATTATACACCTGTGTGTCCATAGCGAATACTTCAAAATTTTCAATATTTTAAATTCAAATCGAAATAAATTTGAATACTCTACAATTCATTTGAATATTCTAAGCATTTGAAAATTCGCACAGCCTAGTTGTGAAGCTTTGTGCAATCACAGTCATGGACACGTTTGTACTAGCCTAACATTTTTGAAGAAAAAAAGCATTGAAAAGGCACCTCATTCATACTTTTGTCGCTCCAAAGCATTCACACCAGAAGTAAAATGCGAGATGTTTCTACAATAAAGGTTTTGTGTTTGCTTGGTTCAACTGGGTCCCATGAGATAGCGCCACCTATCCATTCTAACCAGGCGAAAACGAACATTTTGAACCACTTGCTCCATTCCCCATGGTAACCTCAAGTGGTTCTGTTCTTTTTTTTTTTTTCATAATGAAAGAGAAAAGGGAAAGCAGCATTTTATTACGTGTTGCAATGCACGAAAAGCTCTTTTTTTATTGCAACCAGTTCAATTGTATTCTGCACGTTTGACATCACTGGGATCATTTCAAAATATCTCACTTACGCCGCAATGGTGTTGTACATATACCCTAATTTCTGGATTAGTAGAGCACTGGTGTTGGTAATAATGACGTATTAGACATTCTCAAACATTGATCTTTCACTCTTAACATAAATTGTTATTTGCCTGAAGTGTCCCTTTCAAGCGGCTATACAAGTCTTTTTCAAGTGAGTATTAAATAACATTTTTAAAAGATGAAATAACGTCTGGCGTAGCTTCGTTACAGCAAAATTTATAAAGGTTTTCAGGAAGGACTTCACATACAATTTACGTCTGTCCAGACGTCTCCGGGATGAATTGGAACATTATCCTTAACATTCAGAGATAGTGGTGCTCTTGGGAGTTTGTAGGCGATATACACAAGATGGACCAGCTTTGATGTGACAGAGTATGTGTGTGTGTGGACAATGAAGGCAAGCCTGGCGTAAGGGAGACGGCAGATGTAGACATATTTTATACCTATAAGGTGGCAATGGGGGCTAGTTGGTACGTCTTGATGCTTGTGATGTACTGCAGGCTACGGGGAAAAAAAGAACGAGAGACGGCACGGAGTGATGTGCAAATTAACAACTACTTTATTTTGTTGTGATAGCAATTATATAGACACTCTCCGCTGGATTTCGCCACCGGCGTCATGCGCCTTGTATGTATACATATCTATATATATATATATATAAATGAAAGAAAGAATAATAATTGAGAAAAAGACTCTGTGCGCAGAATCGAATGTGGGACTTATGAATAATGAACGCGAGGCTTTAAACACTGAGCCACAGAGGAGCACCTCCTTCAACGTTCAAACAGCAAGCTATTTGTATCTACCACTTACCGCAGTTAGTGGGCATCTCGGGGGGGGTGGGAGGGGGGACTATCATGTTTTTAGCATTACCAGCAAGATGAGGCAATGAACGCGTGTTGCCACATTGTCACGACAAGGTGGCAGGGGCTCTCATCTCCCACGCGTACTTTGCCCTGCAGAGAGGAGGAGGTGGACGCTCACTTACTCGTGTGCCCTTATCTCGCGGTGGGAAGGATTGTACGTCTTGGCTGGCATTGGGCTTTCACCAGAACAAATCTGTTGTAGTAGTTACCGGGCGCACAAAGGTCACTGCAATTGTTGCACAGTCTCCGTTTGCCAAAAGGGTGCGCTTTTCAGACTCAGCGAAGTAACAACTGAGATGCTTATTTGTGTTAATGTGTACCTGTGAGTACGTTTCGTGCGTCATTTGTGCGTGAGAAACACGGGGCACGTTTCAATCTCCCTGCCATTCTGTGCGTGACCTTCCGATTTGTTGTTATTGCATTCACTGCTTTGCCTTTGCAGCAAAGCTTCGACTTTTTGTGAACAAACTTATGTAGGAGATAAAAAAGGGGGGGAAATCAGTGATAAAAAACAGAATACATAAAAGAAACATCTGGGCATCAAACAATTGCACTGAAACGCGTCAAGAATTATGTATTCAGTGATGCGATTTCTTTGAAAATGGTCATCTCTTTTTTGAGAGAGAGAGAGCTATCGATTGAGTGCTACCATGCACCCTTCACTGATATCTATGTAAAAAGCTTCCATAATTTTTCTCTCAGTGTGTTCAAAAGATCACCCCGAAACTTCTGGGTTGGGAAACATCACTGTGCACTTGCACTCTGCCAAGGGAAGCCAAATTACCAGGATGCGTTAGAAGTGAAACAGCAGAATTATGCACACTTAGTCTCTCATTAATGCACCTCTTGGTCTGGCTGGGTGGTGCATTTGAAGAGAGGGGAATGCTGTAAACTACACCTTCTGAGCATTTGACCAATGTTTTTTTGTGCTTAAGCCCTACAGCCCGTTTGCTTTTTTTCCACTTGCATACTCATTTACTCTTTTGAAAAGCCCTTTCAGTTTGATGCTGAAAAAGCAACTCCTATGTCAAACTCTGACTTTACTTTTTTCAGATTATGATTATGGATTTAAAGAATGACTGGTTTTTTAATCTTGTGATTCAGATTATGGATTTACAGAATGACTGTTGGTCTTTCCGAGCTGTCACTAGACCTTTATTTGTTTCTGTACTCTGCAGTGGACGTATGTATTTCACCAAAGAATGCATCCTCCCTTAAGATGACTGGCAAGTTGTGTTGAATATGTCATTTGTTGTTGTGAACTACAGGACTGCTTTTTTTTTGTGGACACGATAAGAGTGCCTGTCCTGTCCACAGCGTTTCTTCCTGTTCCAAGTTTTATGTCACTCCAGGTGCCTCGTCGTCGCTGCTTGGACTGGTGTTGATGTCAGAATCACTGCTTTGCAGATGATCGAAGCGAAAAGTCTTGAATTGCAGCGATTCACAACATTCGTTTTTTTTTTTCCTTCATCATTTGTAGCACTGGTGACATCAGTGACGATGGTGGTCATGAATACATGTGTGCACTTCTGCGCCTTGCAGACAAAATGTCAGCTGGATCTCATGTCATCATTTTGTGTGGCCATGTGATCAGGCAGCACCTGTGGGAGAAGTGATCGCAATCGGCAGGCTTGGCGCCTGTTTGAATCGCACTCGAAGCTGGTTATACTAATCAATATTTGATATTTATTCCTCCTGTTATTGCATTATCAGTAGTGAATAGTTACTAAGTGGTCGATATCTACGCGTCATCTTGGAAAACATAATATCCTCTAAGTGGATGTCGCTGCCCCTTTAAATGATGCTTTGAACTCCGGAAGCTATTCTGAATGTTTTGCCATCTACTTCAAAAACGCCAGTAGCTGCTTCAAAGTACCATTTTTCTGCATCAAAACGTGCTCCAAAAAGCATAATGTCGCTTCCATAACTGCCAGTGTCACTAGCCCAGATAAGTGGGCTATTTGGTATTGACTCATGTTTAGACTGGATAAGGCACGCAGAGTTATACATACAAGCAGGGACACTAGGAGAAAACACTACGGGTGCTTTGGTGTTTGTGTTGTTCATTTTTAAAAAGACGGGATGGACTTAAAAAGGCCTTCTGTCTTGTGTTTGCATGCCCTGTCTTTTTAGGAGCAGCTAGTTCAGCTCTCTGTTATGGCGTTTTTCCTTCTAGTGTCCGTTTCTGCATCCGCACCTTGTCCAGTCTAAACAAACAGAAACAAATGCCAAAGGGCTAGCATTGTTTTTTTTTTGTTTTTTCTTGTTTACTACCAACTGATAGATAGTCTTTTCTCATTAACAATTTATAATGCTAATATTACCTTGCGTGTTTTTCATTTATTTTTCAATATAAAGAGCTTTCTTTTTCCTTTTAAAAGGGAAACATTTTGGAGAGAAAGAATGCTTCTTATATAAAAACATTTAAGGGAATTGTCAACGTAGAGAGCCAGCTGCTCTCTATATTGAGCGAAAGAGCAGATATCACTACGTTAAAGCCCTGTTGCTTTACCTGATCGTTAAACCCGCTCGTCGTTGAGTCATTAGCGATGGTATACACTGGGCAGTATGCGTGGCCTCTGAATAATAATCCAAGATGCAGCCTGAGAGAGTGGCATGTTATTTTCAGAGCTCAGTGCCAGCGAGATGCTTGTAAGCATGGGCGGGAGCTTGGAAGAGTTCTACCCAGCCATGGTGGTGTCGACACTCATGCGCATCATGCGTGACCCCACGCTCAGCCAGCACCACACCAACGTTGTTCAAGCGGTAGTGTTCATCTTCCAGAGCCTCGGCCTACGTTGCGTGCCATACGTGCCTCAGGTTGGTGATCACTGAGGTCGCTCTGTGCTCCTCGTTACTGTTTCTTAAAGCATGAGACAAATTCATGTAGGTCTGCTTGCACTTGGCTAATTCAAAAAATATTTCCAGCCACTGCTGAATAAACCATGATGTCAGGTCAGTCGAGAGTGAAAAGTATTGAAGGACCACTTTAAGGTCTCGAATGTCTCATGTAAATGTTACATTGAGCAGAAAGCTGGCATTAGCTTGAAATCATACAAAAACCTACGCATTCACTTCGTCTTTGCAGCATATGCTTAACTTGAAAAATGAAGCAATGTTCATGTGACTCGGTGCCACAAACGAGTGCTTGAAGCTCATTCGAAATCTTTGGACCAACTGAGCAAGACAAGACACCTCCAATGCTGCTTCTCCCTCCAGACCGCAAGCAGCATTCACTGGTGTGCTAAAAAGATGTACTCTTTTTTTTTTTTGCTTTCTGGGTGCATTTACGGGGGTTGATACAACAGCCCCTGGAATCTGCTGGGAAGTTGTCTCCACTTGAAGAGTACCGACACAAATTAATATTTTTTCAGGTGGTTACTGAAAATAAAAACATAGATGTTGAGAACCATAAAACGGGTGTCATGGTGCTTAGGAATACATGGGACGTATTTTTAATACCGCTCCCTTAAAACAACAATTTTGGTTTCAGTATTTAGAGGTTGGCTTCGCAGCGCCATATGAAGACGTCATTGGAACAGTGCACATCGCGACATACTAGAAACAGCTGCCTGTTTGCTGTCAGTCGCACAGGGTTCACACAAATATTATAATGATAAGAAAAGAGTTGTTCAAGGACGCTGACAGTGATTTATGTGAATTAGGCAGCACGCAGGCTGCAAATTTTCCATACCCAGTTCCCTGGGTTTGGAAACTGGTGTTGACTTGTCATGATAATGTCCAATGCAGTGTGGCTGACATGAACATGCTAGGTGATAATTGTTAAAATCGAAGTAAAATATTCTGTACGTGTTGTCTGGTGCATGGAGAGTGCACACTATTAACTTATCATGGAGGAACTACAGTAAATGGCTGTGGACAAAAAATTTTTGCTATGTCAAGTCCTTCCCAACTGGTCCAAGTGCCACAATAAGACTACAAGACATACGATCGCCGAAAATTGACCTCGCCAACAAAGGAACTCCTCAAGCTGCTATACTCTCACCATTACTGTTCAACATTAGCATAAACTAATTAGTGAAAAGGCTAAATGGAATTCAAGACCTCAAGCTTACAATAAATGTAGGTGGTATCACGTTATGGATGGCTCATTAGACCACAAGGAAAGCACCTTGCAAAAGGTCATTAGCACGGTTAAACATTTTGTGGCGAACCATGGCATGGACTGTGCACCAAAAAGTCTAAATGGGTCAGAGTCCACAAGAAAAATTACCGCAAGAGGCCAAATCTTCATTTTCAAATTAAAAAAGGCACTCTTCCAGAAAGGACCGAGATGCGAGTTTCGGGCCTCTTGATCCAAAGTAATTGGCGAGCAGATTACACTGTCGCAACCCTGAAAATGACAATGAAGCAAATAGCTCGACTAATTGGAAGAATCACTAAGAAAGGGAGAGGCCTGCACGAAAGTGATACAATATGACTGGTTCAAGCTTTTATCATTAGCTGGATAACATACGCACTATCCTATCAAAACCTAAGTTGCTCAAAAATCAAGACGGTGGACCAAGTCATACGGGGTGCCTAGAAAGCGGCACTAGGATTGCCGGTGAACACCGCGAATGAAAGACTCCATGACACAGGCGTATACAACACATTTAAAGAGCTGAAGGCTGCAGTTATGATAACTGTGTAACGACAGAACCTGTGTAACAACAGAACCTCTGTAACGACAGAACGACTGTGTCTAACAAAACCTGGACAATAACTATTATCTGAGCTGAGCTATACGAACCGACTTACACACTGCAGTGACAAAATTCATCGAATTCGATCCACACCAGGATGCAAATACAAGTGACACCGATACCAAATAAGATGAATGCCAAGTATCACAAAAGCAGAAGGCAAGCCCGAGCCAAGCAACTCATTAAAACCTTCGGACACAGTCAAGAGATGCTCTACACTGATGCGGCTCGGACTGGCAGAGGACACGTCATAGTAGCCATTTGCAACACACAGTGCAATAAATCTTACATTACGGCCTCAGTCAACACTAAATGCACAGCCACAGCTAAAGCCTCAGCAATTGCGATGGCAATCAAACATTCCGAGAGCGCCAGGCAGTCTGCAATAGTTATCTCCGATTCTCAAGCAGCGTGCAAAATGTACGTACTAGGAAAATTGCCACGAATTGCACTAAGAATCTTGGGTGACTCACTCCGAGAAGGCCATGCGATCATATGGTGTCCAGTTCATGAGGGCATCCCAGAGAATGAGAGGCTGCACGCCTTGGCTTGAGAACTTAGGAACCGAGCGGGAAGCCTATGCCAAAATAGTCTGCTTATGGCACAAGACATTCTTGAACACTAACGACGCACGATAGAACGTCTAGCTCCTTGCGCATCCGCAGCTGGGAACCGCAGAAGCTCGCGCATATAGAAGAATTCAAATGCACACCTACCCCCACTTGGAAAGGGCCCACCACATGAATCCCACTTTATATGGCAGCGCTTTTTCATGGTGTGGTGCACAGCCACCACTGCCGCATGAGACATGGGAATGCGCAGCTAGACCACATGAGGCGAACTCGCCTGGGTCACGAGCTTACTCTAGGGAGCCGTGGGACACCCTCCTCGCTCGGCCATGGCTGGAGGTCCAAAGAGGCCTCTTGGACCAGGCGGAGTCTGTAGCAAGAATCACTGGAGTCCTGGAATAGGGACACACCTACTCGCTCTTTCCCCTTCCCCTTCTCCTGAAAAACCAATGAAGTTTTTCCACCACCACTATCTGGTATTCGTGAAGATCTTGGAGTCGAGGGGGGGAGGGGGTACTCTAGGTCTTTTTATAAATGTCGTGCAGTGGTGCTAGAAGTCATTACGCTGAGTGTCATATTTCTTCTATAGTATTATTTCACGTATAGCTAGTTTTAAGAAACAAATAAAAACAATACATTTATATAACCAGTTACACTCAAAATTAACATCCACAGCTGCGACTCAATATCCACAGCTGCGATTCTTTTCGAGCTGGGAGCGGGCATTCTAACTCTGCTTTACTTTGGCAAAGCCATGCGCGACTCTTGAAATGACAACAGGTTGCAGACTACCGATCGCCGCACCACAAGCGGATTGATCCTGTTCGGGCTTCACTTTCAGGCCCTCTCTTGTTCTTGTACACTCTAACAGTAGTATAATATTAGTCAATCGACATGTGCAAAAAAATAAAATGTTAGTCAGTTCTAAAGTCCCACTCATTAATAGCAAAATACAAAGATAGAGGAAATTTTCAACCCAAAAAGGGGTAAAGACATGTTTTCAGGGCGAAGGTCCATTGTTGCAGAATGCTACAGACACTGTTGCCAGTTCACTGGAGGCGCAGAGTCTACGTTGACGCTTCTGAACACAACTGCTGCATGTCAATACAGTCATTACGAGTGGCTTGTTTTCTTGGATAATAGATTAAAATAATAAGTACTTCATATTGGCAATGTGCAGCAACAAACTCTGAAGGTATCTTTTAGTGCAGCAAGAGAAAGGCAACGCATAGCTTACTGTGAAGGGTCCTCTTAAGGAGAGCTAAGTCATCATAGAAGCATTCTGCTGGCTTTTGCTGGAAAATCCTGACACCTCATCAGTAGGCACAACATTGTATATGTTGATACAGCTGCAGGCCACAAAACAGCAATTCGTTGCATGTCTCTGTGAGTACTATCATGTGTAAAAATTTGAGGGTGTTGTCCAACCTTGTATTCTTTTTTTTTCTTTTTTCTTCATGAGCTGCATTCTTCACTTAACTGCCAATATCTGCTGCTTTTCACAGGTGCTGCCAGCGTTGCTTAATGTGGTACGCACTGTGGATGCAAGCTTCAGAGAGGTAAGTTTTAAGACACTGCAAGGCATCTTGGAAAAAGTGTAAGCTTGTAAGTGTTTCTTTTCCAGATGTAGCAGGCTAGTGCATAATGCAAGGACTTCACAGCAGGCATATATTAAGCACTATTACAGTGCTCACGGATTGTAGTACAAGTTAGGGCTAAGCAATGCACACACTTTTGCTTCCTTTGTCTCAAGTTCGAATTATATCAGCGTAATTTTTATTCGAACACCTAGATTGGAGCCAACACCATCTTTAGAGACTAGATTTGTTGCAACATGATATGTTTATCTCGGCAATCATTTATACTAATTGGTATGCCAAAAATTTTGATGTCGCATTTGGAGTTGTAAGTACTGTACATGTCTGATGCTGCATTAGAGGGGCCCTGCAACACTTTTTAATGGGCTTGTGGGAACATTAAAATGCTTTAAATATTCTAGCGAATAGTATTATATTTGAATCCACTTTGATTCGAATTTAAATTATTGAAACTTTCGAAGTATTCGCAATGAACGCAAATGTTTATTATTCCACATGTAACAGTTTGTAAAGGTGGTTTCACTGCAATACAAGGATGCTAATTCGTGAAAGCATTTATTTAGAAAAAATTAGCTCTGTCGCGAAGCTTCGTTTCAAATTTAAAGGGGTCCGGCCACGCTCTTTCAGCATGGTCCGAACACACTGCCGATCGGTGGTTGTGGCTGCAGAGAACACGCGAGTCAAATATCATCGCGCAGCACGCTGCTTGCAATTCACAATAAATTCTTAAAGTCAGTTAAAAAATACTTTCTATCTTTCGGCACAGTACAGACATACTAACATTACGACCCTTTCGTCGAAGCTCCATGAGGCTCTGTGGAGCCCCGCTCTTGACTACCAAGCCTGGGCGACCCAGCACGCCTGTGAGGCGGCGTCGAGGCAAGCCCTTGACGTCTTCTCATTAGAGGCCTAGGCCCGGCCATCTAACTGAACCTGCTGGTTTCTTGTTATAAAGTTTATTCCTCCTCCTCCTCGGCAAATGACGCACACCACAAGCATAAAAATCACTTGTCGCCATGCTCAAATCAGCCGTTGTTATTGGGGCCGCTGCGAGAGGCCGTTACTTGTCCACATGTATGTGCACTATCGCATGGAAAAGCTGCGTGTTCAAAAAAAAAAGAGAGAGAGAAAAAGGGCTCAAAGTCACAAGGCGGACGTGGCGCATTTTCTTTGCCCATGCCATCCCTCCCTGCTTATTTTAGTGATTTCGTCAAGAGAAGACAAGCGAGAGTACAATTGCAGTGTGTGACAAATGTTTGCAACTCTGCTTGTGTTGGACGAATTCTAAAAATTTTTGCGGAGGTGAATTGATGAAGCAATAAGCTTTTTAGTGAATATATTTCATGACAATTGGTAAAAGTGTTGTAGGCCACTGTAAATGAACACATTACCCTCGAATCGATTCATCATTTTTTAAAGCTTAAAAGGTTGTTATGACGGCTTATATTCTCCAAGTGTAATAAATCTTGAAATGTTACGTATTTTATAGATTATTTCTCGCATGCTACCGAAAGTCAAATGCTGCTGCTACTCAAAGATGTTTCCCTTTGAACGAAAAAAAAAAAGACATTTGTGTAGAGGCCTTAATTGAATTTTAAAAAATATTGTGCAGGTTAGTTAGGTTGTGATAAATATGCCTATTTTTCTTTAAAACATGTCATATATACCATTAGAATTCGGTCCGTAATTATTCGACCAAAATCACTATTTGCTTCGAGCCTAAAATTCACTTTCACAAGCCCACTTCTTAAGTCTGGTCAGAAAACACTAACAATCGCTAGTCGAGGCCCCCAAGAACACGCAGGCCAATTATCAGTGCATCACGCAGCCTGGCTTTTGCAATGAATTTTCTGTCATCTGAAAATTGCCTTCTTTTCTCTTGACAAAGGACACTGTGGGCTAGCCATTGGCTGATTTGAGCGCGGGCGTGCTTAGTTGTTACTGGGGCTGCCACAGGAGCGCACGGCTTGTCTATGAATGCGCAGGCGATTTCACTGAAAAGCCGTGCATGCTGCAGGGAAGTGCTTAAGGTCACGAGGTATGCGTGATGCATTTTCTTCCAGTGCTTTACGAGAGGAAAGAGAATGCCATTGCAGTGTTTGACAAATCTTCGTAACTCCGCTCGTACTGGACGGATTCTAAAAATTTGAATCTGTGAGACAATAAGCTCCTACAGTGGATCTATTCTATGACTACATAGAAAAGTGTTGCAAAACCCCTTTAATGGTTCACACGGTTTGCACCAGTCCTCAAAACCCCTGTAATGTTGAAGCACATCAGTGCCTGGAAAACTCCGATCTTTTTTCATGTTCTGTAATGTTCCGAGTTTCGTTCGTACACTTCTGTTCAGCCAGTTATTGAGTGCGAAATGCTTTTAAGGGTGAACATCTTCGACAGATATATCTGGCTCGGTGAACTTTAATACTAATAATATAAACTCGCCAGCCCGGTTATAGTCCAAAGACAAAACTTAAATACTGTTACTTACCTGACGTTTGGCGACCAATTTGGTCCTTTCTTCAGATATGACTGTTTGGCCAGCTCCGAAGCTAGTTTTCTTGGTGGGTCGCCCTTTCCATCATACTTTTTTCGCCGTTGTTGTGGCTGCAATGTTTTCTTCACTCGTACTATAAACTGTGCCCGCATACACTGGGTAAGGTTTCAGTTAAGCGTTTAACATTTTCAGGCTTTGTTTGGAAGTGCCAGGACTCTAAGAAATGTTTTTTGTGGGGATATCCTCCATGTCAATGACCGAGGCGTCGTCAAAATTGATGCGGTGGTCGATCTTTTCGCTATTTTCAGCGAGAGCATTTTGTGCGGAGTTGCTACGCACGTCGTTTCGATTTTGTCGTATTCTTTCAGGGAAGTTTTTTGTCTCGCCTATGTAACTGGCAGGACAGTCTGCGCATGGAACTTATAGACCAGTCTGGGGAATCTTTCTTTAGCAATCGGTCTTTTGGTCCCGGCAAGAATCACCCGATTGTTACGACGGGTTTGTGTGCCACCTGAATGCCCTCTTTCCCCAGCACCCTCGACAATTGCTTGCTAATTCCCGGAACGTATGGGACGGAGATGCGGTAGAAATGTTTGGGATAGGCTTCATTGTTAGGGTCAGCCTTTGCAGAATGCAGGTAGGGGGCAGTTTCGTGGTCGCCAAGTCGCTGGCGTACTCGCCAAAGAAAGCTTTTTGGGTATTCATTGTTCAGCAGGTTGGCGGTGATCGCTTCTTCTTCTTTATTTCGCGTACCACAATTCATATCTATGCCAAAATCCAGTAAGTGGTTACAGCACCAAGACAGCTAACTCTGTTCATTTTAAGAAACATGGTCATGTTGGCGTCCTTTTCAACTTGGATTGTTCTCAAATGCATTTGGAAAAAAATTCTCTTTTATTGCCTTTAAAAGAGTCAATTGCTTCAATATTTTGGAGACAACAGAAATGTTGGTCATGTGAGAGCCTTCCAAACGTCGTTATCTGAGGGGTGTTTGTCAGAAAGTTTATTCTGGCGTTGCGAATTTCAATCCCAAATATTAAATATTAAGCAAAGGTGTTTTTGCAAAATGTTTGAAGCTAAAATGTTTGACATTCGATAGTATTGCTGTAGTTTTCTTGCCATATAATGTTCAAGAAATTATGTCTGAATGTTCTATATTTGCACTATATGTACCCTTGTGATTTTGTGCTATGTATTAATGTCTGAGTTCCAATACTTTCTGTACAAAGGACATTTCGCACTTTAAAATATTTTCGGTCTGAAGCTTGTAAATTTAATTAGAACATATCACGAACGTGATAAATCCTTTTATTTTGGCCCACATAGATTCAATTTACACCACATGGAGCTCCTACTAAAAATCAGCTCTATACCTTAATCAAAAGTGAATGAACAGTTCTTCTTACAAGGCAAGTTTAATCATTAAATTTTTTGTTGTGAGGAATATTACAATTTTCAAATGTCCCTGTTAACCACAATGAAACTGCTGCCATCATGATACCAGAGGAATATTGAGTGGCACTGCTTTCTTTGAAAGCTGTAAAATTCATGAGTTCACATTGCTAATCATTTGGTGGAATGTGGCAATTTCTTTACAGTTCCATTTTCGGCAGCTTGGCCAGCTGATTGCCATTGTGAAGCAGCACATTCGCAATTATTTAGATGACATCTTTGCCCTGATTAAGGTAAGTTATGTACTGTGTACTAAACTTAATTAATTTTTCTTCACCTTTGTACACCCTTTTCAATGACTCGTAGAGGAGCGCTTTGCTTGGTATTGTTGTTCATTGTCATGGTGCAGTGTTGTACAATCATAATATTATGCCTGTGCAGGAGTTCTGGGCAGTGAACAGCCCAATCCAACTGACCATCATCATGTTGGTAGAGCAGATTGTGAGCTCCCTTGGATCAGACTTCAAGGTGTACCTGCCCAAGCTGGTGCCCCATGCCCTCAAGGTCTTCATGCACGACATGAGCGCAGACAGGGCCGTCACTGCTAAGGTCTCTCTTGCACACTCGTAACTTGAAGGAACACTAAAGGCAAATTACAATTTGCATCAGATTGAAAGAGTAATGTTTAGGAATGTTTAAAATGGCAATATTATCAACAGCAGGGCTCAACTCATCAGGAAATTAAGGTAGCTGTATGACACCACATGCACTACGAGTGGGACATTTTGGAAATGATCCCAATCACATCAAAGGCACCTTATTACAGTTATCACTGGTAATCAAACCAGCTGCAGTAAAAGAAAACCTTCTTTGCATTACAACATGTAATAAAATGCTGCTTGTCTATTTCTGTATGATCCATACAAAAACTGAAGGCTCTGCTTCCTCTCAGGGTGTCAGTGAGCCAAAATTCACAGTGCACAAGCCAGCAACGCAGGGAACGAGAACCGCCTTTAATGCACGACTCATAATAATCGCAAACAGCCTTCCAAACCGGCTCAACACGGCACTAACGCACGCAGGAATACCGAAAACCCGGAATAAACAATCCCCGCAGACTGACGGTCAATTGAACATACGCAACAAAACAACGGCAGGAAAGCTAGCACGAAACATAACAGCAGTAAATCAAACTCACACGCAACAAGTTCTTTACGTGTCAAATGTACGCCCGATTTTAGAATATGCTTGCACTGCCTGGGACCCGGCCGCAAAGTTAAATATTGGTGCATTGGAGCGCATTAAGAAATAGGCCGCCCGGTTTGTGACGGGTGATTACGACTTCACCAGAAGGTCTAGCGAAATTGTTAGTTCACTTGGTTGGCCGTTACTCTCCTCTAGGCGTAAATATATCAGGCTATGTCTTTTCTACAACCTAATAGACGACAAAACTGGGATCGATAAAGGCAAATACATCAGACCACCTACATACATCTCATCACGACGGGACCATCCTTTGAAAGTGTGTGAATATATGTGCCGAACATCAACGTATGCAAATACTTTTTTTTCTAAAACTATTCACGAATGGAACGGTCTTCCAAAAAACATTGTGACCGCTCCTTCCACAGCGTTTCCTTTCCTTTTAAAGGAGTATGTGGTCACATAACGGTATTGTATGCTGTGATTTAGGTGTTTTTGATTTGTTTTTATTTTTAGTGCCGTGCAATTACAACTTGTCTCCACTGATTTTAATGCACTTTGAATTTGTAAACCCCCCTACAACAATGCCCTCAGATGGCGCTGTAGGTATATGTATAAATAAATAAATAAATAAATAAATAAATAAACTCGCTATAGAATACGAGTCATTGACTAGCGTAAGCCAACCCCTCTATACTGGCGTGGTCTCCCCTCTGTAGCACGCATGGGGAAAAGCTTCATCGCGCCTAGGGCGACCGACATCGCATCCGATCGCTCGCCTGCCACCAAAAAGCCCCCGGGCTCGTCTCGCACTCCTTCTTATCTCGCCCGCCACTTTTCTGCCCCCTGTGGCTCTTTTGGATGCTGACGCTCGTCCCGCGCATGTGCAGTGCGCCTGTGCTCTCCTCTCCCTGTTTTGAGCATGCGTGCTACAGATAAGGGCCCATCGGACCGACAAAACATACATACATAAATAAATCATACATTTCCGTATCACTCATACGGTGAGGAATGGCGCGAGTGGTTCAAAAGTATTGTTTTTGCATGGTTAGGCTTTGAGTCACTGTATATGCTACCCTTAGGTATCAGAGTAACGCATTTGTTTTCTAACGGTGCTAGAAACTATGCACTGCAAAAAAGCTGGTGCACAAGCCATATCACCGAAAGCGGTCGCCGTTCACCTGGAATTCAGCAAGTGACCGTCGTGTGCTCTGTTTCGTTAGGTACGATCTGGTGCTATTATTTTCTTTAGAATCATGTCCTTAAGCTTTGACAGCAATGCATTTGCATGGATTCGGCCCCATTTTTGAAAAACGTACTTAAATAATCAGTGCTATAGGCTCAATGAGGCACTTCTTAAATATTGGAGGACTTATATTTTGTGTTTGCGGGTTGTTGCTTATGTTCTGTAGGTGGTGCCACTTGGCCATGCGGCAGTGGCGGTGCATGTTATTTGGCACTACGCTACGCCTTTGTACTTTGCCTTACTGAACAGAATTTTTAAAAAATCCTTTTTAACTCTTATGGCACAGTCCCGAAAGCATGCGTTTCCACTTTCTTTGTCGGTCTTTGATACGCCAGCCACGTCAACTGGCCATTGGCTACATGCTTCGTCGATCGGCGACAGGCTTAAGCAAGTCACCAGCAAAAACAGAGTGCGGCTTCGTCGCGAACTATGGTTGCTAACCAGGCAAGATGGTGAACCTATGTGATACTCTGCTCCCGTCGGGAACATATACATTGACTCTAGCTAAGCTTAGGGAGCCTACACGATAGCCTGTTTTAAAGTGGTGCCAGTTTTTGACCCACTACATATTGCCAATGCTCCTCCGCCTGCCAAAACGCAATGCTGCCAGATGACATCTGGCAACGCAATGTTGCCAGATGATATTGTGGCCCGCACTGCGTGTATGCCTGGCTCCATTTCATCTTCGAGAATATGGCCTGGTGTTGGTGTCAACACGAAGTGGTAGATGCTTCAAGGGTGAAATGGGCCCGTCGGTGGTGTCCACCGTCGACGTCAGCACGAAACAGTAGGTGCGTTAAGTGTGAGAAATGTAACCGCCGGTGTCATACAGCGTCGGCGTCAACACGAAGCAGTAGATGCTTCAAGCGTGAAATGTGCCTGTCGGTGACGTCCAGCGTTGATGTCAACACGAAACAGTAGGTGCGTCAATCGTGAAAAATCTAACCGTCAGTGTCGTACTGCGTTGAGGTCAACACAAAGCAGTAGATGTGTCAAGCGTGAAAGGTAATCGTCGGTGGCGTCCAACGTCGGCGTCAACACGAAACGGTACATGCATCAAGCATGAATTGTGTCCGTCATTGGCGTCCAGCATCAGTGTCAACACGAAACAGTACATGCATCAAGCATGAATTGTGTCCGTCAGTGGCGTCCAGTATCAGCGTCAACACAAAGCATTATATACATCGAAGTTCCAGGTAGCACAAAAAATCAAAGCAGATCCACGAGGTGAATGATGATGAGTGGGTCGAAGCGGACAGACGGACGCACGCACGGGTGGACGGATGCACGGACGGTTGCACGGACGGACGGATGGATGGTTACGTTTTAAACTTGATGCATGTAACGTGTTGATGGCGATGCTGGACGATGCCGACGGTTACATTTCGCGCTTGATGCACTTAAGGATTAGTGTTGACACCGACAGCGGACAACGCCACTAACGGTTGCATTTTGAGCTTGATGCATGTAATGTGTTGACTCCAACGCTAGACACCACCGATGGTTACGTTTCGAGTTCGATACATGTAACGGGAGGCTTTGGTAGCATGTGGACACCGATGCTGGACGATGCCACCGACGGTTACATTTCGTGCTTGATGCATCTAATACTATCTAATACTTTGTGTTGGCACCGACACTGGACGCCACCGACATATAATGCCTGATGTGCTGAAGGCTTTTGCCTTAATAACATTTTATGCTAAAAGAGGGCTCTTGAAAATGCACTGCATACTAATTTAATCTTGCAGATCACGAGTAGCGAGGCGGGGGGGGGGGGGGGATGTACAGCTGGCCCCAAAATGGCTGTGCACAAAAAATTATGACAAATTTGGCAGAAGCTGGCAACAGCGTGCCCGATTGCCCGTTGCTTTTGGCTGAGGTTTTTTAAGGCACTTTTCGAAATGTCTCCACCCTAAAGATTGTGGTCATGTAGGCTCCCTAGTTCGGCTGGATAGTTAGTGCCATCTAGTGGGGCCCAGTGGAACCAAGAAAGCCGAAAATTGTTCCATGGTTGTTTTTGCTGCTGTAGGCCCCAATACTTTCGCCCGACTGCTACTAGTGTCGGTGGCCACGCAGTAAAGGCGGACGACTTCGCTCAATGCAACTACTTCATCAAGAGGTCCGTTTTCAGGCGGGTGATTTGAAGTATGCTAACATTGTGCCGACCACTGAAATGCGATCTTTTTCAATATAAGCATTTCCTTGGCAAGAAAGTAGCACTATGAGGTTTTTAGACTACTATTTCAGCAATGAACATTGCCTTAATATTTACCTTAGTGTTCCCCTAATGACCATTGACGGATGTAGTCATTAAGTCTTGTACTGTCATCAATAAACGCTATAGCCGGCAAGAACGAAAACTTTTCACCCTGAAAATCTGCGCCGACTATAGAGTATCTTGTATAAAAAAACTGGATGCCGTAATATTGGGCTGTTAAGCCATCGCTTTCTTAAAGTGTATTGAAGTAGTTGAGGCGCATTGAATCATTGTATCATCATCATCATCAGCTGGACTACACCCACTGCTGGGCAAACGCCTCCCTCATGTTCTGCCAATCAACCTGGTCCTGTGATTTCTGCTACCACGTTATAACTGTGAACTTCTTAATCTTATCTGCCCACCTAACTTTCTGTCTCCCTCACGCATGTTTGCCTTCTCTTGAAATCCACTCAGTTACTCTTGATGGCTAGCAGTTATCCTGCCTACGCGCTACGTGCTTGGCCCATGTCGTATGCATCATCCCATCCTTATGCGTTAACACTTTAAAAAAAAAAGATTGAGCAAAATGGTGTTCATTTGTCCCACAACAATAAATCTCATCTGGCTGGCTTGTGCTTCCTTTCTTGAAAAATCTGTGTTGACTACTTTTCTAACACGAGCATTATATGTCACGCTGATGATGTGCATGTCATTCTTGACCTGGAAGGGTCGAGCGCGCGTTGAGCATGCAAGGAAAGGAATGCAAGATAGATGATGATCGTTGGTGTGGAACAAAAAAATGCTATTCTTACTCCATCTTTTTTTTTTAGAGCGTACCGTAACACTGTCAAAGCACAAAGGGCCGATATAGTGGCACTCGAAGCCACCTTTAGAATAGCCTACTACTGTATGTAGATGCAATTCCTGACAGTAGGTGGACATACATGTCTGTATTGTCCGAAAAATGGCAAGAAGAGGAAGCTTGCGATAACAAAAAATCAGTTGTGTGCTTGGGTCGACAGTTTCACAAGTGGACTTGTCTTCTTAAAGGCTAGAACTGTGTGCTCTCTTGATTTGAACTTCAAGGTACACCTTGAAGTCTTGCTTTGAAGTTTGAGTCTTCAAGTCCGAGTCTGAGTTTCGACAAGTCCACTTGTCTAACGCCAGCTCAAGCACACAACCCTTATTTAGGGATTTTTTCATGTTTATTTTGTGTCATTTTTGTCCTGCCTTTTATTATATTTCTACATCTGAGAGTCCTTTGTATAACAAGGCTGCCACTTGGCAACATGAAAATGAAAGCACACATAAAAAAATATTATTTGATGACTGCATGCGTGATGCACGGAACAAAAGGGGTTTCACCACACATTTGAATCAAGAACTGTGTCTTGAAGGGTGTGTGGCAATGTGGAAAAGTGAGCATGGTGGGAAAGAATTTTTCGTTTGGCATATAGCAGTCACAGCTGCACATATCATTGCCCTTACCGGAAAGGAGTTTGTGCATGTGTTTGTCAACAAACATTGGCACCGATGTACTGTCCTGCATACTATGTGCTGGACATATTTTATGTTAACTATAGGATAAATCACATTTTTGCATTCTTGGTTTTTGTGTACTTGAAACCATTTGATCATGTTACAGTTCTTGCAGTCAGTTTTTATACATTTATACATTTGTATGCGTGAATTAATGCAGCTACTGACGGCACTGCAGAAATTTGGTTGCAACCTCGATGACTACCTGCACCTTATACTGCCTCCCATTGTCAAGTTGTTTGACTCAGCTGATGTCCCCAAGAACGTCAGAGCGTAAGTCCTTTTAGCCTTACTTGGTTTGCTCTCATGATCTTGCTTTGGTTTGCAAACAGAGAGGTCTGGCTAGTTGATTTATTTCAGTGCAAGAAGTACAGCTACAGCGTAGCAGGCGCTGAAGTGTACTAATTGCAGCCTTCGTCTGGTATTTCTTTATGTGGATTGACAGCTTATGTGGATCAAAGAAGATATGGCAAATTGTTAAAGACTTCACTGGCATGGGTAGCAAAGTACGTAATACACCTGATAACATGCAAAGTGGCTGACAATTTTAACGATTAGTAATATTGGTGTCAGCCTTGCGAGGAAGCTACCTGCTCATATGTCCCATTTAAATGCACCATGTACGGTTGCCATTAATTTCCACATGTGTGACGGGACGGCGAATGAATTCCGGACAAGTTATGAAGAAGTTACCAGGAAACTAGGCGGCTGGCCATGACACCATATCAGCAATAATTCTAAAGGAAAATAATAATGTTTTATATTAAAGCCTATTTTATTGTACTTAGAGCTGCCAAGGTAATATCAATGTGCAAATCTGGTGATTGGAATTTTTTGGACAGCTGCAGATTATCATCTGTCCTTAGTAGTATTAACACTACGTTTGAAGAATCAATTTCATTGCAGTTAAGGTGCTTTCTATTTAATCAGAATGTATACTTTGTTCCCAGCAAAACAATTTTGTAGCTTACAGGTATGCTTCAACTGCTGTATCAATGCTTAGACAATATATTAATTCCATGCTACATTAAAACAACATGGTAATAGCAGTAATAAAGAAGGCATTTGATGCTATCAGTTACTTCATTTTACTGGGAAAAATGCATTCCTGTGGAATCATAGGTAACTTGTTTGATTTATTTTCCAGTTATCTGCACACAAACATAAGACAGTCATTGGTGATGTAAATTCATCTTACAGTTATATTAAATGGATGCCACAGGGTTCTGTATTGTTCTTCATTTGTATCAATGATGTGCCCACAGTCCCTACAGAGGTCAAGGGCATCGCTGTACGAAGACAATGCTGTTTTATTGTGTACAAGACACTCCTTAGCAGCTCTACAAAATGACGTGACTGATTTGTTGAACATTTCGGAAAGGTTTGCGAAGATTCATCTCACTGTTAACAGTATTAAAGTAAAATGTATATCGTGTTCCACTCTCGCAAGAAATGCATTGATAATGAATTTTTTAACCTAACAATAAACGACTATGCTATTCAACAAGCTCGTTCTTTTAAACATTCAGGCATCATTTTTTATGTATACTGGCATGAGCAAGTACAGAGGGTGTGTGTACAAAGGTAGCCTATGGCTGTTATACTCTAATAACAGTTCAATATTTTTCACTAGCTATACTTTGTACACTCTATTTTTCATTGTGTGTGTGCAAAGGTAGCCTATGGCTGTTATACTCTAATAAAGGTTCAATATTTTTCACTAGCTATACTTTGTACACTCTATTTTTCATTGTGTCACTGCCATATAAGTTACTGCCTGGAATCGAGGGGTGTCATGTACAAAAGTTGTCTGAAAACTCTTGTACAAATTTAAAAGTGTACATTGAAAATCATTAGCCAAGGGGAATCGGTAAGTAATATTTTTCAATCGCAACGCACTGTCTTAGTTCTGATGTTGCACGACTACAAGACTTTCATTTCAACAAATAACATAATTATAACATAAATTCACATTTGCCTGCTGATCTTTTTTCAATTCCTATATGCAATATGCGACATGCTTCTAGTGGTAATTTCAGTCTGGCGAAATGTTACAATGTTTATGGATAAAGTAAAGTGCAGTGGAGGGAGGGCTAGTTGGTACGACATTAAAATAAGAAGGAACTGCATGGTTGACTGAACACAAGTAGAAATCCTGTGTACTACTCCTACATGTGTTCAGTCAACCATGCAGTTTATTACTGTTTCATGGAGAAAGACTCATAGAATTCGATGGAACAAAAATATGGAACATGATTTCTTAGAGAGATTAAAACTGTAGGTAATTTCGGCCTAGCATCCCAGTGATATTTTCTATCGAGTCAAGACATGTAAGCATGTGTGTGTGTTTGTTTGATCTGATTTTCATTATATCTTTCATAAATTTGTGCCTATGTATAGCCAGCTAGTTAAAAGCTAATAAGTACTATGCACGTTTACAAGAAAAAATGTAAAATGTGTATTGTTTTTGTTTATGTGATCGCTTTTGTTTCTTCCCTCAAAGATGGCCTGTACATTCTTTGTTTCACATAGTATTGGACCAGCTACTGCCCACTTAGGCCATTGGTTCAAAGAATCGTTGCATTTTCATTATTATTTTCATGAAAATAAAGTTCCATTGATTGAATGAATGAATGATATCCGAATGGCTACCTCAAAAAAATTAGTGCAGTGCACTTTGAGACCTAACAAGCATAGTTGTTGCGCGCATGGATACAACCTCACAACTGAGTGATGCTGAACCGAACGTCTGGTCAACACACTTAAAAACATATTCAAGAAGAAATAATGTGTGCCAGCAGGCCATGCTTTTGACTCTTAGTGAAGCAGTACACTTTCTTAGAAATCGTAGTGTATGAAAGTGTCCTTATGTGCTAATTTGTTTCTTTACCTTCGTGCCTTGAGTGGGTATTTTTTTTTCTTTATTCCCCCTTTCCTTTATGTATGTGTGTCCTAGGCAATCTAGCAGATTGCTGTGGTATGCCTTCTTGTCTTGCACCTTATCTTAACATGCTAGCATAACACTGGCTCGGGCTGTCTTTTGTACTTCAAACTGTGACCTGAATTAGAAGGATTTAAATCTTATTTTAGTGACAAAAACAAGATCCATTAAAATAGTGAATCAATGCTTTAGTAACGGAGAGAAAATAAAATGCACGTTAACAGGTACAAAATATTTAAAAAAAAAAACTTGATCTAGTGGCAGCCACAGTATCATTTTTGATTCTGGTTAGCAGTGCAACCACGTTTTTAACCAGCACAAATACACTGGGCTCCAAAATATGTCCCTCGTTGTGCACTGTTTATAAGCTTGCTAGCAAATTGTTGCATGCTTCTTGTTTCAGGTCACCTTGTTACTAGCATCATGTTTTGTTGTCAAGTTTCTTTTTTCTCTTTTTTTTTGGCATTCTGGTTTTAACAGACTGACATTTACATTCTTTTCTCTATTGCTCTTTTGATAAATTTAATAAGCTGGAGACATTTTTTGTTTACCCTCTTATTAGAATACTTTCTCCAGCCAAAAAAGTAAATGCTCTGGTTGTGCAGTGTGAGCTGACTTATCAATGAACGAATGCCATTCATCTATAATGCTGAATTTTTCACACCTCTTCTTGTTTACTACGGTTTGAGAAAATTAAACCTATTTATCTTACCTATTCTTTATTAGTGGTAAATGATAGGGCAACAACATGTTCTGGTATAGCAGTAACTATGTGTATTTTCTTGTCTCGGCAGCACTGCATTGGAGACCATTGATATTCTATCAGAGTCTCTTGACTTTTCGGAGTTCGCAGCCCGTATCATTCATCCCTTAGTCCGGACCCTTGACACCACTCCCGAATTGCGCTCAGTAAGTACAATGGCCCCACGTGGTCTTGTCTTGTTTCCATGCTTCCGTCACCACTGTTTGTTCAGCCTACATGACGCGCTCAGATCTAGTTATAACCAGACTAGATATAACAAAGAACAGATATTTCAAAGCAAGTGAAATTCTTCTAGAAAATTTTATTGGGAGCCATACATTTGAAACATTGTTTTAATGTACTAAAATGGTTTTGTAAATAGATATGATGAACAAAGATTGTCCTCAACAACAAAATATTGGCCCCTTATCTGCATATTACACTGCAAATGTCATCAAAAGACGATAGTTTTGCGTCTGGAGAGAGTGAACAATACGCTTATTTGATGTTCTGTGCAAGAAAATCGGTGAATAGTGTTCTGGAGGCAATGCGTTAGAGTGCCTCAAGCGTGCAGCGGAGAAGAACGAGCGCATCAAGTCACCTCACATGTGAGACAGGAGCACTATCTGGCGGTTATCCTGGAAAACAGAGCACATGCGTGCCCGTCTTTGAGGAGATAAGGGGTAGAACGCAAGGTGACGGGTAGGTGCCACCACCGTGTCATCTTAGCGAAGTATTGGAAACACTTGCCGTTTCGTGCAAGCATTGCATAGCCAGTGCAGCGTTATAAAGGCTGCAATCCTGAAAATTATTTTTGTATGCCTTTTCTAGTAAAAAATACACATAAATAATATCGATGTATTGTTATCCTGCCTTAGATATGTGCAATAATTGCTTTTTAATTGACAATCGCACAAGTGTGAGCGCTGAACCTTGAGCAACATTGGTGGGTGCTGTGGATGGGGTCGGTCATTTGGAGTATTGTTTGGTTCCTTTAATACCGTTTAGGGTATCGTTAAGAGTGGACAAGCAGAGAAATGTACAGACAGACAGACCAAAATTTTTGCGTCGAAGGTCCCCAAGAAAGACTATCGTCTTTAAAAACAAGCCAAATGTATCACCTTCTATTATGATCCCCTCTTTACTGCCTCATGTCGCATGTGGCTGCATGCAAGCAGTAGTACACTACAGCCACTGTCTCATTCTTCCACGCCACCACAGTCTACCCCATCCCGACTTCCACACCTTTTTTTGTGGAATGCCGTGCAGGCCAGCGCACGTAGGTGTAGTTGGGGCCTGGCCTCTTAAATGAGCCATTATTTGCGTCTAGGGGTTAGCAATCACAAACGAATCCACTTATCTCGTTGCAACCACCCACAAACAGCTGAAAAAGTTGGCTGTGGCCTCTGAGATTGCACAGGCATTACAGTGACTTTGAGGGTTGCAAGATGGCCAAGGCAGTGCACAGGGTGGTTGGCCACGTGTTGGTCATTCATGGCAGATATGTTTTTACTGTTGTGTCTGTCTTATAGTGAAGCTGTTTTGCCAGTTTCACAGTAATGGAGGTAAGCTAAGCAAAAAGCTGAAGTGACAGACCAACCGCATTGAAACAGAATGCAGTTGTTCTGTCAGATGCTAAGTTGCATGATAATTATGCTTTTTTTTTTAGCTATTCTCAGATTTTCGGATAAAGTCTACTTTTTTACCTGGCACAGTGCTAATTCAATGATTTTTTTTATCCCTTATCTCGAAAGGCCACTACATCAAACTAAATATCTTGAAACAAAAAATGCTGAAAAAAAATATACCAATAAGATTTTGTCCATTTTTGTTCAGTTGTGGTATCCCCAGCAAGGGAAACTGGGGTTCGTCTTTTATAGCTATGCCTTGTGCAATGTTAGCACCTTTCTCTTTTTCGAAAGGTACTGATCTTGAGGCCATTGCTCACCTGACTGCAAGTGGCAAAAATTAATCTGTAAGCCGAAAATGCCATCATGCATTGCTCAACCCCTAGTGTCCAAATGTGAACTCTAGGAAATGTGTACTGAGCCGATGGCGTTGTGGGGCTGGAGTGAACAAAAAAAAAAATGGTGTGCTTTGGATAGCCACCCACCCACAAGTGCGGCCGTGTGAGGTTGTTAGTGGTATTTCGCAATGTCATGTATAAATTACTGTGTTGTAAGCTGTGCCAATAACTATAGGAACTGCCCACCTGGAACAAAGTATTTCAGTTTTCTGTTGTGGCTGTGCTTCAGAAACCGGCAAGAACACTGGATTTGTGTACGTTGCGTGAAGCTAGTGATGCCACGTGGGAACTGTTACGAAGAGACCCCATTGGTCTGTTTGGTAGCGTGTCGCAAGGGCCAACGCCGGGCAGGAAGCATCCAGGCAGTGGCAAGGCAAAAAGCAGGCAGAAGGAAACAAAATGTTTATATTTACAGCGTATGTACAAAACGTGGACGAGGAAGCAGCCGACGCCAGATGCGCTGGCCTTTTATGAGTGCCGAGACGCTCGAGGTGGAGGGCACAGCCCTGCTGTTGGATGCGCGCAGCGTCTCTAATGGACGCCTTCAGTGTTTGTAAAGGACACTCCCAGTGTCTCTGGCGGACGCACTCAGTGTCTATGATGGATGCCCTAAATGCCTGCAGACAGGTCAAGCGGCACTTTTCAGGAAGTCCGGCTCCGAATATAGCCTGTGGGAGTCTTATAAAGTTATGGGTCGTAGCACGCTCGTAACGTCACGTTTATTAAGTACATGCTGTAGCTAGTTCAGTGTGAAATTGCTCTCCAGACAAGTTAACTGACATTTTTACTGTGCTTCTGAAGGAATTCAGGGGAAAATGGAGAAGTAATCTCAAGTCTGCAGTCCATAATTCGTTAGCAGAAAGCAGTAAACAGATTCAGCTATTCTCTTTCATGCGCTGCTATTTTTTCCGCCATATTACAATTCGTTACCCAGCAACATTAAAGCAACATTAAAGGGCCACTCACCAGGCCCCATACCGAATTTTAGTTACACAGTGGAAGTTGTTGGGTGTCTGATGAGGAACGTTTTGCCACAAAAGTTTTCGAATCGGTTCATTACGTGCGGAGAAAACAGATTTTTTGAAGCGGCGCGAAACAAGGGTGAGAGGAGGCGATCTCGAAATCCTTGCCGCTCCTCCGCGTAACCTTTGCAAGCCAAATCTCTTCCCCACACTCTCTTGCATACGACCAAGAGGTGACGTGCGCATGACGTGCCCGAACAAGCCCAGCCCCCGTGCACGCGAGTAGCATTGCTTTGTTGACCAGCGTTATTTCGTGGTCTTCTGCCATTTTCTGCGGGATTGTTTGGAAACGCTGGCTTAGACGCGGTAAAGTAGATGAGTACGATGAGTGAGCGAACGCGTAGGAGCGTTCCACGGCGGTCGTCTGCTCAATGCGCTGACCGTGGGGACCCGAACACATGCAAACGCTGGCACATTAGCTCCGCATCTTGTAGCATTTCACGGGAAAAAATGTAAGAAAAACGCGCACAATTTTTATTGCGTCTCATTATTTATTTCAAGTTTTATTCATCTCCTAAATCAACAAATGCATAAACTACGCATGTTGTGTTAAATAATTTTTGCCATGTCACGTGGTATACTGTTGACAACGTCAGAGCAGAGTCGTCTACGTAGAGGACTAACGTCACTGCATTGCCGTGTATGTAGGGCCATTCCTACGCCTAGGTCATGCCCTCATTCTCTACGCGTGTGCCGGCAGAGGGGAGGGGGGGCAGCTCTCATCTTGAAATTTGACCCATTTCCGTGGCGCACAGCGTTGCAAATTTTGGCAGACATGACCACGAACGCCTCGTCTACGCATCGCGCTTGTCAGCTCAAAATTGTCAAACCTGGTGAGTGGCCCTTTAAAGAAGAAGACCCATATTCTAGGCAAAATATGTCGCAGACCACTAGGATTCTAAAATTTATTCCCCATGTGCTACCATAGCCCTAAAGAGCACTGCGCATGCAAGTGAAGCCACGCTATGCCATTCTACCGTGTTACCTGACAGCTGGGAATTGAGTAGAAAGCTTGCACGTGACAAACTTACTCAAGGACTTATGCAGCCCAAGCAATGACTACAAACAGAGCTGAACTACTGCACGAACAGCACGTATCTCTTGCAAGCATAGCAAGGGGTTGTCTAACACATGTCAAATGCAATCTTCATTGTTTACTCAATAAGCAGGCAGAATGACAAAAATGATGTTTACAAGCAGCGACAGCCTAGCTATGCTTTGAGCTTTACGCCAGCCGGACTTTCGAAACACTGTTGCCCATCTGGGCTATGTTGCAAAGAAAACATAAGTTATTCTGTAAACTCATGTCATTTCACTTGGTTTTGGGCCCCAAAAGAATCATGCACAGCTGATTTACTGGAAGCCTACCTGTTTTATCATACCGGTCAGCTTCAGGCACACACACTTGTACACAATACAAACATAACTGGCAGAGAGACAGTGATTCATAGCATGCCATTCATCAGTGAAGTTTTTGCAAATCGCCACTCATGGCACTGGCGGTGCATGGGTGAAGTGGACTGCTGCACTACACATAGGTGCTGCTTGTTTCCCATAATCTTAAAGTATGCATCTCTGAATTAAAATTACCAGTGCAAACACAGAACACGCCCCACAACGAAAAGAAGTACGCACATGAGCGATTGTGTGTGTACCTTCTTTTATTTGAGGGGCGTGTTCTTTGTTCGCACTGGTAAATTTAATTCGAAAATACTATGTACCAACTACCTAGGTGCAAATGAAGTTTATTATTGAAGTTTATTAAAATATGCATGTTTATTGAGAGGGCACTATTCAAGTTGTTTTTGCTCTTTTCTGTGTTTCTTATGCTTAAATTTTCTTGAATTTGGCGATCCTAGCATTGAAAATGTTTCTTATTTTTGCAATTTTATGGCGAATTACAATACTATACAACGTGGTTGTAGGCTTCCCAAGAAGGCTGTTTTTAGAACTACAGTGCCGCCTTTTTTTTTTTTTTGACCTTCATCATCATTTTGAGCAGCCGCCTAAAGTGTGCATGGAGAAAAGAATATGTGGCGGGGTATGTACAATTGGTATCTAGGTTGTCTTTTTGTGTTGTCCTGCTCAGGGCTTTTATTCTTACACCATGAAGGTCAATAAAGGCTCCATAAAATGTGTTCTCTTTGTTATGCACTGCACATAGTACAACACATTCATATCATTCAAATATGTTCCCTTCATGCAAACATGTGCCTTATTATGAAGACACTTGCTCTCAAAGCGGGTGGTCCCAGGTGCTCATGCAACGCTGCCAAGAAATGTCTTGGAGCAAAGTTCGTGAGAGTGGAGCCATGTCCGCCGTTCGTTGTGACACGGCATGCTGGTGACGAACAAGCGCTTTCTAGACCGCACATTCTGCCCTCATGGCACAGCACATGCAAGGTTTCCACTACACATGAGGACGATCAAGGACTGACTTGGGCAGTATATGACGTCTCAATATGTTCTACCATGCAGTTCGTATGACTGGACACAACCAACAACTTCTAGGAGAATGTGCACAGACCTAGTCTTTGCCAACTTCAGGCTAGATCCGATACCACAAAACAGTAATAATGGAGGCACAACAAATTCGCAGCTCGCTGACTAGCACGCTTATGCAAATGGCCCAGACGCCACTGGATTGATTCCACTACACAAAAAAACTGACCACGTACAATGAAAGCATTAAACAATTCTATCTGAGCTGAAGAATTTATACCCACCCCCACGCAAACCCAAATAGAGCACAAGCCATAACACTTAGACAACTATAAATAAAGTCGTTCTACTTGCCAGTTCAAATCTGGGGGTGGTGCGGAGCGGAATAAATGAAAATTACATGCAAAGCCTGCAACAAAAATGCATGCACATTAGACCAGATTTTCTAGGACTGCGGTTCACTGGGACCCAGTGTTATGTGTGAACACTTCGAAAGGCTCATCAGGTCACCAGCTTATGACAATCAAATCCTGGCTGTCCAGTACGCCCACGACAGGGCCAGGAGGCTCGACCTCCCTATTCCGTCGTGAAAATAGCCAGGCTGACGCATTCGCGTCATGTACAGGATAAACAATAAAGTTTTAAAGAAGAAACAGAACTCAACACGACATATCATTTATCACCAGTGAACATTGTACACTCAAACATCATTATAACAAAGTTGCACCATACTCGGAAATAACTTCGTTATATTCGAAAATTAATTGAAAAGGTATATTCCTAACACTACAGCTATTGCAAGACTATTCTTCATTTACTTCGTTATAACCGATGTTTCGTTATATTTGGGTTCGTTATATCAAGACTTGAGTGTACAAAGCTGAACACCGTTCTCATTTACATCTGTGAGGGGGCAATATCGCGGGTGATTTAGAGTAATACCGAACAATCCCACTGGTTTGCCCAGGCATCATCATTCACTTCGGACAATTTTTTTTTATTTATTTTTTATTCTGCTGGCGTTTTGTCTAATGGATTACAGTAAACAGAAATCTCTTGAGCGAAACTGCTCCTTAATTCAATGCCTTGCTGTTGATCGTCAATGATGACTTAAAGGCAGTGGTCCTCAGTCATAGACGTTCTCATGGACCCCTTGTGGTGACAGAAAATGAAGGGGTCCAGACGTTAACACGGCATGCAGCGTGAAATGGGTGCCCTTTGTTTTTTCGTGGCGTAAAGAGGGCAAGCTGATACGTCACGTGAATTCAAATCTCAGCAGCTTGTCAATAAATTATGCTGTCTGTAGCCACTTCGCATCTGTTTTAGCTATGCTTGCTTTTCAAAATGCAATCCTGACAAAAGCATATGTTGTAAAAAATCTCAACAAAAGCGCTGAAGCATACCAGAAATCAAAAGGGGCAGCTGGCATTGGATATGATGTCTTCAAAAAAGAAGTTTTATTTTCATTTTGTCTTTTGTTCAAGGTTGGGTTTCCTGGACCCCACTTGAGAATCATTGTCTTATAGTGTGCCGTGGTGCATGAGGTTGGAAATTTGAGCAGCCGTTGTTACAGTGGGGCACACTGTACCACATGAAGATGAGACAAAAATTCAGCAGATCCCAGTAGACTCTCAGTAAACGTAAATCTGTTAAACGGATCTGCTGCTTAAATGAGACAACTTTCTCTGATATGATTGGTTTCATGCTTGAATGCTGCGACCCACTTCACCTCTCAGTAAACGGAACTCGCGTTAAAGGGTTCCTGAAATGGCTTTTTCACATTCCGTTTTTGATTAGACCACTACTGAAGCAAATCATTGGCACCAGAGTTCAATCGAAACACCCATTAGAAACACCCATTATTACGGAGCTACGAGTACTAAAAAAATGTACTCTCCTCCTCCACTCCACCTTTCACCCTCAACTGCCCTCACGTCTTCCTTTGAGCGCTCGGGGCAAGCTCCGCCTTCACAGCGCCTGCGTCATGATGTGGCGTGAGAACGCATACGTGTAGATCCTGCCGCCAATTCGATACCGACAGTCTGTGCTGCACTTTCCACAGCCTTCAGATCAGCTGGAAACGATGATGTCAGCGGGGCAGATTGTGTCACTTGGTGTATGGGCAATTGAAAATGTGTTTGGCCGAGTCGCAGCGATCTGGAGCGATTCACAGCTTTAAAGCGTTGCAATAAATTGCACAGTTTATGCAGGGAACTCAAATGACTCCCAAAATTACCCCTGGTACTTAGTCTACCGGCCCAACGTGTTTGTGAAAAATCGTCAAAACTATTTCATGGTCCCTTTAAATGAAACACATTTTCCCGGTTCCTTAGAGTTCTGTTTAATGAGAGTCTACTGTACCTGGAAATGACGTCATGCAAAGCATGCGGCGGGAAGGTGACCGTGTTGCAATTTTTTTATTGAGCGACGCGTCTTGAACTGACGCTAAATACATGTACAAATGTTGCACGCATAGACATATGTTGAAGGGTTGCAGATGTCCATATAATCAGTTGTTTGCACTTGCGCAACGATGCCAACTGGAACATGTGTATTAGGAACACCAGAAGCTGATGTGAAGCACTGATGCTCGCGAGGATGCTGGCCCTGGACACTGCTACAAAAATCAACGTCAGCACATGGGAACTAACCACTATCAACGTTAACCCGACGTGATGGCTGTATCAGAAGAGTACATATGTAATGTTTATAAAAATGGGTAGGCAGCACTGCAACCACTCTTGACGTTTCATAAAGATTAGCGTCTATTTGAAAAGTAGTTCCAAAACCTGGTGTAGCTCTGTGGTGAAATGCTTCGTTGCCACCCAGATTGCTTGGGTTTAATCCCAGCTGGGACCCTGACATTTATTCTTTGCATTCGTCGAGTAGACGCTACCAATGTCTGGTATATTTCTTAACGCTCGCGCGTTAAAATTACCCAGGTGTGTTCTCGTCGTTTCTGGGTAGATACTAAGTGTCAATCATCTGTGGTGCATACCCGCATAACAGCAACACATACCCGTGGGTATGTGCCACTGTCTGGTGGGAAGTGTTTTAGGACGTACGCGTTGTAATTGTGGCATTATTCATGTTTTGACCAGCATGTCGTATTCATCAAATCATCTTACTCCCCATGCTAATTTTGGTTCACGCCAGGTGACCACGAGAGCACCTGAACGTAAGCGGCTAGATAAATAGATACGCTCAAAGTGGCCGAAGTTCGCTAAAAAATGCTTCGCATATGAAATTGGGGGACCCTTAAGCTTTGCCTTTAAGAGTTGAATGTGATAGCGATATTCTGTCTCTAGTGCAACTTTAAACAATTAGTGCATGAAATTTTTTCGAACTTGCTCTGCACCCCCTGCATGGCCTTAAGTGAATACGCACAGTAACGTGTCTTTTGTAGTGGGTGAGTGACTTTAAACTATGAAGTCATTATGATAATCCCATGTTTTGATGCCAGATGGCAAAATACGCATGTACCACGCATTATTGCTAGAATATTTTATGTTGTATTAAGATACATGTATACAGGACACGTGTATTTGTAAAGCATGAAAGGTATTTTCGCTATATTCCCACTCAGACACATGGCTGTGTTTTAAAAAACTTGCTTGTCACACAGACGACCTAGGTTCAATCCCCACTCGTTCCTAGAATGTTTTATTATTTGTTTTATTTGCATCTTTCTCGATTTTTCTCTCACAACCGATGACACCGATGCTGAAATTTTTGCAAAAGGAGCTCTTCAACCCTATCGCATTAAAATATAGGTTGTCTAAAAAATTTACCAGAAATTCAGTGTAATGCGGTGTTGGCTCTTGAACTGAGGCAGCCTGCCGTCTTTCGTTATTTTAGGTGCTTATTGTCAAAGCACATTATGCCGGGTGTTTCAAGAAATCTGTCCAATATTCTTTAAAAATTAGGAAAATGTAATGTGTGTGTTCTTCTGTTGCGGCAGGCATCTTAAGATGGTTGGAAGCATCATTTGGGATAGTAATTCAGAAGGTTAAAGTAACTAACATTTAATTAGAAGTGTTAGGAAATCAAGTGAAATAGGAACATTTAAATTCTTCATGCGAAGAAACTATTGCAGCTTGGAGATTTCGAAAAAGCGGCCTCTAGTAGTAATTGCAAAGTAGTGAAAGTCACCGAACTTCAGTGGCCCAGAATGAGTCAGGGTCATTATATCAACCATTAACCGACTCTTTTGTATGGGTGTGTGGGCCGCGCTTGCAATAATAGCCCGCATGATGGGGGAGAAGTGCACCTGTGTAAATATTGAAAATAAATTTATTCCTTTTGACATTATGTTTCTGCGCTTCTCCATGCTTTTTTTTTTAGGCTAATATGTATATTACTGTGTAAAAATCGTATGTTTTGACTTGCTAATTGACTGTTTTTTTTTTTTGTGTGGCTGGCCACACGCCACCATACATTACGTTAGGCTGTAGACTAGTCTAGCAGGCTGTAGACTAGTCTAGCTGCCTCTGGGCAACTTTTTTTCGTTGTCCTCTATCTCTATCTATAAGGTAGAACTAAAGATTTGGTTTGATAATTACTCGCCCAGATGATGTCCTCTACCTTCTTGATTATGCAAGCTGTTACAGAAACAGCAACTGTGGGTGCAGAGAAAATATTGCCTTTTCTTGATTTGTTTAAGATATTGGACACATTTCTAGAAACACCCTGTATGTATTGACATTTGCCAGTGTGATTCTTGTCAGAGCCACATAGAGGGAGCCTTTGTAAACCAAAGCAGTCTGTGGATACATAGTACCATTTTAGCTAATGTACTAGTTTTCTCAAGATCATTTTGCTTGCACCTATAAACTGCATATGTGAACACTCATGTTATTATATATAATTATGATTTCCATTGCCATGTTCATTGATGTATATGTGCATGCATGCCTGTTTTTGCAGCAGGCTATGGACACCTTGTGTGCCATGGTTGTCCAGCTGGGCAAGAAGTACAAGATTTTTCTACCACTGGTTACCAAAGTTATCGACAACCACAAGATTGTGCACCAGCGGTACAATTCTCTAGTCACTAAAATCATTCGAGTGAGTACAACAAAAAGGGTGTTTTGTTTGAAGCAGGAAATGTGATAGCAACAAATTTAAATGCTCTATGAAATAAAGCTGGTAACTCACTATTTGTATTTAATCTCGCTTAACTCTAGAAAACGCCAATGTGAGAGAAGCGGTCATTGCACAGTTTCTTCACATTGAGAGCTCAACACGTAGAAGGGGCATATACACGAGCCGTCTGCTGATGCCTGTCAGGATAGTGTGTGTGCCAGTCATTGCGACGATGCTCTTATAATCAAAGTTTACTTGGAGCTGCTCGAGCAAAACATGTCGCCAACTCCCCCCTCTTTTTTGATGCTCCTTCAAGATGGGTGATTGGGTTTCCCGTCTGCTTGAGCATCAATTGATGTTTGGCCTTGCACGTGGGGTGATGTTATTGCATGTGCCCTCCGTGTAAGAGAGACTGGTCAGTCTGTTTTATCCATGCTTCAGCCACGTTCGTTGCCCCCATTCTCATGCTTTTACCCACCGGTAGATCATACCATGTACAGGGGCATGCTATTAATTCGTACTTTATATGGAACATGATGGAACAATATGGAACATATGGAACAATAATTTGAGCACAGCAAAGCCTGTTGTATTAATCTAATTTTATCTAGTTGATTGCAAGTTTGGAATTGTTGTGTTAAGTAGAATCAATTTCTAACACTTCTTGCATTGTCCAGATCATTGTACAAATAAGCTGTGTTTGAAGGAAGACATCATGTTGACATGCATTGTCAAACTATCAATCACTCTACAAACCTTACAGCACTGGTATGGTGAAAAAAAAAGGAAAGCTTTGTTTAATTTTTTCATGCCCAGTGTTTACATGTGTGCACACTTGTTTTTACTAGTTCTTTCAAGTAGTGGCTGGAAGCAAGCAAGGTAAATTGAACTTTCGAAGAATTTAACCTCCATCTGCAGTGAACATTGGTACTCGAAGCACACGCAGCACATGGAGGGACAGTGGAAAGCATAACAAGGTCGAAAGCAAAGAAGTGGATTGCGTGAAGGGAGGAAGGGGGTGTAGACTTTAATTCCCGCCCAATTACCGTACGACAAAAAACAAGCATAAAAGTACATGTCTCTCTATCAAATACTGGTGGCTGCCCACCACTGAGCTGCTGTTCTTTGTGCCACTGGTGGTTGAAGAGCGGCTCTTCCATCAATAATTGAGGCTCCAAAAAGGGGGGGGGGGGCTGTAATAGAGTGTCTATTGTTGATTGAAGAGCATCTCTCCCAATTAGCAGCTACACTTCCTATGGTGAACAGTGGCTTTAAGAGTTGAGAAGAAAAACTTTGTCAACACGCAGAATAAATATACGCGACAGCTTGAGTCGGAGAGCAAGTATAATGTTACAGCCATTTTATAACTCTTCTTAGCGTCTTGTTTGTCTGGTCTTTGGTTGCAGTACTAGTTCTGGTTTCAGTTGTAAGTAGACCCCTCCACCCCCCTCCCGTCTCCTTTTGATTTCCGATTTTCATAAAACAGGTCAATGTTCACTTGTGGTAAATATGGTACATTGTCAATTTTACTGACCTCATTATACCGGCACTTAACTAACTTTGTTTGGTAATTGCCTCTGTAAGAGTTAGCAAATATTTTTTTAAGTGCTTAGGCATACTTTCTCTTTAAGAAAAGTGCACATGTAAAATACTATAGTGCCACGTTTCCATGCAGAGCACCAGTCTAATAGACGATGACGAAACGTTCGGTGTGGACAAATGGCAACCCAGGAGCAGACAGCAGTCAGAGGACCAGCCTGCATCAAACACAGAGATCACAACAGTCAAGAAGCAGAAAGTTTGTTCGGCCAACTTGGAGCGGGTGAGCGGGTTGCTTCCAATCTACAGTCAAGTGTGAAAGAGCAAACATATTTGTGTGGATAAAGAACAGCAGACGATGCAATAACAATACAGGAAAAATTTGTTTCTGTTAAAGAAAGCGATTCGAAATGCAAAGTTATTATGGGGGAAATAACAGTAGTCAAAAAGTTCCTTTTTTTTATTTGCTTTCTACAGCCACATAAAGCCAAAAGAAGGTGAAGACTAGAAAAGCCTCTGAAGTTATCTTCTCATTGAGCACTTTGTAACAATTATATATTTTAATTTTTAATTAAAAGAATAGAACATTCTCAATGTGCCTTCTCTGACTCAGTCTGTTGGTTCAGTTTTACCTTCACTGCTGCATGAAAATGTACTTTCAATCGGTTTATTACCGTTCTCTCTTATTTATTTGCAGTGTTTTACAGTGATGTGTCTATCGTTTTGCAGTTGTGGACACCAGCCAAGAGAGTTTCTAAGGATGACTGGTTGGAATGGCTTAGAAGGCTAAGCATTGAGCTTCTCAAGGCCTCACCATCACCTGCCCTTCGTTCCTGTTGGTCCCTCGCTCACAGTTACAACCAGCTCCCCAAGTGAGGGCATTTGCTGCACATTTTACCTGCTTTGATAACCATTTGAAAGGTTTGCCTTAACACTCATAAGAAAGGTTGTCCACATGCACAGAATATGTGGCCTTTACATGGGAACATGCACTTCACACTTTCTCGAGTTCGAACCTTGCTGGACCAACAAATCTGTCAGAAAGTACACCAGTCAGGGCTTAAGCCAATCTTTTACGCTCGTGCTGCCTCACTCTCAGGGTTGTGGTAGAAAATTTTTACATGGCCAATGTGGCTCTCAGCAAAAAAAAAAAAAGTTACAGCATATCCACGAAGTAAATGATTATGAGGGGTCAAAGGTCCAGAGGTACATCGGTAAACTGTGAATCCCACTAGATAAATCGGGCGATGGCGCTGCTAGGATGGTGCCACTAGTACTCAGAGTGCTCACTAGATGGTGCCACTGCATCATCTGGGGAGCACTCTGAGTATTAGTGGAATTGCGCCCGCCGCTCTCGAGTTGCTGCCGCGTGAACGAACTGGTGGTGGGAGTGAGTGCCGCGGTGCCATCTAGTGAGTACTCCCAGTACTAGAGGTGGCTACGATGGACAAACCCACACTTTAAGAACTTCGCCCTTAAAAAAAATGGCTTTTCAAACTACTTGTGTACCATTTTGTAACGTGAAAAGTTGAAAAGTTTACATTAATAGCGCTGCTGAATAATGCGCTTAAGTGAGCTACAGTGTTGATTTCCTGTGACCATTCCCAATACCATATAAGATCTTGAGTTTGGACCCCACTCCCATTCCCCCTCTTTTTCAAACCAAATAATTGTGAGGAAAGTTATATTCATTATATTCATGCAACAGCCCCTCATCTTTTTAAAGCACCTGCTTAATGCAGCCATACTACCATGTTTGCACTGCAGCCCCCGATATTCTACAAAAAATGTTTTTTGAGCTCCTGCAGTGCCACAATTTTTTAATTTAGTTTTGCTACGGCTGTTCAAGACACCTACACCTGGTAAACAATCACGTTCGGCAATATTTTCAGCAGTTTATGGTCATGCACGTTGGTGTATCCAAGTGATAATGTTATTGGCCTGTACAGTTGGCACAATTTTACATCGATCATTGCCAAGTGCCTTGCAAAAGTACCCCTGAAAGCAATGTATTTATCTCCGTTATCAATTAAAAAAGCCATTGCTCCCGCGTAAAAGTCGTTGTGGTGATGCGCTCTGTAGGAAGAGGATATGAGCAGCTTGTACGATTTATGGCAGCTGTTGGCTTGCAAAAGCCAATGCATCAAAAGACATTCACAGCCATCAGCCGGATAGTTTGTGATGCGGCAATGGATGATGTCAGTGCCAATCTTGCGAGGTCGAAGCAACTCACATGAGGAAGTTTAGCGGGGACGACAATGCCATTATGTACGACGGCATCTGGCACAAACGTGGCCGCGAAATGACATCAGCACTGTTGTGTCCCTCGACACTGGACTTAGTTTAGATTTCGCAGTCCTGTCGAACTTCTTCCTAGCTTGCAGTAGGCACAAAGCTCTGCGAGATGGAGCGGAAAAAGTTTTACAAGCGTTTCACGACCCTGTCTGTGAGCGAAATGTCTGTAAGGAGTCAGCTCGAAAAAGCCGAAAAAGACAAACTCATGGTGCTGACATATTTTAGTGGCAGTGGCCGCTACAAGAAGGATCGCTGTTTTTGATGTGTATATTTCATTCCATTTATAGACATCTTACATAAATAAAAACTCAATTTTAACTTTAAACTCTTTCTTCTCAAAACAAAAATTTTTCTTTTTTTTTCAATGTGCCCCTTTTTTTTTCTGGCACTTCTAGTGCTCGTATCTGCATGAATTTTTGCCCAAATCTTTCCCAAAATATGCAAATGCAATTATCTAGTTTAAATTTCAAAATTTTATTTTATAATAGAAAAATGTATGTAAACCTTTATTACGGTAAGTGAAATATGGACTTTTTCACGTGTATTATTTTGTATGCCTATTACATATTTTTTATGTGCTTCTTAATTAGGTAATTGTATTCTATTTGAAACATTATGACGTATGAATGATAAAAAATTACAGAAGTTTAAGGATGAAAAGGGGGGGGGGGGCAAAAGTGTTAAGGTTTTCACTTTGTCATTTTACAGAGCTAAAAGTAAGCAACTTGCAAGAAAACTAATTATATATTTGAAATAAGCATAAAAAATCCATAAACAGCTCAAGTTTCATTGCTCAAGCGGGAATATTTAAAAAAAAGAGTGTATTCGAGTAGCGTCATCTCCCTTTAAGGGGAGATGCGAGTCGAAAAATCGCGTTTTTAGCGAAACTTCTCGTATTTCTGATTTTTATTGCATTGTAATCTTCAAACCTTCTTCTTTCGTCTGTGAAAATTTCAAAACTAAATTCGAACCGCAAAATGCAAAAAAATGTGTATGAAGGCATCGCGGTGGCTCAAAATTTCGTGAATTTGCGCCGATATTGGCCATCTTTGACTGCGCGCTGCTCGCTGTCGCAGTGCCGCCCGCCATCGCGATCGGTTGGGAAAGTTGCGTCCAGCCTTCTTCTTACAGCTCCGACGATTGCCAGTTTCGTACGTGGGCAAAAAAAATAAAAAACGAGGCCTTTTTATCACGTGGTTTGAGCGGTTTGAAACGCGCGGCACCCTAAGCCGCATCGCCATTGGCTACCGAGTCATTGTCAGCTGTGTTGGTGGCGGCCATCAGCATTTGGTCCGTCTGCTTTTCTGCGCATCTACGCATATTTCCGCGATGACAAGCCCGAAAAAGTGCAACGTGAGACCGCAGAAGTTTCGAACGAAGCACAAGTTCAAGGGAAGGCGGCGTAAAGCGCCCGGAACGACGGCGACGAACGAGAACGCGCCTACGTGTGCTAGGCCTGACGGCGGCATCGACGAGTGTGCGAGCGACAGTGGCTGCGATGTAGGGATTGACGCTGCACTTTCTTTCGTCAGTGCTTCGGAAAAGAAGCTCGGCTTCTTCGAAAAATACGAAAGACAGCACAATGAGGTTTGTGCAACGACAGTTTTGTGCGACACCCTCTTGCTGACGGAACTTGTGGCAGGTGCGGCATGCCCTGCTTGCGGTATTCAAAAACCTGCCGTTCGGGAGCCGGCAGAAAAGCGCAAGGGACTTTTGTTGCTCCTCGAACTTCATTGCGAAAGCAGCGAATGCTCAGCGACTGTTCTTTCGTGCTCCTATACGTCACTGCGTGTTACGGCGGACGGCAGCAGCCGAGTGAGCCAACGGTACGACAGTGGGAGCTCCCGAGATAGTTTCGCTGTAAATGTGAAGGCAGTGGTGGCTGCACGCGCTGTCGGCATTGGGCATGAGCAATTGTCGAGATTTTGCTCCATTATTGGACTCCCAAAGCCAATGCACCACCGAGGATTTTTTTCGATAGCAAAGAAGGTGCACACCGCTGTCATGGCAGCTGTGAGTGAAAACTTGCGCCGATCCAAAGAGTTGACGAAAGAAGTAGCAGGCGAAACTGATGTGGCTGTTATGTTCGACGGCACTTGGCAGAGGAGGGGCCACAAAAGTCACAACGGGATTGGCGCAGTTATCTCCTTAGATACTGGCCTCTGCTTAGACTTCGAGGTCATATCAAATTACTGCCTGACATGCGGTAGGCACAAGGATATGGGCCCAGACGAGGAAGTGTGGCAGGCATTCCATGGCCTAGTCTGTGAAAAAAATGCAGACTGTTCCTCCCATGCCATGGAAATGGAGGCTGCAATGCGCATTTGGCAGAGAACATTGACTTATGACACCCCACTGCATTTCATGACATTCTTGAGTGACGGTGACAGCAAAGCATATAGTGCAGTTGCAGAGTCAAAAGTCTATGGTGCTGTCAATATAGAAAAAGAAGACTACACTAATCATGTGGCCAAGAGACTTGGCACCGCGCTACGGAAGTTGCATGTGCCATTACCACGAGGGCAGAAAATGAAAGAGCCAGCCATTCAGAAGCTCCAAACGTACTATCAGATTGCCATAACAAGCAACAGGGGGAGTGTACGGTATATGTACACTGCAGTATGGGCTTCGTACTTCCACTCATGCTCTACTGACAATGCTGGCAGCCACAAGTTTTGCCCTGCAGGAACAGAGTCGTGGTGCAAACATCAACGCGCTGAACCACTTGGTGAACCTGCACCACGCCACACACCTCTCCTGACAAAAGCACAGGGATTGGCTGTTTTGCCCATTTATAAGCGGCTAACGGATGAGAAGCTCCTTGCTCGATGCATCAAAGGGAAAACCCAGAACGCATCGGAATCCCTGAACAGCAAAATTTGGCTACTTTGCCCCAAGACTAAGTTTGTCTCCCGAACGGTTGTCGAGACTGCCGCAGCTATGGCAATACTGTGGTTCAACAAGGGTCATGCTACTTTCGAGCACATCCTGGAAGAGCTCAACATACTGCCATCTAGAGATCTAGTTACTTTCAGTGATTCCCGCGATGCGAGGCGCATCAAGAGAATGTCCGAGCGTCTGACAGCAGAAGCAAGGGCCCATTGTCGTCGTGGAGTGAAAAGGGCACGGCTAGAAGAGAGTGCTCGCAAGGACCGTGAGGGCACAACCTATGCTGCAGGACAGTTCTAGTAACTTGCAGTGCTTTTCAAAGTTCTGTTGAACATTATGGCCAAAGATTATGCATTTCTAACAACTCTGTGATAAAAAAAAAGGTTTCAAACTTTCAAATGTGTTTTTCCCCTTTTGCAGTTTTGTGTGATCTGTGCTTCTTATACACGCTAGTTCGTATACTTAGAATTGTCATACCTCTATGAAATTTCGCACATAGCATGATGAAGGCCCATAGAGCGCAAGTATCTATTCAGATTGTCAGTGCTGCTTGATTATGTTTTTCAAAAATTACATAACATTGAAAGCCCTTGGCAACTAGAGCCATAGTAAATTTTTCTATTTTATTATTGTATTTCACCTTTTTACACACAAAATTTATATAGTTTTTTGCACTCTACAGTTCCAAAGGATCATAGTCAGCTATATCTGCATGCTTTATCTCAAATTTTTATAGGTCAGAATTGTTGCATAACAATGGCCATAATTTTGCAGTATCTGACCTGCAGAAAGAAAACCAAGCAATCTATGTGAAAATAAATGACATATTTGAAAAGAGGAGAAAAAACTCTATTAGCATGCCAATTTGTGTTAAATTCAGACTCTTATTAAAGAAAATCGTTTTCCGAGTAGCATCTCCCCTTAAGGGGGCAGACTGGCCTTAGACATTTTTTTGTTTATTTCTTGAGTGATCTTGATCAAACTGCATGGGGTTATGCAGTTTTTCCTGCTGATTTCAAATATTTCATTACTTTACCTCTAACTCACCTTATTCCTGAGATGACTTAAGTTCACCCCTATTGTTTATGGCCGCCATAAAAAAAAGGCTTAATTAAAAGCCATATTTAAGATATGCCAACATAGGCTAATGACTATAGAGTGAAAGTATGAAAGAGTTTTTTGTTTTTGTTTTTGGGCTTTATTGGTTATTTTGCAGTAAAATGAACTATTCATTTTCTAATGCAGTCCGAAATATGTTACAATTTTGATTAATAATTAATTAAAAAGGCATGTGCTCTAAATTGTGCTTTCATACTTGCATTCTGCGCACATGCCAGTTCTCACTGCAAAGAGAATTATTGTTGTACCTGCCCCAGCTGCAGAGATATTGAGGCCTCAAAATTGAATAGTCACAAATTTACTTTTTTGAGAAAAATGGAAAAAACTGAGAACACAGTTTCTTCAAGAAGCGAAAATCATGGTGCACATGTCTTGCAATCCTCATAAAGGCGCTCATAAATCGGTAGTAGAGACAGGTGCGGGCAAAGGTGCTCATAAATCGCTCATAAATCGGTAAATCGGTCATAAAGGCGCTCATAAATCGGTAGTAGACACAGGTGCTGGCAAATTATAAAGAAGCCTCAAAAAGGGTTCCCCATTTTTTCACAGGTTCTGCATGTTAACAGCACCAAGAATCTGGACAGTTACACTGACCATACAAAAAAATTAATACTTCCTGGTGCGTGAAAATTTGTAGAGAGATAGAAAAATACTTGCAGAAACCAAATATGTCAATTTTTAAAAAATGGATTTTTTGTCACTTTTTGGTCCCAAAGACCAGTCTGCCCCCTTAAGAAGCGTCTGGTGAACTAATGCATACCAGTCACCAAATTTGTGGCACCGTACTGCGTCTTGCTTGATTCCTTCTGGGTAAAGCATGCTCATTGTCACCAAATGGCTGCCGTGAACAAAAGTTGAAAGCTTTGCTTAGCTGACGCCTCCTCTATTTTGTCAATGTTAGCCAGATGCGCCCGATCCAGCTATTCACCACCCTCTCCTCTAGTCCTTTCCCACTCTCTCCCATCGCCTAGCCTTTGGGTATGCTTTGCAGTCGTGGGGAAGAGTAGTCCCTCATGCACTGCCTCAACATGGAAATCACATGAAGTAATTTTTTCTTCAGTTGTGTACAGATCCGTGGGGCAGCGTCTTTCATTCCTTGTGTTCACAATATCGGTAGTCACGCTGGCTTTGTTAAATATACGGTGTCTTGAGATGGCGTGTCGCTTTTGATGGCGCTATGCGGGCAACCAATGGGAAAGCGTCACTGCAATGTTTCTGCATGCGCTGCTCTGTGACGCGGCGACGGCATTGTCTTAAGCCAGAAAGAAGCAGCATGAAGGAGCGAATCTGACAGACGTATGATATTGGTGTGGGAAACATGTCTGTTCCATCTTGGGAAGAAAGGGCTTGGACGCACATGTGACATGAGCAGCGCGACCCCTGTTATAGCTCTGCATTATGACCACTCCCTGAATTAAGGTGGACCGACACTCCCGTTGAGAAGCGGGCGTTTGCACTGGCATTTAACCCTTTACTGCCGGTTGTCGCGAATTCGCGACATACCAAAAAAGGCCAACCAAGCAACTTACCACATGCGTACTGCCTTCAGCACCGGCTGTCACGTCTTCGCGGCGAACGTAGCTTTCAGTACGAGACATCTAGCGCCATCTCACGTAAGGTATTTCAAGCTAGGACCCAGTGTTGTGTCCGAGTTGGCGGTGAGCGCGAAGCACGTGCAACAGCTCTCATTTCTTCGTTGTTTTCTGCCGGAGTGACGTAAGTTCAATCTACTATAAATTTTTTTCGGTGTGCACGCATCCAAGAGATTGAATATGACATGTTACATCGTTTTGAAGTACATTTTTTGTTGCACAATCCTTGCTTTCGTGGTATGTCACGAATTCGCGATATCCGGCGTTTGCGCAAGTGGTGACTGACGGTATGATAATTTAGTTTTTCATTTCTTGACAGGAGATGGACTGCCGCTCGTTTTATGGGAAAAGGGGGCTTCGTACGCGCTTGCCACCTGAAGACAAAAGTGATGACAGCTGTCTCAGTGACAGCGAAGACGACGATGTTGTTCCCTATCATCATACACAAGCTCGAGTGTCTTCATCTAGCAGTGAGGATGAAGACAAAGATGTGGTAGATGAACCAAGTGCCTCTCGAAAGCGTGCGGTGCGATTGAAAAAAAACCGGTTGTCAAGAACAGCGAGAAGTACCACCCTGGGAAAGCGCTCTTCCTGAGACTGACACTGTACAAGCTCCTATCGAATATTTCAAGGACTTTTTTGATGACAACTTCATGGATCACATCGTTGAGCAGAGCAATGTGTTTGCGACGCATGTGCTTGCTCTGTCTCGTGATGAGCTAGATCAATTTCTCGGCACCGTCACATTCATGTCGATCTGTCGACTCCCAAGAAGTCGGCTATACTGGGCGGCCGAGTCCAGGGTCCCCACGGTGGCCGACACGATGTCACGTGATCGCTGGGAGGCAATCAAAGCAAATTTGCATTTCAACAACAATGATGACATGCCGCCACCAAATGATCCACACAAGGACCGTCTTTTCAAGGTTCGGCCAGTTATTGACTTCCTCCTGCCGAAATTTCAAGGTATCCCAAAAACACAAGCCCTGTGCGTTGACGAGCAAATGGTACCGTTCAAGGAACGCTCAAGCCTCAAGCAATACATTCCCAGCAAACCCCACAAATGGGGTTACAAAGTTTTTCTGCTGTGCGACCCACAGGGCATGGTGCACTCTTTCGAAATATACACAGGAAGGATTGATGCTGTCCCTGGGGAGCCCGACATTGGTGCCAGTGGCAATATAGTCCTCAAGCTTTCGCAAAACATTTAGCCAGGACTGAACCATCTTCTTTTCTGCGATAATTGGTTTACGTCCCTGAAGCTCTTTAGCTCATTATAAAAAAAAGATGTCCACTGTCTTGGCACAGTCCGTGCTAATCGACTGCAAGGTTGTCCTCTGCCTTCTGATGCAAGCCTCAAGAAAAAGGGCCGAGGATCCTTCAAAGAATTTGAGACGGTGGTTGATGCCACAAAACTAATTGCACTCAAGTGGTACGATAACCGAGCGGTCACAACGTTGAGCACGTTCGCAGGTGCTGAGCCAGTTACGTCTGTTGGCAGGTGGGAACGCTAAAAAAAGATGACCATACAGGTTGAATGCCCAAGTGCGGTCAGCATCTACAACAAGTTCATGGGAGGCGTGGACCAGCTGGATGCACTGATTGCATATTACAGAATCCATGTAAGGTCCAAAAAGTTTTACCTTAAGATTTTTTTTCATTTTGTGGATATGGTCGTCTTTGTCGCCTGGCTGCTTTACAGACGGGACTGTGATGCAGTAGGCGTTCCTACCAAGCAGCAGATGGACCTCCTCAAGTTCAAGTTCTACATCGCTACCTGTTTGCTGAAGGAGAACAAGGACACTGCAACAAAAAAAAGGGGCAGGCCGTCCTCATCTGTGGAATCGCAGCTTGAGTGCAAGAAAAAAAGAGGGCCCATGAAACCCGTGCCAGTCGCTAGTGTCCGCACAGACAGTACAGGTCACTGGCCAACTGTCGAAACCACACGTCAGCGGTGCAAGCGGCCAGGATGCAAGGGGCAAACCGTTTTCAAATGCACAAAATGCGACGTTCACTTGTGCTTGAATAAGAATGGCAACTGCTTTGTGGATTTTCACCAGCTGTGAAACGAGATGCTGTTACTAAATCCTGGGTAAAGGATATGTTTTGCTGAATATTTTTGATAGAACGATTCAGTTTCTGTGAAATAAATGTTTGCCAGAGATGCCAAGCTCCGTAGCCCTGATCAGACTCGGTTTATTGATGCGGCGATCACATAGTTGCGTTGAATTGAACGCATCTCTCGTTTGGACCACATATTGACTTAAGTGCCTGTTGTCGCGCATTCGCGACAAACCTAAAAGTATGCAATAAAGTTGCATTTCAGATAATATAATTTCCGAATGAAGTAAAGATTTCTATTTAAAGCTGAAAAATGGAAAACGAATTTTTTTCTTCGGCGCTTTCATAATTCAGGCATTAAAGGGTTAAATATAGGAGGCGTTTGCTTAGCCCATTGCTTTCGTCTGACTCTAAATCAAGGTTCTTGTTATTTTTGTGACAAGTGGCAATTTTCGACGCTGTGCATTTATTTACCCTAAGTTTGTGGAGAGGGCCATTTGGTTTGGTGAAGACACAACTTGGGTGTTGTACCACTCCGAGCAACACCCAAGGTTATGATCGCAAGTAAGATGGCAAAATAGCTTCACTTACACCAACTACCACAGTGTCTCAGACCACTATTTACCGTATTCGCTCACGAAATGAACGCATTTGCATAATAAACACACCCACTACTTCAGTCATCAAAAATGGGATTTATTTTTTCCCGCGTAATAAATGCACCCCCTACATTGATCCGCTGCAGTTCCGCTCACCAACACCTGGCACCTCCTCACCCATTGGATCTCTTCTATTTTTTTATTTTGCCGACCCCCCTCAGCCACCTCGGCTGAGAGCAAGCCCCCCTTCGCCCGTTGCCGCGTGCGGTATTGTTTTTTTTTTACCTGTGTGCAGCACGTCTCCTGTCTTTATCTTCGCACCACAGCGGGGCTCACAAACAGTGCGAGTGTAGAGACATCACAGCTGATAATCACACAGCGAGCGAAGGCCACGAAACTGCCCGTGCCAACCGACGGTGGCTGTGAATATGAAAAAGCCCAACAATGTGCATGCTGTTTTTGAGTGACGACAGGATTTGCTGTTGCGAAGGGTCATTTGTTGCTATTGCGTTGCACGTTTCTAGAAAAAAAAAAAATCACTTGTCATCCAGAAAATATCGTGACGATTTCAACAACATGGTAGAAACCCCGATGCTTGCTTCACTTGTTATTCGTGCGTACAGAAACTTACAGGTAGAAGTGAAGCGGCAGAAGTATTTTGTCGTTAATCTTGTTATCAACAATTTGTTTTGATGCTTCAGGGGTAGCTTGCTACAATGCTGTTTACTTGCTGCAATGTTAACGACGTCGTCACGGTCGTTGTGCGAGGTTGCCGCAAAGTTGGCAAAGTGCGTCATAGAGCATGCTTTTGGGCGCACCTCGAGATCACAGCAGATACCACTGTTGCGGTTAAACGATTGCGAGAAAAGATTGCCGTAAAATGCCTTTATGGCATGCGCGGGCGGCCCGGGGACAGCTTGCAGAAAATAGCGCCATCAACCTCCGAAGATGAGTAAAGTGCGACAAAGAAGGTGTTTCCAAACGGTGTACACGTATGTAAATTGCGAAAAGCTAAGCGACCAAACTTTTTTATGTGCATTTTTCGCTCCTCTTGCAAACGTTTTTATAAAATTTACCCCGTGCAATAAACCCATCCCCTAACTTTGCTCCAATTTTTCGAGAAAAAAGTATGTTTATTACGCGAGTAAATATGGTATGTCAGCCTTACATGTAACGTATGGCAGCTACGAACACCTTGCCAGCACGGCAGTGGGTCATTGTCACCGTATTCCAGGATCAGCAAAATCGGTTTTTGATGTTATATAACTTGCTAATTTTTCGGTATTGCTCTACAATACGGACATTTCCGTGGTCACTTTCGTCAAAAAAAAAAAGAATTTAATAGCCACTCTACACTTTGCGTAAAAGTTCTGATTTCAATACACTAAAGTTTGGCTAGGGTTGTGTGAATATTAGAAATTTCAAATATTTTTTTTTAATATTGTTTGCTATTCGGTTTTTTTTTTTCGTACTGAAATTTTGCTATTCAAACTATTCTAATTTCTCAAAGACAATCATAGCCTGCATTAGATTGGCAGTCGCTCCTTCAAGTTTTCAATATGCTTGACCCAATCAAATTTTCGTATTACGGCAAAACTGCCTTTCAAGGTCTTCTACAATCTTCAATGTGCAGACTCAAGAAAATGCTGGTTCCAACATAGAGATGATAGATGTGGCAGTGGTGTGGGCTAAATAATGCTTCCATGAGCCTGAAGTTTTGGGCAGGAAGTCCAAAAAATTAGATACTAAAGATTTTTATCGTTTAATGTTTTAGGTGTTCCTATATACTGACGTTCGAGAGGCAGGTTTAGAACTCCGGACTCAGAGGTAGTGGGCCCTTGTTCGCTGCATTAGAAGTTGAAAGATGCTGAGGAAATAGTATCGTTGCCTTTCATATGTCAAATCTTAACGGCAACACTTTGGTTGTGCCAAATCAACTACAATTTGCACCAAATCATACAATTTGCCCTCTGCACTCTTGATAAGAGAACTACAAAACACCGCCCCACCAGCACTTCACCAACCTAGCCAAATGAAACACTTTCATGTTTTTTAACAATATGCTTAGAAAACCTCTCCAACATTTTTTTTGTGTAACTTTTCTTTGAAGTATTCTAAAAATATTCTAGAAATATTCAGGAAGTATTAGGAAAATATTTTATTCGAATCGCACTCACATTTCAATACTCCAATTTTCTTTGCTCTCAAAGTTGTGCTAACACGGCGCTAGTTTTGACATAAGGAAGCAAGCTACTGATTTTTTTCTACTTTGTTACCTCAAGGTTTAATTGTAACATTTCATCCATTACTCTCCCTGTTCTCCATTCTAAGTCTTTGCCCTTTGGTATAGCTTTTTGTGTAGGTGTGCTGCACTGACTTGGGTTATTGCTCTAGAAAAGTCTGAAACTTGGTTTCATTGCAAATCTCGTTGTTCTGGCCAGGGACCTCTTCAACGCTGCCTTCTTGTCCTGTTGGGTGTGCCTCAGTGAAAACGATCAGAAAGAGATAATAGAGAACTTCCAGAAAGCCCTGATGGACCAGGATATTCCAGAGATCACCCAGACATTGCTCAACTTGGCCGAGTTCATGGAGCACTGTGAGAAAGTAAGTGAACTGTGGTCTTGCATGAGTTGCACTTATACTAACAAAATTCGGAACCAGTGAGAAACCTAGTTTAAAGGTGCCCTGCAAAAATCTTTCATGTAATCATCAAATGGCTTGAATAAAGGGGCCCCGCAACACTTTTTGAGCATTATCAAAAAACCTATCACCTAATTTATGTATCAAATCAGCTTCGACCTCACAAGTTAGATGAAGCCAGCGCTCTTTGCCTCTAATGTCTCTTCCTTTCCTAATAATTCTATGCGCTGTTATAATTTTTTTTAATGAATCCGCACCAACTTTCTTAAGTATCAACCCTTTCATATTACTGTGTTTACTCGCATAATGAACCCATCTTTTTTACAGAAAAGTTTACACCAATTAGGGGTAGGTGGGAGAAAAAAGTGAAGGGAGTTATAAAACAGCAAAAACTTCACATAATGGCATGAAAAACTTCCCGTCCAACGGCTGCTGGCCGTCTATTCAGTGACAGGACGCTCTCCGCAAGGGGAAACTGCCTTTGTTCTGGCCTGAAAAGTGCGCGACAAACTTTTTTTGTAGCCCTGAGCTTTACATGCGCTATCTGCGCCGCGCATGACGGAACACCTACCGCACGCAAGTGCAGGGAGAGAGTGTATTGGTGATGCTCGTTCACTCTTTGCTTGCTTGCGGCAGGTGTCTCGGCACATGTGACACAGCTGTGCAGATAGCGCGTGTACAGGACAATGCGCAGAAATTGCTGCTGAAAATGTCACCAGCCGCTCGGTTCTCATGCTGCAGCACATGCTAGACCAAGTTTAGGTTAAAATTGGCCGTGTTGCTAGAGTAGCGGCCGATCGTCAACAAAAACGCAGCATCGGATGGGGTTGTGGGTGCACTTCTTGGTGGACTTGGTTGCGCTTTGTTTTTTACTTTGTTTTCTCGCCGCCGTGCTTGCATGGCTCTACAAGCAGAAGGTTTTTTGTTCGTTCATCAGATGGCGCCCTGCCGCGAAAGGCGCGACATTTAAATTTTTATTGACGGCATCCACACTCGTGCTGCTCGCAACTGTTTAGCATGGTTGTGAAACTATGTTTCGACTTTTATTGCATCATTATTCTGTAATATAATGGCATCATTTTAACATCATTTTGATATTCAATGGCACTGGAAATCACACCGAAATAATATACACAGCTACATTAAAAAAATCAAGTTTTTTTTTCTTTTAGGACCAAGGGGGGGAGGTCATTATGCGAGTAAATACAGTACTTCTGGTTGCCGTGACTCCTTTTTTTTTGTGGATTTTGTCAACTGCATGCTTGTTGGTGAACCACTGCTGCCGTGCTGGCTCATGCTTATACAAATCGTGCCGGTATGGACCCTGTGTTATGGGCAGCAGTAACTGATTCGCAAACAAGCGCACGCACATGCGTAACATGATGAACAACAACAAGCAGGGTGGACAGCTGCTTGCAGACTAACCTGAAGTCATGGGCTCTTGCTTGACCAATCACAGCATGTTCGTACTGCGCATAAGAGGTCTATCTGTGTCACATGGAAGCCCGGAAAACCCAAAGAGGGGGAAGGATTGTTTCTTAGAATTTATGGCATGCCTGTGGCTCATAGCACTGCCACATGTAGTATCATTGATCACAAGGGCATTCCACACACAATGCGCATGTTTGCTTGAAATGTTTGAAGAGATATTGGAGGTGGTTTAGGGAGCTCTTTAAAAGACTTTATTGCTTCTCAAACTGACTGTACCACAAAAATGTTTAGAATCTGTTAAATACGAGGGGAGTTACAGGGACTTGTCACACGCTTTAATCATTTTTGCTCTCTCTTTTTACCCATGAGTACACTGAAAGCAACGTTGGGGGGGATTAAATAGAGCAGGAATCCACGCCTGTTTGTCAGCGGGCATTGTGACTCTGAGCACAGATGTGGAAGTGCTGTGTCATTTGCGCCACGCTGCGCCAATCTGCTTAGGCTCGTCATTCGACTTCAGAACACATTATTCTGCCGGAACTACTCTCAAGGAGTCTGTGGTGCTTTCATTAGCTGCTTTCGTGCATGGCTTTGCGAGTTCAAGTTAGCTGCTAAACCTGGTGAACTCTCTGTCAACGTTCATGACAGTATAAAACAAATTTGTTACCCAAGGGTGAAGCGAATAATGTGATAGCAACAAATCGTAATGCTATATGCTATAAGGCGAACCGCTATTTTGAATCCAGTGTTGCATACTAAACAAAATGTGCTGCCTGTCGCCTTAATGCAAATTACAGTTAAACCTGGATGTAACGAAATTGATAAATTCCTGGGAAAATTCGTTATAAAGAGGTTTTTGTTATATGCAGGTTCGGTACGAAAATGAGGAAAGTAAACGTGCATATTAAAAAGGAGGACTGAAGGCAGAGCTAACCCAAAACACTTACGTCACAGTAAAAAAACGTTATTATTGCAATAGCAATTATATAGACACTATCGGCGGGCTTTTGCTTTCGTCGCCTTGTTCCGTAACAAGTCCAAATTGATAACATACCCCCGGGCATCGTAACATTTACGAACTGAGTAAAGCGGGTGACCGCTGCTGTAGCAGAGGCCAATTGAGCAGGCGCATCATTATCGCCTGGAGGGCACTTACAATAATATCCCCCAGTGTTGCCCTTCGAGACTCTTCTCCCATCAACTACGCAAACGGTTATAGAGTTACGTTAAACCCCACAAATCAATCAATCAATCAGCTACTTGGGGCCTTACAAGATTTTGCGCCGGCTTACTGAGGTCACATATGAGATCGCTCCGTTGGACAGTCAGTCGTCGTCGTCCGCACTCGCCACTGACGTCGTCCACGTGTCCCGTCTGAAACCATACATCTCCGCATATGACCCTACTCTCCTTTAGGCGCCGAGCCGGCACTACCGGCGGTGGGGGGTTATATGTTACACGACATCAGCAACGAGAAAGCATCAGGTAGACGACGAAGACGATGAGTGCGATCACGCTCGTGTTATTGTTGATGTTGTTTCTCCATCTTGGCTGAAGCCGCCTCTTACTCTTCCTGTATATTTTGTAAATATATTTATTTCATTCATTCTCTCACCCCCGTTATAATATTATAGCCAGCAGTAGCGGCGTGATTGGTTAACCAGCGAACTTGCGGAGACAGCCCTTCGTCCTCTTCATCAGGCATAGCCGTATAGAATGTCAATATGCATGTAGCAATACGTTGAGGTCTATGAAGCTTGTGGCAATACTAGGAAAATATCCAAATTCCTGAGCATGTACTAAAAATTGGCATTTCGCTGTATTTTTCTTCTCTACAGATGGCGTGATGAAACAGATGCTTGAGCTAGTTGGTGATTTGGAATCAACATGTTTGCATAGTGCAAGAAAACGAAAACGTAGCGCAGACACAACACAGGCGCTGGCTTCAACTAAATTTTATTTTATTATGAAATTTAGTTGAAGTCAGTGCCTGTGTTGTGTCCGTTCTACATCCTCATTTTCTTGTGCTGTGCTAACATGTTGACTACCAATGGCATCATCATAAAAAGCCCTCCTCCCCTTATTCCTTACCCAATATAGGCCGGTGGTGTCTGTTCAAATTTTGATGCACGGGGCCTATGGGGAGATTAAATAACTCTGAAACCATATTTGTGTATGAGAAATATAATGTGTGAATTAAGAACGATGTTTGTCTTGAAATGGGCTCCAAAACGGGCTTTCACTGCATGAAAACAGCATTATTCCTCCTCCCTGCACTACTCCAAAAGAGTGGAGCCCGTTTGCACCCCCAGTGAGCACTTCCTTTTTTTTTTAGCGTGCAACTTACTTTTAATGTGATTGCAAGTGCACACGTGGCAGCGGCTGCGATCTCGCGATGCTTTCCGTCATCACGGAATACAACTTTCCGTCAGCACAGACCGAACGTGCCACCTTCGAAAAAGTGTCCGATGCTCCATCAGTTGAGTTAAGGGTGGTCATCGCCCTGTACACTGTGTCGGGTGTACCTGTGCATTTAAAACCTGGAAGAATGGAAGCCCGATAAAGTGTATGGGAGGACAACTGCCACTGTGGCTCAACTGGTGAAGCATTGGGCACATAATTCGAAGGTTGGTGTCTGTTGGCAGCAAGTTGTCTTTTTGTTCGCTTTAATTTCTTCACATTGATCTTAAAATTGCTACAAATCAAGTCCCCTATAGCTTCTTTGGCTTGATTGTCTGTTGATTGTCTGAATCTAACAAATAAAAAAAATCTCTTAAACTCTCCTTATTTCTACATGGCAAATGAATAACTAATGCAAATATGTCAGATGTCTGATACAGCATGCCTATGTTATAAATTATCATGTAAAGTATTTGATTCTGATGTACTTTTCGGCATAGGAAAATGTACTGATCAGCGTTTCAAGATCCTAGTTGCAGCTCCTTCTTTCTCTGCAGGGCCCACTTCCTCTCGATCAGAAGTTGCTCGGTGAGCGTGCCCAAAAATGTCGTGCGTACGCCAAAGCACTTCACTACAAGGAGGATGAATTTCACAGGGGTCCTACCACTGAAGTGCTGGAAGCTCTGATTAGGTTTGTGGGAAAGAAATTGCTGCTTGCCTGGTTCTGCAATATGTAAAAGGGCCAGTGTGTAAATAGATCAGACGTTAGAGCACATATGCTCAGTTTTTTTTCCAAATCATGAGAAATACAGTGCAGCCACTCACAAAGTATAGTTGAAAACTCAGATATGTTTCCAGAACCCATACTAGTGCCTTGATCGTACTGGTCGAAGAACCCCATCTTCTTTTTCCTCATCAGGTCATTTGACCTTTTTTGAACTCTCGACTCTGCATGGTACCCCAAGTGCAGTTGGATTTATTATGTGAGATTTTTTTAAATTCAAATTTTTGGATGTTTATATTGGGGGTGCAATTATTATATGAGTGTACTAATTATACAAGTAAATACAGTATAATGAAACAACCTAATCGTGTATCCATAGTGGCCTTTCAGTTCACTGCAAATTACAGCTCCTAGCAAGTGCTTTCAGAGCACGGACATAAACTCGCTCTGACGTATTTGCCAGGAAATGTTGTCAGAAGCATTGTGTAAGGTCAACACAGGCATGTCATGTGTTAGAATAGAGACAGGGACGTGAGCTCTATTGGCTCAAGTTTGCACCAGTGAAACAATTTCTTCGTTCTTCATGTCAGATCTTGTGTGATTTCTGTGAAACATGTTGTTCGAGGTTCCATTTCTCTAAGTACTTGTCTTTGCTCCCTTGGACAGCATCAACAACAAGTTGCAGCAGCCAGAAGCTGCTGCTGGTGTCTTGGAATATGCAACCAAGTGTCATGCAACAGATCTGGTTTGTTGTCTTTCTTCTTTTATTTTTGCTTTATGCTTGCTAGGTGCTTACATTATATTTTCTTAGCCAGTGTATTATGTTTTGAAAAGCATTTGCTTTTATTCAATTAAAATTTTTTCATTAAATTTTCCAAACTAACATGTGCCACCCTGTTGTCTGCAGAGAGTGAAGGAGCGCTGGTATGAGAAGCTACATGATTGGGAGAACGCACTGAGGGTTTATGGAAGGGCACGAGAGCAGAAGCCGGATGACGTAGAACTCATCCTGGGCCAGATGAGGTGTCTGGAAGTTCTCGGCGAGTGGTATGAAAGTTTTTACGTAGTTTGAATTGTGGCTGCAGTGCACAAAAAGCAATATGTTTTTTTTTTATATATACGTAGGGAACAGCTCTACCAGTTGGCAAGTGAAAACTGGGGCAATAGTTTATACGGCAACCAACAAAAGATGGCTCGCATGGCATCAGCAGCCGCTTGGGGTCTTGGTGAGCTAATGTTTTCATGTGTGTCTTCTCCTACCCACATACTCTCTCATGGTGACCGGAACCCAACATTGTCGAATCCCGCTATAACTGATAATTTTCGATTCCTCGTTTGCCATCCAATTGAAAACAATACAAAAATGTCTCTTCACAACGAATACTTTTCCTGCATACACCCACTTCAAGTTTTGGCGGGTGCTGCCATGTAAGGAAAAGGAACTTGCCTAAGGTTGCTGTGCAGTTTCGCTTGACACTTTCTCTGTGGCTGCTGACCTACAGAGCTGTGAAGCAGCGTCGCAACATCCGTGTCTTCGTCAAAGACCTGCTTTCTGCCACCACATAGACGTCCCGGTAAAGCAGGCATCTAGTCCATCTGTATTGTATTCTGCCACATTTGCTGCATACACAAATGCGGTCATGTCAACACTGTCATTGGCGACCACAAACATACGCGCGCATCTAAAGCGCACCAACTCAAAGCAATGCTGCTTGTCGCTACGCTGCGGACATAACTCCAGTAGACGTGATCACAGATAGAAACGATGCAGTTCTGAAGCGTGTACATGGCCAGCATACACAGATTGAAAAGGGAACTACCATTTGCAGCAACCGCTGTGCAGTCGCTATCGTCTCGATCATCGATAGAAAATATGCTCTGAAGGTACACAGCTAACACAGCCTATGATTAAAGGCTTTCTGTTGGCGTCTAGTAAAGCTTGACGTGCTTTGAGGGTAGCCTGCAATGTGTTTTCTCATAACTCATACCTGCATATAAGTAGCACCCTCACTACAAACCGCGAGAAAAAGAAAAAAATATCCGCATATTGACTCAAGGCTGCTTTCCTTACATGACCATAAAAGCATGCCATGAAGCCAACTTGCGCACTGAAATTGCGTATAACTTGCACCCTCAATATAGCCCCAAATTTTTCATATATTTTGTGCATGTTATATGCAAGAAAATACGTTCACTCTGCGTGTAGCCATGTATGTCTGAGTTAGCAAAAGTTCGATGCATACGGTTGCTGCGACCAAAAGAGGAGTCATTAGCTTTACATCTCTCCAACTTTCATGGTCTATAGATGAAATTTTGCTGCTACAAAATTTCGCGACAACACAGTTTTTCACATGTCCTGTTAATTTCATTTTACAGTCGCCGATTGTTTATTCGGACTCGACGGGAACCGCCAAAAAGTCCAAATAATCGGGAGTCCGAAAAAACGTATTCAGTCGAAAAAAAAAGCGCTTATAAGCCCTATCACCCGAAAAAACTGTCATGTCTGCACACACGCACGCTTCCGAGACGGTTTGCTTGGAAATAGCATTTCTCCAGCCACTTCAAACTGAGGTCGGCCGCCTTCTACCTGGCGAATTATCTCCTCTTTCTTCGTCATCGTGAGCGTCTTGTAGCTCCCACGCTGACCACATTTATTCACTCCCGACGGCGCTGAAACGGGTGGCGTCGGAGCCATTGCAGCATGCCACGGAACACTCAAGAGAGCGAGAACACAGAGAACAAGACGAACCAGGCCTATCCGCAGAAGCAGCTGACTGACACTGCTGACACACGCTAAACGCCACAAAGAACAGACTCTGTTGGTGGCTTGGCTTGGCCGCTCGACTGGCTAAAAAATAAAAAGCATCGCCACACATAGCCTTCGAGATCGGCAATGGCAATTTCTACGTGCATTTTGACACTGGCCCCACATCCATTCATTGCTAGTGCAGTATATCAGTGCTGGAAACCTAGGAAACCTATTGTTAACGTCGCTGTCAGCGTGTAATGGCGTATGGCGATGCATCCGGTCAATCAAACGGAGTCCGAATAATCGAATGGCGCGCAGTGGGGCGTCCGAATTCCCGGGATCAATGGGGAGAGTGGTGGTGCCATGAAGATGTCCGAATAAACAGGCATGTCCGAATTTTCAGCATTTGAATAAACGGTCGGCGACTGTAGAGGGATTTGACTATCATGAATACAGCCTTGAGGTTAAAAAGTTGAAGCCACTTATGATAATACCGCTTAGTATAACAAGATATTCGACATGACAGTGAGCAGCCACTACACCATGATAAACTTTTCCATGGCTCTTACGGTGAAATAATTTACTTATCTCGATGTCTTCATCTCGCATGAGTGATTATAATTGTTAAAGCTGGCTCCTGGGTGTCTCCTTGTAATTCGTGTAACTAAAAAAAACAAAAAAATAGATGAGCCTCTGTACCTTAAGTATAGGGACCTTACACGTGCAAAGCAACTCATCATGCGATACGGGATGCTAGAAGAGGATCAAGGAAAGATTGAAACAACGCAAGTGCAAGCTCTCTAGTAGTTTATTAAAAATGAAAACAGTTCATTGCAAGTGCACCTGGTGGTAAAATGAACATGGATATAACGAATCATCGGTGATAACGAAGTAAATGAAAAATAGTCTTGCAATGGGTAGTGCTAGAAATATAATTTTTATAACGAAGTTTCGGATATAACAAAATGGTTTTAGCGTAAGATGCCACTTTGTTATAATGAGGTTTCAGTGTATTTGTCATGTTATAACTAAGCTGCAGAATATTTTTAAATACATGAAACAAGGCCTGTGCGAATGTCAGTTTTCTGCTTCAAAGGAGCTTGAAACAACTTAGAATAGTAGCAGTATTTGACTTTCGGTAGAATCCAACTGATAACCGGTAAAATATATTACGTTTTAAGATGTGCATTTCCTGGAGCATGTAAGCCAGTAGAACAAGCTTGTGAACTTAAACTTTTCGTTTAACCTTCAAGTGAGGCTTTGTGGCATTGCGGATTTTTTTAATAAGTGTTTTCTTGGTTTAACATAATTTCACTGCAGTGAAACAACGTTTACAGAGGTTTAATTTTTTCATGGTTCAGCATACCTTCACTGCTGTGAAACCAGTTTTACAGGAGATTACATACAGATAAATATAGATTTTTTCATTAGTGTTGAGAAATTATAAATAATTTAAATTTTATTCCAAGTGAATTCGAAGCATTCAAATATTTGCACAAGCCTAACATTTACATTTATGCCAGATTCTAGTGTCAGCAACACGGCGTGACTGAGGACAGTAAACACGCTCAACCCATGCAACACAAGAATCGATTTATTCCGGTGACACTTGTATTGATATATGTCAGAAGTGGCACCATCTCTTGATGACAGTTGAACATAACTAAGGTCACCTAGTGTCGACCTTCAACACTACATCTATTCCTCCCTAAATAAAAACATATTTATATAAAAAATAATTACAAAAAAAAGTCAATTTTCACATCATGGTAGATTATACATAGTCCTGAAATCTCATGCGTTGTCTTCGGATTCTTGCGGACCTACGAAGAGGTGGTGGCTCACCAGCCGGTTTGGTGCCAACAACTGGAGCACAATCCCCATCACCTTCCACTGGAGTATTGTCACCATCACCATGCACTGTAGTACTATCACCATCACCATGCAGTGCACTATCACCATCACGATCATCATCATTAGGAGCAGTGTGCTGGGGAAGCTCCGAAAAGCGAGTCGTTTTGCCAGGCGTCGGTGGAATTCGCACGGCGTCGTTGGCAACACTCCCGTCATCTCATATTAGCGCATGGTGTGGCAAGGCTTCCTCGGGAACTGCAGTCAATTGAAAGGCGTTCCACGTGTGTCCATCTCCAAGTCAGAAGGACCAGCGTCCTGTTCACTTGAAAATTTTCAAAGGAGGTCCAAAAGTTGGAGTGTTTTTCAGACCAGGGACTGGCTTCTTGACCCTCACGTACTTTCCACCTTGGAACTTGGGGACTTGGGCAGCTCTGCGCCTGTCAACATAATCCTTGCTTTTACGCTGGCGTTCTTTCACCCTCTCCCGAAGTGAGGACATCTCCTGAGCGAGATCTGCAAAGAAGTACAGAACTTCGCAGTGATATAATAGCCAATGACATCCAAGGATGTCCTCGTAGACCGGCTATGTAGAAGCACTGCCGGAGAGAGTCCAGTGGTACTGTGAGGAGTGGCTCTGTAGATTCTTAAGTACTCTGTAATAGTATTTTTTATTGGACGCTTCTCCATTACTGCCAACTGAATGTATAATTTGAGAACACTGTTAAACCTTTCGACCTGTCCGTTGGCTTAGGGGTGATATAAAGCCGAAACGCTGTGTTTGATACCCCTGTCTTGAAAAAAGGACTCAAATTCTTGAGATGTAAGCTGTGGTTCGTAATCCGAGGCGAGTTCAGCCGGATAGCCTTGCCGTGCAAATATCAACAAGAGGAAGCCAAGCACTGTACGGGAGGAGGCTTCACGGCAGAAAGCTGTTTCTGGCCACTCTGAGAAGTAATCGGCTACAGAGATAACAAAACGACAGTCAGCTGATGCACACCGAAATGGCCCTACAACATTAATAGACATCTTGCTCCAAGGCCAGTCAGGAATAGCTACTGGCTGCACTGGAGTAGGGTAGCTCCTAACATGCTTGTCTGCAGCTTGGCAGGTTGCGCAGCTGTGGATAGCACTCTCAACCTGTTTGTTCAGACCTGGCCACCAGTGCTTTTCAGGAAGACAGTGCTTTGTTTTCACTATTCACGGGTGCGATTCATGGGCTAGTTAAATGAATATAGCTGTGAGCTTGGCTGGAACTACAATGCATTCCGAGCGCGTCGACAGGCCGTCCACTTATGACAGTTCCTCTCGCATCTCATAGTAAGATCTTAGTTCATGTGACAACTTTTTCTTAGTTGGCCGTGTAGCCTGAACAAATTATGCAACCTGCTGCAAGTTGCAATCCTTGGCTGTGGCAATATGATGGTTATTGATATAAACTGAAGACTTTACCATGAACAATATTTCTTCTTCAATCTTAACAACATCTTCTGTGCCTGGTACAGGAAGCCGGGACAAAGCATCCGCTACTTTGTGGTGTTCCCCATGTTGAAACTGTACAACGAAGTTGTAACGCAGCAACCGAGCAGTCGACCTCGCAATGCGAAGTGGTCGTTGTCCTGTGCTTTGTGTTGAAAGCAAGAATACAAGGGCCTGGTGATCTGTTATGAAAGTGAATGATCATCCCCGAAGTAAACGTGCCATTTCTCACATGCTCATAAGCAGGCCAGGACCTCTCGTTCTCCTGTCGAGTACATCTGTTCTGTCTTTGTCAAGGTTCGTGATGCAAATGCAACGGTTCGGTTGGATGGACCGTCAAACTTGTTTCAATACTGCACTAAGGCCATATGCAGTTGCATCTGTGGCTACAATAACTGGGAGGGCTGGGTAGAACATTCGCAGTACTCTTCTCGATGGGAGAAGTTTTCTTACCTTTGTAAAGCTTGTTCAGCAGCAAGATCTCATCCAAAATGAATGTCCTTGCAAAGTAGACTATGCATAAATTCTAAGTTTTTAGCAAGGTTGAGAATAAACTTGGCATAAGGCTCCACAAGACCAAGAAATGGAACGCAGCATGCCTACATCTGGGGGGGTGGCAGTGTGTACAGTTGCGTCAACTTTTGCTAGAAGGGGTGCTATTTCTTCTGTCAAGAAATGATAGCTCTGATGCATTAAAAATGCACTTATCATTGAGTTTGAGTCCTGCTTTGGAGATGCGCAGCAGAGCTTGCCCCAGGTTTCTCACATGCTCTGACTCGGTCCTGCCAAAGATGATATTGTCTATGTAGCAGAGGGCCCCTTGCAACCCTACAGGATTGTAGTCATCAGTTGCTGAAATGCGGCTGGAGCAGACACAAATCCAAAGCACACTCTTTTAAACCGGAAAAAGCCCTCATGGGTAATCAAAGCTGTGAGGTCTCTGCTGTCCGGATGAAGGGTAACTTCATAATATCCAGACGATGAGTCGAGCTTTGAGAAGTAACGTGCATCATTAAGATAGTGCAGTAGCTCTTCTGTGTGAGGCAGGGGAAAGCTACCAACTACAATTGCTTTGTTGGGCTCTCTGAGGTTCACACATAGGTGGATGCTGTCATTTTCTTTGCGGACAACTACAGGAGAGATCCATTAAGAGGCGATAGCCCTTTCAATTATATCATCAGAGAGGAACCGCTGAAGCTGGTAGCTAACTGGCTTGTGCATGGGAAGTGGGAGGCGTCTCAGCTTCTGCACCACTAGAGGGACTGGCGACTTCATTTTGACCTGGTGCTGGATGCCTTTGGCCTGGCCAAGGCCCGGTGAAAGCAAATGTGAAAACTTAGCCCATGGCAGAGATGTCATATTGAACTTCGACGGGCTTGCAGGAACTGCGCCGCCCGTATGCGCAGATGCTGCTATTTTCTGACTCACATTCTCTGACATGCTGTTTTCTGACTCATGCACTGGCATTGTAGCTGCAGGCCCACAATGTGCAGTCTTAAAGCTTGCACCACATCCAGACCCAGAAGAAAAGTTCCTCCGGGGGTGAATTTAATTGCTATCACGGCTGTTTCTTCTTTAAACGAGATGCTTGCTTTAAAGTGGCCTAGTACGGAGATCTTCCAGGGTTGTCAGTCCAACAACGTAAGGGCAGAGCTGGTCAACTGAACCCCTTCGAACATGTTTTGAAATTCTTCTTCCCGTATAATTGACACAGCTGATCCCGTGTTGACCAAAAGTTTAGCAGCATGTGGTTCAGAACTCAAGGCAACTGAGATGACTACTACATCAATGTAGACGCTCTTGCACTTCTCTTCATGAACAGTTAGTAGGCTAATGACATCTGATGCATCTTGTCCAGGAATTACTACTTGGATGCAAATCGTGTTCTGCGTGAGCTACAACACACTTGAAGTGGCCCTAGCAGCCGCATGCGAAGCAGGTTCAATCGCGAGCGAGGCATGCCGTCGGTTCACAGTGATGTGTGCTGTAATTACCACAAGTCTGCATATTTTTGCTGTATTCAACATTGGCAGCATCGGTATCTGGAGGTAGTGAGCTCGTTTGACGAGCGTGCGGCAAGCTAAGGCAACTTTGATAAAGGAGGCGTGCCTCGTTGCTGTACCAGCGACTATTGTGCGTACTTCGTTCGGAAGCATTATACTAACGTGGATGTGGGCGTGTGATGTGCTCAACATAATAAGAAAAAGCTTCCGACTGCAGCTGGGCTCTCTTGCTGAGCAGAGCGATTTCAACGACATGGTCGAACGTCAACGTATCACCTTCCAAGAGCAACCGTGATCCAACTGGGGGATGCAACTCGGGTAATAAACTGATCGCACATACCGTTGACGTGCTCGTCAAAATCACAAGAAGCTGCCAGCTCGCGAAGCGCAAGGGCGAAGTCGGGGATGGATTCACCATGTAGCTGACGGTGCTATCGGAAGTAATGTCATTCTAGGCGAATTTCGCGCGCACCAGCGAAATGTTGTTCCAAAATCTCGCGGGCACGCCGTATACGTCTGGAAGACTCGTCGCTACTGCTTCTTACTTGGGGGCTATGCCACGGTCTTTGCCTTCACTGGTTGAGGTAGGGGCAGCGACCAACGGCTCAGTCATCGGTAGCTGCAGTGGAGTGGGCGTCAGTAGAAGCGCATCGAAAATACGTTGTCCTTCAGGGCCAAGGCAGTGCAACAGCAGGGCTCGACGGCGAGGTGTAGACAGGTCGGCAGCTCCGGACGCGAGAAGACAATTGTCGAAGAGATGCATCTAGCAGGTCTATGGTATGGCTGAAGTGCCCTGGGCAGTGGCGAAAGTGAGGCGGAAGCCATCGCGTCCTGATCGAAAACTCGTCATCAGATTGTAGTGTTGGCAACACGGCATGACTGAGGACAACGAACACACTCAACCCTGTGTACAAGTCCAGGTCGAGGGATGAACAACTTTATTGCAAGAACAGGAGTGATTATATACTGTTAAACCTGGATATAATGAAGTTGATGAAGTCCTGGAAAAATTCGTTATATGCTGGTTTGGTACGAAAATTTGGAAAATAAACGCGCAAGTCAAACAAAAGGGGGACTGAATGCAGAGCTAACCCCAAACACTCATTCTGCAGTAAAAAACTGCGTTATTATTGCGATAGCAATTATATGGACACTCTCGGCGGGTTCTTGCTGTTGCCGCCATGTTCCGCAACAAGTATAATTTGACAACATGTCCCCACACACTGTAACTTTCACAAGCGGGTAAAAGCGCGCGAGCGCTGCTGAAGCAGAGATCAAATGAGTCGGCCCATCCCTATCGCCTGAAAAGTGCATAGCATCTGCCACGTGTTAGAACTGCCATCGAATGCTCAAACAGAAAGTGAACTACCTGTCTTAAATGAGCATGAAACAACGTGGGGAGGGGGGGGGGGAGTATCGCTCGAGTAGCAAAAGTTACAGCTTTGCCGGAAAGGCGAAGCAATGAACGCGATAGCAACGAATTGAAAGGCCACGCGCAGAATGGAAAGCAGATCGAAACATGCCCCGCATTTATCACGCATAAATGACGCACGAAACATACTCACAGGTACTGATACACGGGAATAAGTGCCTCATTTGTTACTTTGCTATGTCTGAAAAGCACGCGCTTTTCGCAAATGCAGACTGCAACGATTGCAGTGACCTTTGTGCACCCGGTAACTACAGCAGAATTGTTCCAGGTAAAGCCCGAGGCCAGGCAAGGTGTACGACCTTCCCCTCCTCGCCGCCGCGAGATAACGGCACGTGAGGGAACGTCGCTCCCCTTCTTTAAGCCGGGCAAAATACACGTAGGGGATTAGAGCCGGTGCCGCTGCGTGATGTGGCGACGGGCACTTATTGCACCATCTTGCTGGTAATGCTGAAAACACGATTCCCCCCCCCCCCCCCCCCTTCACGAGATGCTCATGAGCAGCGGTAAGTGGTGGATATAAGTAGCTTGCCGTTTCAACGGTGAAGGATGTGCTCCGGGGTGGCTCAGTGGTTAACGCCTCACTTTCATGACGCAGAGGTCCCACGTTCGATTCCGCGCGCTGGAGTGTTTTTTCTGAATTTTTTCTTTCTTGCGTTTCCAAATATATAGATACATATACATATATGGTGCATAACATCGACGCCCACGTCGACACCGATGCCGTCAGCAAAATCCAGCCGAGAGTGTCCATATAATTGCTATCGCAATAATAATGAACTTGGATTTTAAGGGTGGTCGCAATCGCTGGCACGCTTGCTATCTCGGCAAGTATCAGTGCGGTTTCAACGCGAAGGGACTATGTAGAAAGAGCAAAGGCAATCGTTCCCATCGAAGTCGAAGGCGCGCGATTCTCCCGCCGAAGGATAAGCGCGAGTGCACAAGCATCCAACCCCCTCTCCCCTCTCCGCATTGGCAGGGCAAAGTACACGTGGGAGATAACCGGCCGTCAGCACATTGTGACGAGCTGAGCGCCAAGTGCAGGCTGCTTTTTTTTTTCTTGAGTTTCTATATATATAGGTACGTATACATACACTATACATATACGGTATAGCCGAAACTGCCCATATGCGTAATTGCTATCGCAAAAAAAAAAAAGGCTAAGCTGAACGTCGTCGGAGGACACACCATACACGTGCAGTGAAACTGTGCACGCGTCTAAAACGAAGAGCAAACGACACGAACACAGACACTTTTACCGCGGAAACTATTCGGTAAAGCGCCCTCCATATGCAGCGCGGCATGACGCTAACTTAAAGCGTATCACTGCCAACGCACAAAAGTAGTTTTTTTTTATTTTATTTTGGTTTGGGGGGGATTGGCACACTTGGGCATGCGACCACTCGTAAGTGCAGGCCCGCCTCACGCGGACGCGGCCCGCATGCCCGCCGCCACCGGTTCGCGCTTCGGCGACGGCGGGGCAGTGGCGGAAGATGCATGCTCATACCAAAATGCCGAAATGCGGAGCGAAATTCCAGGATTGTTTGTGGAGAAAATTCGTTAGACAAAGGTTGTCTCCAGCAGCTACTTTGTTACATAGAGATCGCAAATACATGTGCTTCTATGGAGCGATGACGGGGAATAGAAGAACTTCGTTATATCCAGGAATTCGTTATATGGTGGTTCGTTATAAGCAGGTTTAACTGTATACAACTGCAACTTCAGCTGCAAATGTGTAGTAATGGCATAAACAGTGACCTGGTGCTTTATGAGCCTTACTACAAACCCATGCCACATAAGAACTGCTTTATTCCAGTAACAGCCGTATTTATATATTTCAGAGGTGGCACCATCTCTTGACAGTTGAACATAACTAAAGTCACCTAGTGTCGACCTTTGACACTATTGTGTAAACATAAATTTATGATAAAGTAGCAACTTTCTGGACTTCCTGAGAATTAAGGTTGGTCTCAAGCATGCGCTCTGGCCTATCTCGTCCTTTTTTTTCTTCATTCTGCACACCAAAAAAGATTTTTTTTTGTCGATACATTCTGTGAAGCAGATTGTTTTGCCCCGCATGTCAAGGCCTTTTGTAGTGTTTGGCTTTTATGTCTGCTTTAAGGATGTAAGTTGTTGTTATTGAAGCTGAGCTGTGCTTGGTGTCTGCAGAAAAGTGGGACACCATGGAGGAATATGTACAGGTGATCCCTCGTGATACCACCGATAGTGCCTTTCACCAAGCAGTCCTTGCCGTTCACAAGGAAAACTTCCCAGGGGCTCAGCAGGTGAGAGAAGTTCTTGAAAAGTACTATACGTCTTAAAGTAATGCACAAGTGGCTCTTTAGCGAATGACTAAAGGCAAATGTGAACCTCTTGGAAGAATCTTAGCAATCATATTGTCACGAGGTTGTAACACACGCAGCACTTGAGAGGAAGCACACAGGAGTCAGGGCGGTGTCAGGCGAACTGTTTATTGGGCGAACTTGTGCCCAGCAAAACAAGGCCAAACACAACTCACAGCAACAGCGGCGTGAACAGTCATCGGCCGACGGAAAAAAGACTCACCAGTGGCGCGCTGCGCCGGCTTTTATACACGCGTCGTAACGCGTTCCAGAGTGGCATACAAGATAAACGCGGCCTGCGTTGCGCTTAACAGATACACGCGTCATAACGCGTTCCAGAGTGGCATACAAGATAAACGCGGCCTGCGTTGCGCTTAACAGATACACGCGTCATAACGCGTTCCAGAGTGGCATACAAGATAAACGCGGCCTGCGTTGCGCTTAACAGAAAGTGATAGCGGCTTTCTTTGTAAACCAAAAGAACCGCACGTGTCACTACCCCCCTCTGAAAAAGCATCGTCCCGATGCTAAAGACAGAACATAAGAGAGAGTACATGCAATAAATTACATTAACACGTGCGGTTCTTTTGGTTTACAAAGAAAGCCGCTATCACTTTCTGTTAAGCGCAACGCAGGCCGCGTTTATCTTGTATGCCACTCTGGAACGCGTTACGACGCGTGTATAAAAGCCGGCGCAGCGCGCCACTGGGGAGTCTTTTTCCGTCGGCCGACGACTGTTCACGCCGCTGTTGCTGTGAGTTGTGTTTGGCCTTGTTTTGCTGGGCACAAGTTCGCCCAATAAACAGTTCGCCTGACACCGCCCTGACTCCTGTGTGCTTCCTCTCAAGTGCTGCGTGTGTTACAACCTCGTGACAATATACTGCATATTTATATTTCGCCTTTATCTATGTCTTAAGGCTGTGAAAAGGCATTTTCATCTTTACACTGCTCATTACACCAGAAGACCTGAAGTATTAATAAAGGTTGCAATCGTTGTGGTGTTTGTGTGCCCATTCATTTCTTTTCTTCGCTTGTACTGTGGTTCATTTCAGTTCATTGACAAAGCAAGAGACCTGATAGACACGGACCTCACTGCCATGGTTGGAGAAAGCTATAGCCGAGCGTACGGGGTGAGTATGAATGATGCTGACTCTTGGGCTGTGAAAATTTTATTTATGCTTAAAAATCCTGTAGTGAAACTAATGATTTATAGGTACTCATTTAGTCTGCTGCTCATCTTAATATGTAAGAGCAGAGGTAAAAAAAAAACTCCTTTGAGAAGTACGGGAGCCACACGTATTATTGGGAAGCATTAAAGGGGCTTGGAAGGCTTTTTGAACGTATTGCGAAAGTGTTGCCCATCTGATGACTAGGCTGAGCCAATGATTATTGCTTTGCATGCTGCTGGCATTTTGTACAATCGTGTTGTCATGCAGCCAGAAACTGCTTGCTGCGTCCTTCGCAGTGTATCAGTAGCTATTCAGCAAGCAGGCCAAACTGATGCCACATTTTTTGGTCACGAGAATATTCTCACTCAAAGTGTTGTGAAATTTTAGTTAAACAAATCAAATATGTGCATGTCTTTTATGTCAAAAGTGATGTAATATTAAATCGTGACTCTTCTAATGCTGATAGACGGTCATCTATGTACATTCGACTTTCTCCTACACAAACACAAAGAGACAACTCAAGGTCTCGTCTCTTTCAACTATAAATGTTTGCATAATTTACTTGTGTAATGTTGCATTCACTTGCCAACGCATGCTAGCTCTCTTTCATTCATTTTGTGCCTGCAGCTCCTTGTCAGTTAGGCACTTCCTTTTATTTGATTACTATTCAGCGATCAGGCTGTCCACCACTTGTCTAGTTTGGCCAGACATGAGTGCTTAAGCATTGTAGCAAACTTGTCATTCGTTGGCTGCAGTTCCACGTAACGACAGCAATTCTCCGTTATAACAGAGTCAGCGAGGTGTAAAAAAATTTGTTGCAATCTGTATTTCGATAGAAGTGACCACTTGACAGAAGTAGGTTTGTTCAAATACTTGAACAAATATTACAGTATTCAAATTTGCCTTGATTCAAATTTGAAATATTGAAAATTTCAAAGTATTCAAAATGAACGAATAGATGTAAATAGTCCAGATGTAATCTCCTGTAAAAATAGTTTCACTGCAGCGGAGGGGTGCTAAGTCGCAAAAGCACTTATTTAGAAAAAATCTACACTGCTGCGAAGCTCCACTTCAAAGTTAAATGAACATATTAGTCTTATATTGACTTATTGTTTCTTTTACTTTAAAAGCTTGTTATACAGGCTTATAGTAAATTATAAAATGTCACATATTTTACAAATTATCACTTGCATTCTACCAAAAATCAATCCTGCTACTATATTTTCATAGTTGTTTGCACTTCCTTAGAACCAATAAAATGGCGTTTGCACAGACCTTGTTTCAATTTTTTTTAAATATTGTGCAGGTTAGTCAAATAATGGCAAATATGCCCATTTCTCTTTATAATATGGGATATATACAATTTGAATTTAGTTCAGAATTATTCGACGAAAACCACTTCAAATTCGCTTCAAACCTAAAATTCACTATTCGCACAAGCCTAGACAAAAGCTAAAGAGCAGTAGAGATTTCATTGCACTAAAATTGTGAGGAAGTCAAAGCACGATGGCCCAAAAATGCACTCTGAATGACCGCATCGCGTGGCCAAGCACGTAACACCCCCTACGGAATGTGCAAGCCAGCCTGTGGTCTTTTGGCCGTACTCCAGCATACAAAAGACCGGGGCTTTCTGGCGTTGCCAGGAAAACTTTATTTTCATGTAGATTCTGTCATGGGAGACTACAGCAATGCAATTGCGATCTGACTAACACTTCGTGCACCTGCACCATTGAGTTTGAAAGCTCCCGTTTGCACAAGGGTAATAAAAAGCTGGGAGTACTGAGCACTGGCTTTGTACTAATTTTAAGTAGTTGTCAGTCGTGGGTTTGGTACTTTTGTGCTCCTATTTGTGCCTGCCTGAGATGTTGGTGGCAATAATTAGACAGTGCGTGCTCAAAAGGGCCACGGCTGCTTGCCGACACCTCTGCTCGCCTCCAGTTACATAGCATCAAAAGGTACCTGTCTTACACCAAGAGTGCTGCTCACGCATGAGCCAGTGATAGCAATTAACACATTGGGAAAAAGTGACAATAAAATTTTTCAGAGGCATGAAGTAACTTTTTAGTTGAACCTTGCCACATATCCGTCTCCCCTGTGTGGCTTCCAATATGCTAGTGCAGAAAAAACAGGAGAAGCTGCTCAGTGGTGCATTAGTGGCCTTTCACTTTGCTCGAAGGATGTGAAGTCCAGTAATGAGGCCGTTCTGTGATTCCATAAAATGCTGTGTATTGGGAATTATAATTGACATCTGCATGTTGTTACCCGCCTCCCATAACACAGGCGATGGTGCAAGTGCAGATGTTGGCTGAACTGGAGGAAGTGATTCAGTACAAGCTTGTGCCTGAACGAAGAGAAGCAATCAAACAGAAATGGTGGGACAGGCTTCAGGTGAGGGCAGATCTGGCATTTGCTAAATTAAAAGGGGGGCTGACTACTACCACCCAGTATGGGTCATGAGGTATTATAAAAAGTTACAGGACCATGAATTTTAATTGCAGAACAGAGCATGATATTTGTGTTTTCTGTGCGAATTTTATTTTGAATTGCAGTGAAAAGAAAAAACAAGGAACAAATGTGTTTTGTCATTTCCAGCAAGGACTGAGTACTCATGTTACGGTTCGTAATTGGCTATTATTTTGTTACACCATGCTTGATGCTCACACACTTGCACCCTTCACATTATAGACGATTTTCTGCAGCAGCGCACGGGCACTGCCATATTTTGATCACTTGACCGTAATTGCCTTCCTCCAGCCAGTTACCCCAGTCAGTTGCCCCAGCCAACGCATTGGGCCAGATAAGTGGCTGTGGCTGCAAGTGCTAGTAGCTGACGTTAGAAGCCAACATGGGAGCACACTTGCAGATGCGACTACCTGCTTCGATCTGTACTCGCTTTTGCTACTCGCCCACTGTCTTCACAGCAATAAATAAATGGTGAAATCAGCTATCGCTTCATGTAATCTCATGCTGGGGACAGAGAATTATGTATCATCATCATCATCAGCCTGTCTACATCCACTGCAGGACAAAGGCCTCTCCCATGTTCCGCCAGTTAACCCGGTCCTGTGCTTGCTGTTGCCAATTTATACCCGCAAACTTCTCAATCTCATCTGCCCACCTAACCTTCTGTCTCCCCCTACCCCGCTTCCCTTCTCTGGGAATCCAGTTGGTGACCCTCAATGACCAGCGGTTATCCTGTCTACGCACTACATGCCCTGCCCATGTCCATTTCTTCTTCTTGATTTCAGCTATGATATCCTTAACCCCCGTTTGTTCCCTAATCCACTCTGCTCTCTTCTTGTCTCTTAAGGTTACACCTACCATTTTTCTTTCCATTGCTCGCTGCGTCGTCCTCAATTTAAGCTGAACCCTCTTTGTCAGTCTCCAGGTTTCTGCTCCGTAGCTAAGTACCGGCAAGATACAGCTGTTATATACCTTCCTCTTGAGGGATAGCGGCAATCTACCTGTCATAATTTGAGAGTGCTTGCCGAATGTGCTCCACCCCATTCGTATTCTTCTAGTTACTTCAATCTCGTGGTTCGGCTCTGCGTTTAGTACCTGCCCTAAGTAGACATAGTCTTTTACAACTTCAAGTGCACTATTACCTATCTCGAAGCGCTGCTCCTTGCCGAGGTTGTTGTACATTACTTTCGTTTTCTGCAGATTAATTTTAAGACCTACCTTTCTGCTCTCCTTGTCTAACTCCGTAATCATTAGTTGCAATTCGTTTCCGAGTTACTCAGCAATGCAATGTTATCGGCGAAACTGTTACCATTCTAGGCTTCTGAAAACCTCCTGTAAGCATGCGGTAAATAGCATTGGGGAAATTGTGTCCCCCTGCCTTACACCCTTTTTGATTGGTATTCTGTTGCTTTCTTTATCAAGCACTATGGTAGCAGTTGATCCCCTGTAGATTTCTTCCAGCATGTTTATATATACTTCATCTACGCCCTGATTCTGCAGTGTTTGCATGACGGCTGATATTTCTACTGAATCAAACGCCTTCTCGTAATCTATGAAGGCTATGTATAGTGGTTGGTTATACTCTGAGCATTTCTCTATTACCTGATTGATAGTATGAATGTGGTCAATTGTTGAGTAGCCTGTTCGAAATCCTGCTTGTTCTTTTGGTTGATTGAATTCTAATGTTTTCTTTACTCTGCTAGCAATTACCTTTGTAAATAGCTTGTATACTACAGAGAGCAAGCTGATCGGCCTGTAATTCTTCAAGTCCTTGTCATCTCCTTTCTTATGTATTAAGATGATGTTAGCGTTCTTCCAAGACTCTGGTACTTTCCCCGTCAGGAGACACCTCGTAAATAGAGTTGCTAGTTTTTCTAACACAATCTGTCCTCCATCTTTCAGCAGATCTGATGTTACCCGATCCTCACCAGCAGCTTTGCCTCTGTGCATGCTCTCCAAAGCTTTTCTGACTTCTTCTATCATTACCGGTGGAATGTCGTCTGGGTTACTACTAGTTCTTATAGTATTAGGGTCGTGGTTGTCTCGGCTACTGTACAGATCTCTGTAACACTCTTCCGCTATTTTAACTATCTTATCCATATTGGTAGTTATTTTGCCTTCTTTGTCCCTTAGTGCATACATCCGCCTTTTGCCTATCCCAAGTTTCCTCTTCACTGCTTTGACGCTTCCTCCGTTTTTCAGAGCGTGCTCAATTCTCTCCATGTTATACCTTCTTACATCGCATACTTTACGTCTATTAATCAACTTTGAAAGCTCTGCCAGTTCTATTTTGTCTGTTGTACTTGACACTTTCATGATTTGACGCTTCTTAATTATGTATGTTCTGTCTTTAATAGTATTGAGATGAGCAACCCTGTTGGGTTTAATTTGCCATGCCTGCTACACCTTTTCTCCGAGAATTTGAGAATGAATCTTGAGAACTCTGCAAAATACTAACGAGTATGTTGCTCTTTAAGCTTCAGGATGCGAATATAAAGCAAATAAATGCGTAGGTTGCAAACTTATGGGCCACACAGCGCAGGACAACGACATGATAAGTTCAAAGGGGAAGGAAACTTCAACTACTAATGCCACCATGGTGACTTTTCTGGCACTGTGGTCTGCCTCCCTTTTACTCGCATGTGCGCAGACGCAGATTGAGACATATTAAGCAGCAGTGCCGAAGGACATGGTAAGGAGATGGCCACGTGTGGTGGCACCATCTAGTTTGGATTGAACAAACCAGCTGCAGAAAATGGTCTTTATGTATGCATTGCACACATATTTTATTTTTTTGTGAATTTTGAGATGAAAATGTCTTTACACTGAGAGGTGATAGGGCCTTCATTGCGACAGCCGAAACAGCCGACTTATGACAAGCCATAGTGATGTATTTAGGTGCTTCTTTTTTTGTGCCAGTTGGTGAGCAGGTACTTTGAGTTCTGTGGTCACCCTGAGAGGTACAATAATAACGTTGACTTCCGCTGCCGTTAATGGATGCTATCACGGCATGAACAGAGTTATTGGCACATTCGACCACTTCTTGCAGTGTTGGCATATAATTGCTATCATTTCTCTCATTTGTAACATTGGTCTTCAACTTTGCTGTAGCTTGAGAACTTTTTATTCGAAAATGTTCAACAAGTTTCTCTGCATTGCCATGGTATCATTGAACATGCTGACCAGTAAGCTTTCGATTGCCCTAAAGTAAATAGTTCCACAAAAAACTGACTGTCAGCTCAGTTCGTGTCATGTCTTATGCCATTTTTGCCGTGTGCAGGGGTACAAGTGCTGTGCCATTTGCGGCGCCACGCTGCGCCAATCCGCATTTGCAGCACTATCTTGCTTCAAAATGCATCTTTGTGCTGAGACTGCTCCTATACAATCTTTGGTGCCTTCTGTAACACTGTCATCCGTGACGGGCCATGCATATGCGAGCTATCATCATCATCAACTGTGCACACACTGTAACGATGGGAGCGGAGCGAAAAAATTTAACCACGAGGGTGAAGCATTGATGGGATAGCAAGAAGGTGGCATTCTCTATGTAGTAAGGCTAGCAGCCATTTCTTGGATTCGACCTTCCGTGACCCTACAAGATGCTGATGTAAGGGATATGGGCGCTACCTAGAGCGAAGTTGTTTTTGTGCAACTTCTTGTCTCACTGCGAAGCAGCCGGGCCATCTGCTAATGTCTGTCGAAATAGCATTAGTGACAGCGCCCCTTTAATCAAAGTTGGCAGTTGCTGCTTAAACAATGCACCCCCTCCCCTCCCTACTTCGACTGCCTTCATGTTTTTTGGCTTGCAATACAGGTGGGCCATTTCCTTTTCTTAAGGAGCATGTTACTGCAACATGGGGATTATATATATATATATATATATATATATATATATATATATATATATATATATATATATATATATATATATGGGAAAGAAGTGTATACCTAAGGGCTCGTTTTTCCGTGTTTTGACACAATATTAATGAGATCTAAATGCCAAGGAATGTATCCGGGAAGTTATTAGAACCAATGTAATGTTAATAAGGAGAAAGAAAAGTGGGCGAAAAAATAACTTGCCATGAGCAGGAATCGAACCTACGACCTTCGAATAACGCATTCGATGTTCTACCACTGAGCTATCACGGCGGCTATCCCTTGTGGGGTCTCGGCGAGGCGAACGCCACGCCATGATCTTGGAGTGAACGGACACAGTAGACGCGGTCGGTACAAAGCACACAACATACGTACATTTATTAACTAATTTAGACGACGATATCGTCTGCCGAATGATACACCAATTTCAATTAACACGCTACCATACAAACAACATAACGCAGTGACACACTAAACACACAATAACATGATAAACACACACTAACACACCCAACACACTAACACACCCAACACACTAACACATACCCAAGGCGGCGTCGCCAATGCCTGACTTTCCACGTGGGACCTTGGCGCGAAGCCCGCGGTGCCGAGCACCGGGGACCCACGCTACAGACAACCGTTCGCGGCAGCCGCCACGCGCAGAAGAGGCTCACTCAACTCTCGCGTACCACCAAGGCCTGCCTTCCGCCAGGGGCCACCGCCGGCGCTACCACTCTACCAACAGTGGTACTCAAAGCGAACATGCCATCTATCGCCCGGCGGTGGTCACCACCGAAATAAAGCCTTGGGGCGAGACACGTGCGCCATGCAGCGCAGACAACTTTACAGGGGGGTGTCAGCACCTCCCACACCCTCCAGCCATTTTATTGGGTTTATATTGGAATTTAAACGTCGGAGTGTCAGTCAGCGCCACCTGTATCCATGGCGGCGAGTGTGACACACTTTCTTATGAGCCTATATGGCGTCACGTAGCAAGTGAACTTATTACAAGCAGGAGCTGACCAATACTCCCTCGTATACTACCTAACGGCACCAATTCTGCCAGTACGAGACCCTCGTTAATGAATAAGGGAAAGAAGTGTATACCTAAGAGCCCGTTTCTCATTGTTTTGACACAATATATATATATCATTCATTAGTATATTAGTATTGAATATGCAGAAACCCATTAGAATTTTTTTACCTAAAATAAAGAATTACATCAGCAATTATGTTTTACCCTGGAAATCTGCTCCCAAACTAGCTTGCATATCTCTATAACACACCTCTTGATGCCCCAAAGCTACTCCAGAAGACAGAAACCCACCCTTGCACCTCTGACTGCAGTATTCTCTTCTTCTCAATGCTTGAATGCGTTCATTGCATACAGCTTAGTTGTGTTTGCATCTATTGTTTATAAAAACGCATACATACTAAGCAGCTGCCAGTCAATATCTCCTTTATTACTCGCAGCATAAATGTATACTGCAGTTGATGTGCATTTTCGTCAATCCAGTGAGAGTGATGTTATGATTATTTGCAAGCCAATTTACTTGCGATTTCACTAGTACAAAACTAAGGTGAGGTATAAGAGCAGTTTTTAAATGCCAAATAAATAAATAAACAAAATGAAGCAAGACGTGAAACCTAACATTCATTTTTCTTCGCTGAGGGGGATGTGTGTGGTGCTTCTTGGAAAAAGGGCACTGGAGTTTTCATTTTTGTGTGGCTTGCCGGCACGTCTTGCCATGTTCATAGAATTGAGTTTCTGAAAGGCAGCCAGCTTTTCAGCAGAAACAGTTGCATAGCATGAGATGGATGAAATCAGCTGCACATGTAGAAATTGTAGAAAGTTTCACCATTTTGCTAGTGACTGATGGTGTGGAGCCACTGACGTTTTCTCTGAAGTTGACCTCCCTTGACCCTCCCAGGGTTGTCAAAGAATTGTCGAGGACTGGCAGAGGATATTGCAGCTTCATTCATTAGTTGTGAAGCCCAAGGATGACATGCGCAGCTGGCTGAAGTTCAGCAGTCTCTGCAGGCGGAATGAACGGCTGGTAAGAGAAATGCACTTGTTTATGTCGTATTCGTCCTGCCCCTCTTTTTTCCCGTATTGTTAGGAGTTTGACGAAACTTCATAAATATAGAGGTGGATTTGTTGACAATAATGTGTTGTGAGGCAGTTCTTGATTGCATCCTCCAAATGAAGGGTGTGTGTGCAAACACCCTGTACATGTTTCCCAGCAAGCTTGCACTGCTTGGCATGTAGTGTTGATCAGTTGTTTTGTATATTTGTATTGTATGTATAGGTTACTTATTCAGTGCTGTTAAGTCTTTCTCCCATGAGAGATAATTTTGTGTGCTTAACAACAGCCCAGATTATCTCTGGGCATATTTTTCCAATTTGTTCATATCTTGTGTACAACTGTGTATATGTAAGCATATTAAGAAAAATAGTAGTAGAAGGCCTTGGATGACTACAGATATAATACACTTAAACATACAATTAAAACAACAGAAGAATTATAAAAATAGTTTTAGCCCTGAGAGTCAAAGTCCCAGAAAGGATTTTAAAGTACTTTGACAGAATTCGAACAAACGTTTTTTTGGCATCACATTCCCGACAATCGTAAGAGGCACCGAATAAATTATGGAGCTATTTTAACCCATAGTCAAACGTTTGCTCAATGATGCAGTCTAGGGGGCATCCTACCGCTGAAAGTTTCAGTGAGTATTCGCCATCAATGTTCACAGAAGATAGTGGTATTTTGCCTAAAATTATATGTCGATCAAATAAGCCACCTATTGCCGAGATTTAAATTTTTCGACAAGAAGTTCTTGGTCTTGCTAATTTTGACCACAAGGAAGAACCAATGACACCCCGAGTGAGTTTTTGTATCAGTACGCTGAATGAAGTTCGATACATCTTGCATTAATTTTTCATTGTTCACCGAGTGGCTCTTTACCTAAGGAGTGGTCCTGAAAGGTGGCAGTGCTGACAAGCTTTTCAGCTGGCGACCTGTTGAAGCCAACTCAAGACAAATTTCAGGGTGTGAGACAACCTGATAGCAGCACAACTCGTTTGCTGTTCTTCTATTGCAGGCTCAGTCCCACCGAACGCTGGTCACACTTTTGGGGACAGACCCTTCTCTAGTGCCAAATCAGCCTCTGCCGACTGCTTACCCTGCTGTAACGTTTGCCTATATTAAACATATGTGGCAGAGCAATCAGAAGGTAAGCTTTCCTGTTCTGTACATCATACTTACTCTATTTGTATGCGACCACGATTGTAATCTGAAGCACAGTCTTTCAGTTTGTTAAGAAAAAAAATTGCAACTGTAAGGCACTTGGGAGATGAGTATGGTTTTCCAGCAGAAAGTTCACTTCATTCATCTTTTTCAAAGATCAAGTGTTCAGTGAAAATATCCTTGTCATTATCCACATCCCAGACGACCTTTGGTCGCAGTTGAAGGATCGTTCCCACTGGTTTCACCAGCTACGAATGGTGGATTTGTCAATGTCAAGCTGTGTTGCAGTTTAGCATTTTCCAAGTACTACCTTCGAAATGGCTTTTTGTTTCTAGTAGGCACGGTATTGTCTGTGACATGTCGCCATTTTTTGGAAAGAACTAGCAAACACAAATTCTCAGTCAGAATCACCACACCACAACATTGAAACCAATAGCACAACTGGCACACACCAGTGGAATGCCCAAAGAAAAATAGTGATACCGTATATACTCGTGTAAGGGCCGCACTTTTTTTTCGAAAATTTTGCTAGGTGCGGCCCTTACACGAATCAGGCCGATTTAGTACAGGCAGTACAGGCCAAAGGTCTGTACTGTTTATGCAACAGTAGCAGAGTGCAAGAGTCACAAATGACATGCCAGAAATGTTTTTATTCGGATTCCATTTCGCTGTCCTCGTTCTCGGAGGAGCTCGCCTCGGCGTCCGCGTCTTCCCAGAGACGGTCATCTTCGGTGCCGTTCATGGAGTTCGAAATTCCCGTTACCTTGAAGCTTTTAGCAACTACTTCTACTGACATGGCACGCCACGCATTCAAAATCCATTCACACACCTGTTGGAGCGACGCCCGCTTCAGCCGTCCTGTAGGGGTCTTCTCGTGGACGCCTCCAGCCATCCATTCAGAGTAACATCGGCGAAATTCCACTTTGAATGGTCTGTTGACGCATACGTCGAGCGGCTGCAGCACACTCGTCAGGCCACCGGGAATGACGGCCAAGTCCGTACGAGTTGCGGCAACTCGGTTCTTGACGCGGTCGGTCAAGTGGCCCCTAAAGCTGTCCAAAACAAGGAGGGCTTTCCGTTGTAACAGCCCTCCAGGTCTGTTTGCCCAGACGGTCTTAATCCAGTCAACGACCAGTTCCTCGGACATCCAGCCCTTCTCTTGCGCACGTACGACGATTCCCTGAGGGAACTTCTCTTTTGGGAGAGTCTTCCTTTTAAATACGACGTACGGCGGAAGCCTCCTGCCGTCTGCCGTGATGCACAACATCACAGTGCACCTTTGGCGTTCTGCACCAGTCGTGCGCACAGACACACTTTTCGCACCTTTTAAATCCACTGTGGTGCTTTCCGGTGCATCGAACCACACAGGTGTCTGGTCCGCATTCCCAATTTGGGACAGGTCGTATTCATGCTCCCTCCTGAGAGCATTCACGAAGCGATGAAACTTAATGACGTGGTCTTCGTACTCGCGCGGCAGTTTTTGGCAAATCGTCGTTCGGCGCCGAATAGAAAGCTGGTTACGGTTCATAAACCGCGTAGCCCAGCCCCGACTTGCCTTGAATTGTGCCGGGGGTATTTCCATGTGGCGAGCGATGCTGAGGGCTTTGACGCGTATCATGTCAGTCGATACGGCGTAGCCGTCCCTTCGTGTGTCGACGACGTAGTTGACGAGCTCGCTTTCGAGTTGCGGGTACTTGCACTTTTTCCCGCGAAACGCCTTTCGGCTCCTGTTAGTAGCGGCGAGGGCATCTTTCTGATTCATCCAGTAACGCACGCGCTTCTCATCGACGTCGTACTTTCGTCCAGCTTCCCGCTTCCCGTGCTCCTCGGCATAGTCAATCACTTGCAGCTTAAATGCTGCAGTGAATGATCTCAGATGCCGGCCCATCGTCCGTCACGTGCGCTGGCTTCTGCAGGGTTCACTACAACCAACAAAGTGACACCGACGACACCGATCTGAAGTCGCGCTGCCAACGTATCGACACGATGCTAGGAACGATGCCAACAAAGAGGCCGCACAAGGCAAATATGGCGGCGCGCTGTCAACAGCGTGGTCGGCGCGTCGGCGGAAGTAGAATAAAAGCGGAAAAGCGTGCAGCGCCATCTGGCTGTAAATGAACTAACTACACTTTTCTGGCGGGACATTTTGAACTTTTGTTTTTTTTTCGAAATATCCGCTTTCAAAGTTGGGGTGCGGCCCTTACACGAGGGCGGCCCTTACACGAGTATATACGGTATTAGTATGCACATGTACTAAGCCCCTCTGAGCTAGTGTTATTGGGACTCATGATGCACTTGGTAAACACTAAAAATCATAAAGCAACAATCTTTTGTGCACTCCTAAGTTAAATCCATCATTGCAGGAGTAGGTTGGTTGGTTTTGGGGTCGCATGTCTCAAATCAGCTCCGGCCATGTTAGATGCCATAGGGATGGGCTTTGCATAATATTAAACATCTGGGGTTCTTTAAAGGGGCCCTGCAACACTTCTTGAGCTTGGTCAGAAAGTGCAGCTGATCGGTAATAGAGGCTCCCAAAAATACGCGCACCAAATAATATAGCGCAGCATGCGGCCTGCAGTTCAAAATAAATTATAAAAGTCATCTAAAAATGGCTTTTTTTTTTCTCGAAAAATTACAAAGGAAGTTGAAAAATCACTCGTAGAAGGCTTTCTATCAGGCATTGGTACATTTGAACATGGCGTGCTCAGTCGTTACAGGGATCGCTGCGGGAGGCCGGGACATGTCCACGCATGCACGCGCGGTCACTTTGAAAAATTCGCGTATTCAAAGAAAAAAAATTTAAAAAGTGCTCAAGGTCACATGATGTGCGTCACGTATTTTTTTTGCCTATGCCATCCCCACTGCTTAGCTTCTAGTGTTTTCATCGGGACAAGAGAAGAGAGAATGCGATTGCAGCGTGCAACGAATCTTTGTAACTCTGCTCATACTGGACGGATTCTTAACATTTTTGTGCCGTTGAATTCGTGACAAGGAGCTCTTTCAGTGAATTCATACTAAGGTTACTTGAAAAAAACACCAGGCCTGCGTGGAAGGCACAGCACAATCACAGCGAAAGCTAGAAAAGCGGCCATGCGGAGCCTTTTTGAAATACTCATAGGGTAACTACTGCAAGCACACTTGCTTGATACCCAATAAACCGTTATTAATAAATTTATTTGGCGGTAGGTTGACATTCGCTATGCTATTTTTCGTCATTCTTCTGAGAAGTGTGATGTCCACTAAACACTTGCAAGGAATTTTTTGCCAATTGTTCATGCAGTGGATGACAACGATAAGGAAATATGGCTGAGGTGGGTATGCGCCACAGTTAATAGGAGAACAATAACAAGCTTTTGTGATGCGTTGGAACATTGGACAGCCCATTCGTTATGCTATTCGCATTGTGCGACGACTGGCTGTTCTTCTGCTGTTTTAAAACGCTTTATAAGTCGTATTAACGCGATTGCTTTCCCGACATCAAGGCTGCTTAAGGCAAGTTTGACAACATTTCACAAGCGCCAGTGTAGGTGAGTGTTAGAATACTAGCCTGGCACCCAGCAGACCCAGGTTCGAGCCCGACTGTGTCATTGGTGCTAGGTCAAGCCTGCGTAAGGCATGTTTCACAACAAGTTTGGAGCACCGGTGTAACTCTGTGGTAGAATGCTGGGCTGGCACCCAGGGGACCCGAGTTCAAGCCTCACTGTGTCATTGGTGCAAGGTTTTTTTTTCTCATTTTGCATGATGTGGTTACGGACACAGGCAGCCGCGGCGGCAGACAACTGCGCGTAACTCGAGTTGTGATCTCATAACAGCTTTCGCTGTAAAAGTGTTTGAGGGCCCCTTTAAGAACTGACATTGCTCAATACGCAAGCCTCTGGAATTCCACTTCCATCGTGGTGTTACGGAAACCATCCCCCTTCCCACATTCTGCATCCTGTGAACCCATTATAATTCTGCTTAGCAGCCTCACCTCTAAGCCCCTGCATCTCCCATTTGTTGTCAAAATTTGACAACAAATGGGAGACGCGTAATTCTTTCCTGCATGATGATTGCACCCTGAACTTGGTGCACGACACCCATGATGGTTTTCAGGTTCCCGTGTGCAAAAACATGGCCTTCGAGGTCTGTGTTGTCACTTTACAGATGACACGACATAATTAGTTGGCAAAATTAAGGCCTTCGAGAACTGTGTTTATTGCCCAGAGCTGTGGCATAGCTGTGGGCTCATTATTGGTGGCGCTTTCATGCCATTCTTCTCACAGTCTGATTACGTTGCCTTTGTGTTTCTTGTGTTGGTGAGTTGTCGCTGTAATGTGCCATGCCACAAACGAGAGCCAGAAGGTATTTGAACAAGCTCATGCCCTCTTCATTTTTTTCTGGTGGGTTAACTTTGAAATTTGGCGCTATTCCAGCAATCGTCATTTATTCTGGTGCCAATCAGCACACAAAGAATGTTCTTTATGTCAACCATGCAAAAAGATGCAACAACCTTGGATGCTTTCTCTTCCTGCAGGAGAATGCTCTGAGGCAGCTGCACCACTTTGTCCAAACAGAGCTTCCAGCCAACAGCACCTTGAACCACCTGTGCCTACCTGTCCCCAATGACAATGCACAGCGCAGTGAACACCAGAAGCTCCTAGCCAGGTGATGTGGGCTTTTTGTTTTGCAGATCAAGGTGTTTTATTCCAGCACCACTGCATTACTCGAATCTAGGTCAACCTAGATTCTAAGCTGACCCCCTAAAGTCCGAAGCCCAGAAAAAAAAAAAACTTGAATGTAGGCCAAACGAAACAGTGAAGACAGCGTTGACAAAGAGAAAAAATTTATTAAACATGAGTATGAAACTTAGCGGATAGTTCCTGATGCAAATAACTCGAGAAACATACAGCCTCTAGTCCTGTTGTGTGTGTTTCTTTGACGTAGTTTTACTATTATTATTTTCGCGCTGTTTCTAGTCCATGCTGCGCTCATTCCAAGTCGTCGTTGCTGACTTCTTTGTCACTGTTTTCAGACAGTGCGCATTTCTTGGTGCCATCAAGCGCATTGGTTATGCCACACTTCTTAACAGAGCGCACAATCAAAATTTCAGGGTTGTCCCACGTTGCAGCTTTCCAGTGGCGCACATTTTTTTTTCATCCGCTCTCAAGTCCTGCCCTGCTCGAACGTTAGATAATCACTCTGCGGCTAGGACAACTTTCCTTTTATGAGCAGCACCGCTTGTTTGATGCCATTGAACTCCACCAGACACAGACCTCTCAAAGCGTGACTCGAAATGACAAACGGCTCGCCTCAACATTCACCACAAAAATCAAAATGGCAGCCAGTTGTTGGCTTGGCTACTAACGGCTATGATACCGTCTAGGTGACGCTACTTGTGCACCACTTTTCTTCATTAAAAATGGTGCATTCTTCAAAATCCTTGAATCTAAGCCGACTCTGGAGTGTGATGCAAAGAAATTAGAAAAAAAAATTATCGGCCTAGATTTGAATAAATACGGTATATTACAACTGAAAATTGTTCTGGTGGATTTTGTGGAAAAAAACACTGCGACGGGAAGAGGGAGTAGCGTTCGGGTTGGTGTCCTTCATAGAGTTGAATACGGATAGATCGAACTCGAAGGGAGTCGCGAATTAGTTCGATATAAGAAAAATTCTATATATAAAAATACAGGCCCCAAGAGCTTACTTGTAGCGAACCATCACCTAGAATAGGCGCATTTAAGAAGCACAACTAATTCCACACACACACCGCAATAGAATGATTTATTTGCATGAAAGAAAAACGCTCATCTTGGCCTGCTTCTTCATTTTTGAAATGAAGTGGAAGACGCTAGTCTCTATCTTTTCAACCATCGTCATTACAAGCATTTTGTCTGTAATTTCCAGCCATCTTTGCATAGATAGGCTCACTCCTTAAAGGAAAGGATTACCGATGATATGAGATACACTTATCTGCCAGCCTATCAGTGAATTCAGCTTCGACAATTTCACAGGTTAGCTGGCATCTGCTCGTTCTGATAATTGAACATTTCTGAAAAATGGGCCTGCACGAGCTACGAACATCGTCACTTGTGGTACATGAATTACTGCAGTGCTACAGTGAGCATCGAGGAACCCACCCCTTTTTTGGTTCACATTGTATTGGTGTTCCTTTAAATGCTTATTGACGCACTGTCCACTTTGGCCCACTTAATTTTTTCCACATGCTAACTGAAGCTTATACACTACTGCATTATTACATTCTATAAACCTGTTTTTGTGCTTCCTTTGGAACACATGCTTCTCCTATGAAGCTCGTCTGCACAATCTCCGCAATATCATGGCAGCTTAAAACAATACTTTTAACGTTCGCTGGTTGTCCAATTTTTTTTAGTCTGTGTGATAACTCATGGATATACGGATTGACTGAAACTTCTCTCGTGTATCAGCTAGAAGCAAGCTGGCGGGAGTGTTTTTTGGCGAGTTCAAGTTGAGGAGGCCCTTGGAAACACTGACAAGCACATGTTTAGGGTAACCGGCGTACCGTAGGCAGTCAATTTGTTCATAGAAACTTTCGCTCACGCACTCAGGACATGACTTGCGTAGGGAGCTGAGCAAGCAAGTCTTCACTATTCCCCTCTTCACCAACTTGGAGTGTGCTGACTGATTAAGGGTAACTGATTGGATTCGAAGAGAAGACAAATATGTGAGCAGGAGACAATAAGTCAGGTAGGCGGATTAGATTAAGGAGTTCGCAAGCATGATGTGGCAGCAGAAAGCACAGGACCAGGTTGATTAGTAGAACATGAGAGTGGTCTTTGCCTTGCAATGAGCATAGTAAGGCTGATGATGATGATGAGAGAGCATGACGGCAAAAACTCATTGAGAGTGTCCGTATAGTTGCTGGCACAGTAAAACTGCAGTTTTTGACTGCTAAATAAATGTTTTGGTTGAGCTTTGGCTTCAGTTTTCTTGTTTAATTGGTGCATTTCTTTTTCGAATTTTCGTGCTGAAATTGTATCTAATGAAAAACTGTCTATGACAAATTTCGGGTGGAATAATCTTGTTATATTCAGGTTCAATTGTGTATAGTATTGCGGGTAAGTCTGATCACTTCATCAGTATTGAATGTCTAGTAAAAACCTCTGTAATTTTTTTTTGTTTACCAGTAAGAAAAACATCAATTTATTGATGTGTGACTCTAGAAATCTGCTTTGAAACTCCCCTTTTACTGTTTCAAAGCTGCTCTGAAACCACATCGTTTCTGCCCCCTGAGCTGCTTCATGAAGCCCTCTTCCACCCCCTATTAGCTTGTACTGGAGTTTGCAGCAGGTTAACAAAGCTCCTGGGAACATTGCGGCTGTTATCTAGCAGGGTTGTTCTATATTGTTTGCTGTACTGCCGATATATTAGGAGCTCAAATAGCCCTGATCTCTTTTTTTTACCACATCATTAATGAAAGTGTCCCACAAAGTGTGGGGGCTTTTCAGTTGCTCAATAGCACTCACAGCTGTGTATTGTCTCGGGGTTGTGACGTCGACGAAGGCAAAGACGGCGTGTTTAAAATGAAACTCTTCATTTGGCTGAACTTCTGGCTGGGAAAATGGAAAGTTAAACGAAAGTTAAACTACAGCAAGCAGTGCGTGCTTTACACTGAAATCACTGAACAGAGCATTGGATGTCAATAACACTGATCATCGTTGGGATGCTTCGTCTTCTATACATCATGCATCAAACTTTCCAGCCTTATCACTGGTGGTCGCGCGAGTTCTGGAATAAGCTAAAGTGTTTGTGTCTTGGGTGAAATCTAAAAAAATTTATCTACTCTAATCGTAAAGCTTCTCAAACACTGAGGCGCGGTCGGCGCTGATCATTGCTGACAGGATTTGCGGGCACAAGTCAAATACAGCAAAATTGAAACAACAAACGTGCACGGAAGTATCTAGCGACTAAGTTGCTTCGAAATATGTACTGCTGTAAGATTTCTGCTATTTTGTTTTTGGAACCTACTGCTCTCAAATACAGAAGGTTCATTAACCTGAGAAATTGGAACTGCTACCTTGTAGAAATGAACAGAATATTGTTTATATAAAAAAATCTTGCATTGTGGTTATCTTGTTACTCGCTCTTTTTTTGGTGCCTAAAAACATTGCCCACCGTTACAGCGTATAGTGAAAAGTAATTTTGTCTTTTCTCAGGTGTTACCTGAAGCTTGGACAGTGGGAGGAATGTATGCAGGGCATCAATGAGACCTCAATCCCTATGATCTTGCGCTACTACCAGTTGGCCACTGAACATGACAATGACTGGTACAAGGTGAGCACTATTAGACTTGCACTTCACTTCCTGCATGTGGATGCACAATGTATTGCAACGCTTTGATAACCTTTCTACCTAATTGTTTGTTGCCATGTCTTTCATTGGGTGCACGATTCATTCATTGATGCACATCTTTTTTGCTTAACATACCGTATAGAGTTTTAAGTATTTGCTTGCAGGAAACGTTCTAGCAACTTGAGATTTTCATTCTATTGGGGTAGAAGTGCGGTGCCATTTGGGCCACTTTGCTACAAAGTGCATCATTATTCTGAAACTGCTTCGTAACGATGCCTGCATGTGCTTTAAAGTGTGCGGCAACAATGAGACGTTCAGTGCTGCCTGCTTGGCACACAGAGCAGGAGAGAGGAATTCATTCAGCTGTCACCAACGATGTGGCACACTGGAGCAGTCTCTCTTAATGTCCCTAACGATAAATTTTAATCCCTCACTGTTCATTGTGGAGAACTCTCAACAAAGCAACATGGCCGCAGGCGTTTGCTTTCGGACACCACATGCAGCCCAAATATCACAGAAAGACTTAGGTATAGTATCAACCGCAAAAATAAACATTCGATTAGTTTTTCTTGCAGAGTGCTTGAAACTGGAATAATATTTTTGAACCAGGGCATTTGGAAAGTGGATAGTAGTTTCAAAGTGCAAAAGTAAAGTTTCTGCTTCCTCTGTGACAGCGTGGCTTGACAGTCCATAAAGCCAGCACGCAGAAAAAGTCAGGAAAGAACTATACTGCCTCGTCTATTGCGTGCGAATCCTGCTTCACCGTTTTGTGCACTGAACTGTGATGCATGCATTGTAACTAGTTGTAATGGCAATGTTGCTCACATTGTCAGAAGCAAGAATAAAATTCTGCCCTGCTGCGGTGGTCTAGTGGATAAGGTACTCGTCTGCTGACCCGTAGGTCGCGAGATCGAATCCCGTCTGCGGCGGCTGCATTTCTAATAGAGGCGAAAATGTTGTAGGCCTGTGTGCTCAGATTTGGGTACACGTATAGAAAGCTAAAATTGTCACTAAAGAGAAAAAAATATCCCGTCATATTTGTGTCGAGCACACCACTTGTCATGGTGTTCATGAGTCGTCCAACGCAGTAATTCAAAACTTCCCCTTCTGAACTCTCTTGCCTCACGTCACACTTTGCTGTGTACAGCAAGCAGCAGCACACTATTTACTCACACCATCGCATTTTTCCACACTAGCGCAGTCCCAGCCCTCACCTCTTTCACTGCAACATACCGCATAGACCGGCATAGCTAGGTGAAGTCGGGGCATGGCCTCCAAGACTGCAGCAGCTAGATCTTACAGGAGTGGAAAAGCTATGCCATTGTGTGTCAAATTTGTTTACCTGCACTACCCTGCGCCGAGCAGCCCTTGTTGCGCGAAACTCGTCCATTAGCAGCCGCCTGCACCGCAGCACCCGAATTTAGCCGCAAGGTGCGCCAGCCATCAAGCTTCGTGCCTGAAAACGTGGCTGAAGACTGTTATAGTTTCAGTTTCATCAAAGCTGTGGTCACTCAAGCAGCAGCTATTAACTTTAGTTTTGAGGGTCTGATCACGATCACTGGCGTGTACTATCTCCGCAGGCATCAGCGCAATTGACTATGGACTTGTGGAAAGAGCACCTCTCCCTAACTCGGCTTTATTTTCTTATATTGGTGTTTTGTAGACTTATGGGATACAGTGTAGACGCTTATAACGTAAGTCATGGGAGTTGTAAAAATCCACGCTATAAACGGTACCGCGTTATAACCAAAGCATGCTTTTTTCAGCCTTTGCCTTTGTCAAAAAGGCAACCCACTTTTCAAAAGCAATTTACTACACTTTTCACTCGCAGACACATTCAACACAATCACAACACCGCACGAAAACAAAGTTCTCAAGTCCGGCATCAGCGGAAGAACGCCGTTATTTTCATCTGGCGATGCTTGCGAACAGCGCTGCGAACAATTTCGTCCTCCACAAAGCTTAAGCACTGAACGATTTCTCACTCAAACTGTTTTTCACGCAGTACATTTTCACTTTAGCGAGGTATTCCAATGCGTCTTTGCACGGGAAATCTGGTTCTGGCGTTGGGTCGACATCGTCTTCGCCGTCCGACCTATCGTCCGTTGCAACTTCCACACTACCGCACACCGCTGCGACGATCGCGTCATCTGTGCTCACTTCCTCGCAGACAGAAAGCTCCGACTCCCCGGCATCGACAAAGTCTTGGAAAAGTGTCGGTGGCGGTTACAAAGTTGCTGTCAACGAGGCAGGACCACACGTCGTCAGTGTTGAGGGTCTCATCGGCGAGCGGCGTGTCGCTCTGCTCATCGTCTTCCAGAGCCTCTGCATTGCGCACGAAGCTTGCCCTCTTGAAACACTTGCTTATGGTACCGGCCTTTACCTGCCACCATGAAGCGACCACCATGTCAATTGCGCCTCTTAAGTTCACTTTAAAAGGCTGCTGTTGCTGCATGCTCAGCAAAACTTTCTCGCAAATGCGCTTTTTGTACAGCGCCTTTATGGTTGCGATGACACCCTGGTCGAGAGGTTGACTTTTTGCTGTTGTGTTGGCAGGCAAAAACTTTAGGTTGACTGCGGTCAACTTCGGCTTGACGTTGTGGGCCGTGCAGTTGTCGAGGATAAGCACGACCCGCCGCTTCTCTGCCGCCATATCCTCATCAAACTTGCAAAGCCAGCTGGTGAACAAATCCTGCGTCATCCACGCCTTTTTATTGGCTTTGTAGGTCACTGGCAGGCACTCTCGATTTTTAAAGCAACGTGGCTTTGCCGATTTACCTATGACAAAGAGGCGGCGCTTGTCGCTCCCGTCCAAATTGGCGCAAAACAATACAGTTATGCGCTCCTTTGAGACCTTGCGGCCGGAGCAGGCTTCGCCTTTCAGCGCAAGCGTGCAGTTGGGCAAAAGGTTATAAAATAAACCAGCTTCATCAGCATTATAAATGTCTCTGTCAGTATAGGTTGACAGCATACTCTCCAAGTTCAAGCGAAGCCAGACTTCGATAGACTCGTCGTCGACAGCGCCGCTTTCTCCGCACACCACTTTGCAGCTGATGCCATGGCGATCTTTGAAACGCTGAATCCACCCGTTGAGTGGATTGAAGTCGTTGTGGCCTAAAAGAGCTCCGAGACACTTGGCCTTTTGTTGGAGCATGGGGCCACTTACTGGGATGCTCTGAGCCCTAACTTCGCAGAACCACCTGAACAATGCTGCGTCCACGTCTTCGTATTTTGACATACATATTCTGTTCCGTGACAGGGAAGACGAATCTTGCTGCAGTTGCTGCTGCAGTTTTTCCTTGTTTTTGTAGATGGTCGACATGGTCGTGTCGGAAACGCCGTATTTGGCCGCCACCGACGCCTTCTTCAGGCCACTCTCAAAGTCCCTTATGATGCATTCCTTAATCTCCAGCGATAAGGCACGGCGTTTTTTCACACCGCTTGAAGACGCCGCCGACGCCATGGCGGCAGGAGCTACGCAACACACGTGCTCTGGGCTCTCAGACGGCAACGACACGGCGAAGCGCACACAGCAAATCTAAAGAGGCAAAAGAAGGAGGTTGAGAAAAAAAAAGCATGCTACCGCTTCTCTCCCCCACTCCGCGCAGCGCGCACCCGGATTGGACGCTGCCACGGTCGCCACGGTGACGAAAACATGCTCCCTCCTTCTAAGGTCTCCCCGACTCCCTCCCTACTATACCATCTACTCCTTCGCAATGTGTGACTTTTCGCGGCGGTCTCCACGTGCGCCCTCCCGCTCACACTGCCAACGTTCCGGCGCGCCGGGAACGCCGCCGGGAAACTGTGCTGACTGTGCTCCGTTCTCCGATTTTATGGTCGCGCGCCTAAAAACTCCGCGCTATAACCGGTATTCTCCTTCGCGCGCCTACGCAATAAACGGTCGGCCTATACATTGTGTTCTATGGGTGACATATCGGTGGTCAAAAAGCCCACGTTATAACCGGTCTCGCACAAAAAGCGGTTACGTTATAAGTGGTCTGCACTGTATCAGATCCAAAAAAAAAGTTAGCTGCCAGCCTTACTTCGTATAACATTACAATTTGTTGCTATTGCATTCATTGCTTCGCCATTGTGGTGGAACTGTGATTTTCTTTTTATATAACTTGATGGCACTATGCTCAAAAGAAGCGAGGGTGGCGTCCGATTCCTGGAACAACCTAGTAAAGACGGGTGCACAAGAACACTCGTCAAGGTTGCGTGCGTATTCCCATTCATTTCGCCACAGTGCTTCGTTATGCGACGCTTATTGACTCAGCAGTTGACGTTTTTATGTTCAGGTATAACAAATGGGCTGCTGTACATAGCAAAAAAAGTCATTGTTTAATTGCAATAGTGAAGCAGTGAATGTAAATAATTTTGGATCCAATATTACGGTACTCTACAAAATGCTGGTGCAAGAGAGAACTGCCACTGCTCGGTGAGGAAGACTTTTCGTGCAGTCTCTTCGAGATGAGAGTGCCAATGCTTGCCAAGCTAGCGCGCATGCCAGTGATTGTGCTCTTAGAAGCAAATGTCACTGTTGCTGCTCGAGCAATACCCCCTCCCTCCACCCCACCCCACTTGTGTCTTTCCATGCTCGTTCAGCCAAGCGGTGTATTTCCTTTTTGCTCCTACGGCAGGGCCTTTCAAGCAGGGTGATGTTATTGCATACGCTCTTCGAGTGACAGAGAAGGGCCGGCTTGTTTAATCTCTGCATTAGCCACCTTCATCGCCCCCGCTCTCGTGCTCTCACACACAAGTAGAACGTACAATGCATGGAGCGGGAACTTTATGAATTTACACTTTATTTGAGAAATGAGGGCAATGGCAATGGCAAAACCCATCGAGGGTGATTCCTATCCCAATAATAAGGCTATCGCATATTTTAGTTTGGTGTTTGAAAAATGTACTATGAACAAATGTTGCTTTACAAGTGTGTGTAACGAGGCTACATCTGCTCTGAACATTTCCTCTGACTGCTCGGAACTTGCTCAAAAAGGCCTTTCTATCTGCTCCAAGCCTGCTACAAAACGTCTTTCTTGATGCTCCAAGCTGGCTACAAAGGCCATTTTTGCCTTCTCCCAGGACCGCTCCCAAACCTTTATACTCTGTTTCACCCCTGGTCTTATCAAAGTATGGCTTTTTATGTAGTGCTGTAGCAATCCCAGAAGTCACGTTTATTTGTGTTGTGGAACAACAATGTTATGTAATACCCAGCCAGCAGTAAAGTGATGAGTAAAAAATGGGATGATGAGCATTTGCTTGTGTGTAGCACTGAGCAATCACTGCTGCATTCACTTCTCTTGTTGCAGCTGTCCAAAACTAGCTGATGAGGCTCTGAGATAGCACAGGCTCTGGAGCGACGGCCTTGGGGTTCACAAGACGGCCAAGCCAACGCACCAAGTTTTGGGCCACGTGTTGCTCATTCATAGTGGATATTTTTTCACATTGTCTCTGTTCAATGGCATTGTGCTTTCATAGCAGTGTGGACATTCCAAGTGCATTGCAGAATGGAGCTGTCAGGACCAGCCCATCTTAACATTTGGCTGTTGCACCAATGCCAAGTTGTATAATGCCTGCACGAGTGCTGCTGAATGTGCAAATGTGTGTGCGACATCCGACACTTCAGGTGGCTGTACACTGATTGTCATTATGGCTCTCGTTAACTAGAAATAGAACTTGATGAAGTTTCAAAACTTTGCAGCAAAGAATACGTTGCGACTGCGCAATAAATGAGAAAAATGGCTGTCTTCTCACCGTCTGGCTCGTCATTCACAGTCAAGAAAGTTTCACCACACGGATAGTGGCTGCCCTGTTACCACTACTGTGTGCTATTATTGTTGGCCCAGCCACCGCAGGCTTCTTCTTCCCACTTAGCCAAAAATTGAAGATGTCTGTTTCTGGAGGAATCCAAGTGGTCTGCAGGTGTTCAGTAGCACGGTTGGGATTTAGCCTAAATAAGCAGTGCACATGTGAATACTTTCTTCTTCCGCAGGCTTGGCATGCGTGGGCTTACATGAACTTTGAGGCCGTCTTGTTCTTCAAGCACCAAGCTCAGCAGAGCAACAATGCACAGCCTGTACAGCAGCAGCCGCTTCAGCAGGTCGGGGCTGGTGAAACTGCAAGCTATGCTGGTGACTGCCCAAGAACTGGCCTGGTGAGTCACACAGGCACCTTCAGAGATGACAACTACACTGCTTGCTTGTGCTGAGCGTTTAATTTTCGTAGAGAAACAGTACAGTTCTGCGAGCTATGCAGGCCCAGCTTCTGATGGCATACAGCCCTACCAAGTGTCGTGTCAAGAATTTCTGCTAGAGAAATAGAAAGACAAGTTCAGGAGAGGCTTAACGGTTGCCGTATTAAAATGTGGTCTATGAAATTCTCTGTTGGAAGATTTCTCATCACTGTTAGCGAAATACGTTGGCTTGTGCAGGCTCGCTCATCTACATAAGGCTTTTCGTGTTTTTATCTGCATTTCCTCCAGCTGGTTTTTGATTGTACGAATGGGCTCTGTGTGAGAAACGCCCTAGTTTTCTCAGCTCTGCACACATGTGGCAGCACAGTGTCTGCTCTTTTCTATAGACAGCCCAGCACATCAAGGACTACACGGTACCTGCTGTGAAAGGGTTCTTTCGGTCGATTGCCCTCTCTCATGGAAGCACTCTACAGGATACTCTCAGGTGGGTTGATTGGGCCAAATGTATTTGTTACAAAACCTGAATTTATTTGCACACCACTTTTGTTTATGGTATAATATTATGCCATGCACTGCTACATGGCAGCCTAGCTGTGCTTTGCAGGTTTCAGTATTCCATGACTGTGACCAAGCTATTCAGAAATTTAGTACTACGATTGTTTAGTACTATTTCTCATGTATAACATTTGGTGTTACACTTTGATGCAACAAACTCACTTTATCCTTTATCCCATAGAGCTTAACTATGTGCTATCCAGGATGTAAAGGGCTGGTAAAAAGTTGCTAGGCCACTATTTCATGTATTCTTGTGGCAGCGTGTTCTGAGAACTTTTGATCAGTCCTGTACCCGTTCGTTTGATTTTCACTGTGTGTTTTCTTGTGTTGTTACCACTCTAATGAGGACTCTCTTTATATTTTGTGGACTCTGCTTGCAGTTCCATTTCGTCCTGGAATCTGCACAGAATAATGCACACTTTTATGTGCTGTCTGCTTTTAGTGTTTATGAGTATATTGCTTCTAGCTGCTTTGCTGCCAGAGTGGCGTGACGCAGTTGGGAAATTGCTCACTCCTGTCCGTCAAGGAGATCTTGAACCAATTTTTGCCTTCAATAAATAAACAAAACCAAACTAATTTACCCTCTTACATAAAAATAATTTTGAGGAATGTAGCTCAACCAAAATTGCAGAAATTTGTTTTAGTGGATTTTAGCTCATAATGATTGCATCCCAAACTTGGCACACAACACCCATTATGCTTTCATGTTTCCGCAAGCAAAAACATGTCCCCTGCTGTATTTGCTAATCAAAAAGGATATGTGTGACATACTTTAGAAGTTCATTTTGGTGCACAAAGTAGGTCTAGGTGAGGCCTTCAAGGTCATTTTTACTTACCTAGAGTTGTCTTGTCGGCATGGGTTTATGATCATCAGAGGTGCTTACACGCTCCCCATGGGCTGATGCTCAGCGCTTTGCCTGTATTAGTCTTTCTAGTTTGTTAGTCGTTGCTGTTAGTTCTTAATAATATTATTTCTAACAAAGAAAAAAGGATCCCTTAAAATTTCCGCTTCTTTTTCTTCAAGCAAGTGTGCAATGTATATTTTTAGTGCTTTGATGTCCCAAACTGTTGGTGGTGTGGTTTCATTCGTTGGCAAGATCTTGGCTGAGTGTGCCGCCACATGCTGTTTAGGATTACACCAAAGTCCACACTTTACGTCGATCACTTGAAGAGGCACTTTCCGGAAGCGTTTCACTGTTTACAGGTCACAGTGGTCTCGTACTGTTCTAACCATGCTTATGCAATGCGTCGGGAATGTTATAAATTGCACAATAATATCGTGAAAAGTAATCGCGGGCCAGGCATGGGAGCCAGAGTTCCCGTCAGTTGACGTGGCACCAAATTGAGTCATGAGTCACTGCATGGGCTCAAAAACAGCTTTCTGCTGATCAGGTGAGACTGAAGGCCATCGGGCAATGCTATATAGTTTATTCTCAACTTTCTGTGGGACTGCGACGTTGCTCCCAGCGATGACACTGCCAACCCTGACAATGAATTTTATGGCAATGGTTGTGAGGATTTAGACTGAGTGAAATTAGAAATTTTCATACCAAAAAAGTGATAATTGCAATAATCACAGCACCCCGCTTGATAGTTGAAGGGACTGTCTACCGTCCTTCACTGCTTTTCTGTTTTGTGTCGCAATAAAAAGCCTAGCTTTCGAAGTGTATAACCTTGCAGCGGTTTCTCTGAAAAGTGTGTAAAAATTTTGAAAATAATATTTTTTTATCTGCGTTTGGTCTTCTTCCATCAGTGAGATGAATGCTCTCAACACTGGTCAGTGAAGGGGATGACAATTGTACTGCGGTGAAAATCGAAAACTGAAACCACGTGGAGTTATTGCAGGCTTCATGAAGTTTTGTTTATTAATAAAGCAAATACTTTAGTGGTTGTTTAAGGCACGCACACACTTTTTTCTTGTTCTCATAAGCAGTGGCAGACGCCATGCTCATGTTTTTCCGCAGTTAGCAGGCAGACATGCAGGCAATCGAACACAGCACCGGCAGCGCCACGAGGCACCTCTTTGACCGCATAAGAAAAAAAGCAGGAATCATTCTCTGGTGCAGCCTAAATCTGCCTCAATTGCATAAAATACAATTTCAGGTTATAGATGCTTGATTTTAAGCAAAATAAGTCTACCAGCGAGGGTTTCTTGTTTTGCTATTAGGTTGACCACATCGCTGTTGGGTGATGCCTAGCGATTATTTTTTGTCGACTTTCTACATCAAGTTAAAATTATTATTTCTTTGTAAGGGGACAAAAGCGTGCTCGTTGCTGCCGATTTTATGAATGATCTTCTCATTTGCATCAAAATCAAAAAATTTTTTACGAGCGGTAGACTTTCTTTTTAAGCGATTAATGTGGTGCAGTGACAGATTACGCTTCTAAGGCTGATACAGTGCTGCACATATGTGTTTCCGATGAGACTTCTTCAAGAAAACGTTTAGCTTCACTTGTCATGTGTGTTGTTCAATGGTGGTTCAGACATGACCTCTCATTGCTTGAAAAATGTTTGTGGCGTTGGTGCATACCGCTGATGAATGGAGTGATATGGTGTTGTAGAAACTGTGTGTAGCATGTAAGGACGATACTCTTTATAGAGCTCCCACTCCTTTTCTTTGTGTGGGTGTATTTGTCGCGTCCAGCGTTCTGTGCAAATCAGTGCAGTTGCAATTGACAGTCTGTCAGATAAACGGGAGTTTTAAAAATGTTGCATAGCAACACTTTATAATAAGGTGACAACATCTCTTAGTTGCTATCAGCTGATCATAAATGAAAGCACACACAGAAAGACGACTGTGACTAAAGCATGTTGTTTTTCTTCAGTCGTTTTCTTGTGCAGGGGTGCAACAGCTGTGCCAATCACGCCAATTTAATACTATTCCCCATTTTTGCGCCGAGCAGTGCCAAAAGCATGAAATTTGTCGAAATTGTGCCACGCTGTGCCAAAGTGCCCGACTTGCCTCAAAATTTTTTAAGCTGCGCTGGTTTTCGTTGAAAAATGAATGCCACATTGGCCACCTGCAGTTTGCGTGATCAATCAACCTAGGGATCCAGGTGCACTGACTAACCACAGTGTAAGATGTATACTAATTAAGCCAGGACACTCGCGATGAGCGATTGTCAAGATAAAGTAACAATTTTACACGCTCATCGATTCGCTGACCGCAGAGGGTACGTATCGGCGAGACGACGCAAGTCAAGATAAAAATGCGTTGCCATAGCCAGCAACGCTTTGCGGAAAATGTGATTTTTTTAGTCAGTAAACATGGCTGTGGCATGTAAGGAATTAAAGCTTTAAGCATATGCTGTGTTACTACGTGCAAACTCGATGGGCTGTGAACGCTGGCGTCTTCGGCGACCATGTTGGTTGCCATTACTAATGCGCATGTGATAGATATCCGGTGCCGTCGCCACACCAACGGGCGTGGTGACGGCACCGCACTTTCTAGTCAAATATACTTGGCAAGCGAGCCAAGAAGTTGTGCCCCACACTTAACTCCATTGTGAAAAAAAAAAAAAAGGAGATAAGGGGGGACTGTAGTGGTTTAAAAATTTCTTGGCCTTCGTCAAACCCGTGCAAGATGCCACTTAAGCTACCTTCGCCGCAGTGCATCAGTAGCCTGCGGAAAAGTGTTTTAAAATTTAGAAGGGGATGTTAGCACTAGTCGCGGAACGCGGCACAGTTTGTTCAGTTACTGATACCTGTGCACGCCACATAATTGTTAGTACTGTTAAGGCATTTATTAGGTGGCACACAGTGAGTATACACTATGGCGAGAGTCACGGCCAAGCACGGACTCACAGCACGAGCAGCGTCTGTTAGGGCTGACCCACTAGAAGGCACTCGAGAGTTCAACCCATTTCAAAGTTCGGAGGCTTCGCTACAATTACCTTGGGGTCAAAGAGGGAGCCGCCTGGCGGCCTAACAGCTTGTCGGTATGAGCGGGTCATAGTAAGCCTTCAGGCGCTCAACGTTGACAATGTTGCGCCTGCAACGGCGCATGTCCGAAGATTGTTCGATGGGTTCGACCAGATAGTTGACCAGATATGTGCGCTCGATGACACGGTAGGGGCCTTCATATTTCGGGAGTAGTTTGGAAGAGGGGCAAGCTACAGAGGTCGGTATCGAGAGACATACGAGCGGAACATGGGCTCAGAAGTGGTGGAGCCATTACGAATATTCTTGGGCTGCTCTTGTTCATGCGATGTAAAAGCCTTGGCAAGCTCACGACACTCTTAAGCAAGCCTGGCTGTCTCAGAAATAGGTGCACTCAGATAGATCTGGCATGTACAGGAGTATCGTGTCGATGGTGTGCGACGGGTGCTTTCCGTACAGCAAAAAGAAAGGTGAAAAACTGGTTGTGCTCTGAAGGGCGGTGTTGTAGGCGAAGGGAATGAAATGAAGGCCAGTATAGCATCCCAATTCATGTTGTTGGCGGCAACGTACATCGAAAGAATGTCGGAGAGGCCATTCACCTAAAGGTGATAATCAGTAGTTTTGCGGTGGTCAGAATGGCACTCTGTGAGAATGGCTTCGACGACTACCGACAAGAAGACACGGCCTTGATTGCAAAGATTATCACCTTGGGGTTGTGAAGCTGCGCAGGCACGCGGTTACCTATGTGTTTTTTATGTGTAAATTCTTGATGGAAGTTTAGCGCTTGTGTGTCGATTTCTTCGTCCTTGCATTTTGCGCTACTTAACAGTTCAGTGGAGTAGCAACTAGCCCAAACAAGCGCCCAGCATTTTCCCTAAAATGGTATTTGTGATAACTTTTGAATTTGTTGACAAAAAGAATACACTGAGACTCTGTGCAAATAAATTGCAGCCTTCTATGAGACAGAGCTGCTGAAAAGCCAAGCAACTTGCATGTTGAATTAATCGTGTGTCCAGGCTGCTGACCCTGTGGTTTGACTATGGCCACTGGCCAGAGGTGAACGAGGCCCTGGCCGAACGGGTGAACAAGGCCCCAATGGAGACTTGGCTGCAGGTGATACCTCAGCTCATTGCCCGCCTGGACACACCCCGACCCTTGGTGGCTGGACTGGTGCATGAGCTGCTCGGGGAAGTGGGACGCAAGCACCCACAGGTCAGTCTCACCTCTTGCTGCTCGGTTTCTAACCATTTTTAAGGTGACATTAGACGTTATGGCTGCATTAAAGCCACACCTCGACACATGTTGGTGGACCTGAAGAAGCAGTATTCTGTAGAATAAATGTTTCCCGACTGCTAACAAGAGCCCTCTAGTGAATAGCCGGCACAGACTTCAGGAAATTATTATTGCTCAGCCGTCTTAGATTGTGAAAGTGACGCTATAATTTGATATTCGACTTGCAAAGGTTGTTTTTATTACATAACTTTGATGTTACTGAAGGATAACCACGAGCGGCGGGCATTTCTCTCAAGTTGGTCTGGCAACAGTCCTTTTCTAACAACACACGCTCATTGGCTTGTGCTAATGGCTGTCAAAAGTCACTATGCTACTGAAATGGCAAAATTCAAACCGATTATGAAAGTTTTGTGGCTAGACTAACTACTAGGAAGAGTTATGTGCTCAAGAAACCTATTCAACCTCTAAAAACAAGCGATTAAAAGCATCTACCACAGGTGATCGATTTGAATAGCATAGTAACAAAAGCGTTACCTAAATAGATTCGTTCATGGCTTTGCACCCCTTCGCTGCCATAAAACAATCTTTACTGGGTCTACTTGAGGACTAATATACACTTATACGTTCATTTTAAATACTACGAAATTTTTTATAATTCAAATTCAAATTGATGTGATTTCAAATATTGTACTATTTGTTCGAATATTTAAAGCATTCGAATAATTGCATAAGCCTATTAAAAAGTGTAGAGTAAACATGGCTCGGGAGTCATTTTATTCGTGCAAAACACTCCGGATTTATCAACTATTCCAGTCGCTGCAGTGGCTTGTAGGATCTGATTGGGGAAGCCTGGTGACAAAATGTTCTCGTGTATGGGGGCAGCTTTTCCATTTCAGCAAAAGTTCATATTGAATAACCTCTTTTGTGCCATTTTCGACAAATCACACTGGTGCTTATTTGGGCACCAAGGTGCAATGATGATTGGACGAATTGGCACGCTGTTGTTCATTGTTGCGGCTAGGGGATACGCCAAACCTGCCACCAAGGGTTGAGAGACCCTAGAGCCCGACATTCAAGACCACTTCTCTTTCAAAACAACGACTGTGTTTACAACATTTATAGTGAATACATGATTACAGAGAAATTTTCAAACGTTGACTGATGCCACCGATCCTAAAGGTGTGCGAATATCAAAATTTTAGAATACGGATCGAATACGAATACATAGCTTCAAATACGAATCGAATATTGAATAATGAAGAGGTGCAATTTTTTTCTATCATTAATTTTTAACTCAATCATATATTTATGTTGGAAACAGTACAGTTGTTATTATAGTCAGTCAGTTATTGTACAGAAAAATTTAAATAAATGTCACCATTTGTACTTGCCAGAAAGCACAAGACTGTAATAGTTGAGCTTGTGACTGTGATGTCTTGGGTTCAACCCACATGTTGAACAAACCTTTCATATCTTTTTTTTTATGTGGTAGCAGTTTATTACAAAAAAAAAAAAGAAAGGCTTTCGTACAGGCCATGATGATTAGTGAACATGAGGCCACTGCTTTTATTGTGTAACAGTTACCACCCGTGTACTTAAATCTAAGCGATTATTAAAGCAGCCTAGGTGGCCACAATTCATCCAGGTTCCCACTCTGTCAGTTTTGGCTCGAAAGACCCCGATTTGTAGTTTTCTTTCTGATTTTCTTTCCTTTTCTCACCGGTCAAGCCACTAAGGAAAATAGGAGTACTTGGGTCATTTTTAATCCACACAGCAATACTCGTTATATTGCTTGTTTCTATTGCCTTTCTCGAGGACTGCGCGCTTGCCATTTTCCGATCAAGAACGCTGTGTTGCGCTAATAGCCGCACATTCGTGACCGAGGCGTACCAGGCCCACAGCAATAAAGTGAGGTTAGCGCGCGAGATAGATGATTACTGTTGTGTGACAGAAAGACGCCCCAAATACGTCTTTTTGTTTGCGGAGCCACTACTCCCAGCAGCGACAGCACTATTTTGCTGCATCGCGATCCCCTCCGGTGCACTGGCTGCCGACGGCAGTAGGCGACTTGTCAGGCTTCGACTCAGCAAGCTTCAACATGTACGCGTATGTTTGTACGGTGATTCATTAGCGAAAACTTTCGTGGCTATTCATGAAATGTGTCACTATCGTACGCTGAGCGAGCCCTCAACTAGTTGCGTGCAGTACATTGCCTACTAAGCTCACTCCATCAGTGCCGCTATATGTAACGTATACGCGTGCATTTGCCCTTGAATAGAGATTTTTCTTAAAGACGATAGTCTTTTTTGGGGTACTTCGACGCAAAAATTTTGGTCTGTCTGTCTGTCTGTCTGTCTGTCTGTCTGTCTGTCTGTCTGTCTGTACATTTGTCTGTTTGTGTGCCCTAACGAAACGTCAAACGGCACCAAAATGTACCCCAAACAGCCAACCCCAGCGGCAAAGCCCAGCAATATCGCTCAAGATTGAGTGTTCATAGTTGTGCGATTGTCAAATAAAAAGCAATTATCGCTCATATCTGAGGTACCATAACACAACGCCAATAGTTTTATATGTGTGGCTTTATAATAAAAAAAGCATACATAAGTAATTCTAAAGACCATAGCGTTTATCACGCTGCGCTGACATTGCAACGCGATGCTCAAAAAAGCAAGTGTTTCCGGAGCTTTGCTAAGACGACACGGTGGTGGCACCTGCCCGTCGCTTTGCGTTCTTCACCTTCTTACCTCCAAGGAGGATGCGCACGCTTTTGCTTTCTAAGATAACTGCCAGATAGTGCTCGTATCTGACGTGCCTCGATGCGCTCATTCGCCTTCACTGCACGGATCGAGCCTCTCTAACACAGCGCCTCCAGAATACAATTCACCGATTTTCTCGCGCAGAACATCAAATAAACATTTTATTCACTCTCTCCAGAAGCAAGGCTAACGTCTTTCGACAACATTAGCAGGGAAACATGCAGATACGAGGCCAATTTTTTTTTATTCGTGCTTGCTCAGCACGGGACCGAGGAAAGATGTAAGAATTTTTTTCTTGAGCTAGTGCGGCAGGGTAGTGTTACCTTCGTTTCCACGATTGATATGCACTTGCTGTTCCGTGCACAAGGGCACGGCAGCAGACGGAGTGGTCGGTGCGCTTACATGAGCCGTAACAGCGCTGAACTGCTAAGCCACGCGCACTGCTGCGCAGGCAGTATATGATTTAGATTGATCGAGATGTTTATTATTGGTAGTTTTGTCACAATAAGGTGCTGCCGCATTCGTCGGTAGCCGTTATCAGGCTCCTGTGAATTTTCATGCAGGCATCACCGCACTCATGCGAAAGTCATAGGAATCGCTGCATATCTACTAAGGCTCTTATCGCAAATGTGAAAAATCGTAAGTTCTTCACAGTGACATATGCAAACGAATATTCATGAACATCGAATATTCGAAGAATATTTGAGTTAGTTCGAATAATCAAAATTTTTGGCGTATGTGGTTATCAAATCGAATACGAATATTACAAATGCAATATTCGCACATCCCTAACCGATCCGTCTCCCCAATTCTTAAAGACTGGCCTCCACTCTTATTGGCAGTGGCCGATTGCAAGAGGGCAAGCAGAAATGTAGATCTGGTACGACACAGTCCAACTAGCAACAGAGCAGCACGTTGGGTACCACTCCTCTGATCACGCTGCTTTCCATGAAGTTCCGAATGCAGGGAAAGCCAGGGAGACTAGGGCTATGTTGTAGCGGCAGCATCAGAAGGAATGCATGGGATAATGCATTCACATTGGTCCATGCATGGACAGAGCTGCTGAAGATGGCACCTGCTCACCAGTGCACATTATCCCTCCTTTTTTTCAGGGAGTGCATTCCTGGTCACTGCAACACTGGAACATTTCGATGAAATCAGCGTAAATAAAATGCAAAGCCTTTAATTCTTGCAAACTTTGGGCAGTGCACCATTGAAATTCAGAAACTATATAACAATTATTTATTGAATGTTCTATTTTATTAATTGCCAAAGAACAAAGAGCTTTGCGAGTCTGTACATTAAGGGCAACAGCATGCACTTCACCACTCGAGCACATTAGTTGCATTAAAAACACCGACGTCATCCCAATACTATAGCTGTTTTCAATGGTAAAAAAAAATACGAGTAGGGGAAAATTCGCAGCTTGAAGCATGAAAGAAATCTGCTCTGTATAATAATCATTTAAAGTGTACAACAAGAAGATGCCGGTCAGCCTGATGTCGCAGATATAGATAGAAATGTAGGGATTCCCACAGGGAAACGAGGCACAGTCAGCTAATTTCATCTTTTGGGATAATATATGTACATGTATGTGAATGTGTATATTCCTTTATTTTGTTAAACATGGTATAACTACTAATGCTTAGTGACTTTTGAAGTTGTGTTCATAAATGTGAGACAGGTAACTGCTTCACAAGGCTAATTTGCTACTCCACAGTGAAGTTTTAGCCAGTACTGAAAGTGCACCAAAGGGTTTTCGGTTGATCATATCACTGAAATAAAACTGTTATCACTTTAGCTATTGGTGTTTTATGGCATCATCATTACGAACATTTTTCATAAGTCCATGCACATGAACAGTAAAACTTTCTAAGATTGAACACACGATAATGGGTACTTTTCTGGCAGCACAAAGTGATGCTCACATTATCTTGGCTCATGTGTTTGTTTTTTTTCCTCCACAGCTTTCGATGTAAATATGAGCTCTCACAGTAGACTTTTTTTATAAACTCCGCAGCAGTGAAGCATAGGTTAGTGCTCGGCTGCTGGCTTAAAGGTCGTGGGTTCGTTCCCGGCCGCGGCGGTCGCATTTCGATGGATTGATTGACTGATATGTGGGGTTTAACATCCCAAAATCACCGTATGATTACGAGAAACGTCGTAGTGGAGGGTTCCAGAAATTTCGACCACCTGGTGTTTCGACTACGTAGAGCCAAATCTGAACACACGGGCCTGCAGAATTTTTGCCTCCATCGAAATTCACCGCCGCAGCTGGGATTCCATGCCGCGACTTGGAAGTCAGGCGAAATGGTCAAGGCGCGTGTACTGTGCGATGTCAGTGCACTTTAAAGAACATCAGATGGTCAAAATTTCTGGAGCCCTCCACTGCACCATCTCTCATAATCATATTGAGATTTTGGGACATAGAACATCAGATATTATTACTATTATTATTGTTCTTTCATAATCAGAAAACAAAGAATGTATTAGGTAACAGAAAGTTGCAGCTAATAAAGTCGCTGTGTGGAATACCCTTCCACAAGAAATGAAACGAAACAAAAATTTCTCTCTTGCACTGAAAAAATATTTATTAAAAACATATAGGCACCCAATGCCATACTAAATACATTTTCATCTAAGTTGTCTTACATGCTATTACAATTACTTATATATATGCTCCTTTACAATTCAAGTATATGTATATATGTGCATTACAATTTATCATCTTTTTGTCGTTATTAGGTATTGTTATGCTCTTTTGATACATAGTATGTCATGATTAGTTTTCATGGTATCCTAATGTCATTAATACTTTTTTCATACATTCATTGCTTTGCAGTTCGATATGCTCTTCTCAAACGATGTCTTACACATCTTTGTTTTTTATTATAATATTTTTTCTTTTTTTTTCTGCCCACATCTATAATCATTCGCCAGCTCTGTAAATAGATTGTGTTATAATCAGTTTTCCATGTGTAAAATATTTGTGTTTGTACTCTACTTTTTTTTTGCTAAATGACATGCCTTTCTCAAGATTACTTTTTTTTAATGAATTCCAACTTGCCTATGGCTAGGTATTCAGATGCATTTTTTACATTACATTGTATACTGTAAACTATTTTTATATCAATAAAATTAAATCCAATTCAATTCACTTCTCTGTGCTGTCTATTGACCCTACTAACGATGGTACCTGGTACGTTTCTAGTGGTTAAGAGGTCGTAGCTGCCTGTACTGGGGCTTGCCTGTTATGTATGCTTACATCACGAGAGCCGAGTCTACATTTTCCGTATCACAGCACAAGTGTACTGCACTTGAACATGCTGTTTGCAAAGGTGACTAGCTGTCATTGGTTGGCGAAATCGCATCGCGAGAAAGCTAGCTTTACAATTAAGGGGGGACATGTCTTGTATCGCAAAAAATGTAAAAAAATGGATTTTTTGAAAATCAAGTTTTCAGTTTCTGGAACCCTTTTTCTATCTGATTCTAAATTATCTACACTGAAAAAGTGCACAGAAGTGCTTCGGAAAATTCGTTTCACCCACTTAGGTATCAAAAATATTTCTGGAAATCCCGAGAAAACAGCGGTTTTCAGAAAACTATTGCTTCGTGATGGCGTGGCTGAAAGCGATCTCCTTGGGCTCATCGAAAGGAGCATTTGTTTGTGTTCGAATTTCCCGCCTCAGCTGGCTCTTTCCTTTAAAAACTAGCACACAAAAAGCAAACGTTAGAAGCATAGAGTTTATTGAACATACACTAGAGGGAACTCTGGCGCTAGTGTCTATGGGGGCTGCAACGAATAACGCTTCAGCGAGCATGGGAATTGTGGTGTGACATGGATTGGCCTAGTCTTTGTACTTTACGTTTGTTCTGGCTTCGCGTAGCTTGAAGCTGCTTTGTCACGAAGCAACAATTGGGAAATGTTCGGCAGTTACTCCTCACCACCTTAATCTTTTAGGCTTACCACTTCAAATCGGGTCACAAAGGGGAAAATTGGTTTATTCTTGCCTTCGAAACAAAACCAAAACACTGCAATAAACAAAGCCACAAGTGTGTTCGCCACCCGCAAGCACAAAAACTAGGCAAATCTATGTCATACCCATAATTCCTATGGTCACTGAACGACCGCAGCGCCAGTGTCTTTTCTTGTTACTTTTAGGAAACTCTATGGTTTGAAGGTCGTTTTGAGGCCCTTGATTGGCTGTGGCCGCTATGCTGCCCAAGATCGCCTCACTTTGCTCGCTCCGGAAGATCGTCTGCTGCGTGTGCGTCGCGAGGGAATGGTTTTTGAGAATCGCTACTTTGTGACGTGTTCACGGCTTGACGACCACAATTATGCTTTAGTTAGGAGCTGTAAAGTTCGATCAGATTATACTACGAGCAGGCGCGCAGTCTACAAGCGTGTCACTTCATCGGAGTCGTTTTTAGGCCTGACTCTGCTGGCGGCACGACAAACTTTGCGGGCAAGAACGACGCGCTAGTGCACTCGTGGCAATGTGCTTTTTCGCAAGAATTGAAGCACATCACTCGCAGGCTCCTCGGAATCGTGGACGGGCATTTTTCGCATCAGCTGTGGACCCCACAGTCAAGCTCGTCCCCCCCCCCCCTCCATTGCCATAGATTGCTCAGAACACTGGCTACCAGTTCGCGCGTCGGCACTGGAAAATGCAATACCAAGCACAGTGTGTGCCAATTTTAAATGTGAAGAATTTCTTAGCGAACGTCGGCGTCTTTAAGCGTATCTATCTATCTATCTATCTATCTATCTGTCTATCTATCTATCTATTTATCTATCTAGCCGCATACGCCTTTTAGCTCTCCTGGCCCTTTCGATAATCGTATCGACACCAAAATTGGTATGGCATAACATGACAGTATGACGAGCATGAGTGACTAGTCATAACATGAAAATCATGACATGTATGTCATGAATGTCATGATTTACATTTCATAGTCTCGCTGCTTTTGTGGTGGTTTCGTTGACATGAAATGTTCCAAAACTGGTATGGTATGACATGACTGCATGGCGAACACAAGCGACAGACCCGAACTTAAAAATCATGACATGCGTCTCGTGTAACAACATGACTACATGGCACACTCGTGATCCACTCGCGGACGTTTCGCTAGCTTCACATATACCTAATTTATTATTACGGGACGTAAATAGATGACGAAGCTATGTGACTGGTGCAAACATGATAATCATGAGATGCGCGTCATGTAACAACATGACTACATGCCGCACTTATGATGCCCGTTTCGCTAGCTTCACATGTACCAAATTTGGTTTTATGGGACGTGAATGTATGACAAATGTAAATAACACGTCAAAACACGATACTCATAATATGCTTGTCACGTAAAACATGACTACATGCTAGCTCAACATATACCAAATTTGGTATTATGTAATTTGAATAGACAACAAAGGTAAATGACATGTCCAAACATGATAATCATGGCATGCATGTGATGTAATACTTGATTAAATGCTATGCACGCTCGTGGTCGTTTCGATAGCTCCACATATACCAACTTTGGTATCAGGTGACGTGAATAGATGATGAAGATAAATTAAACGTCCGTACATGATAATCATGGCATGGAAGTCATGTACGGCATACTATACCTCCACCTCGTAACATTGTGCTGATTTTGAAGTGACATATCAACCTCCCTCATTCGTGCTTCGCATATCATCGATTCCAGTGTACGTTGGTTCTGCCAATTTTTTCATTCTCATAGCTACACATCTCGCGCATTGTCACCAAACGCCGCTGCTTGCATTACACAACGGCTACACTGTTCACGAGGCCGCGCACTTCGATCATAGTCATATGGAGTTCTGTCAATAAGCTTTTGTGATTAGACGTGTTTAGAGCTGTTCTTGGTATCGCCGCGAGCGTCTATGAATGTTCCGAGACAATAAAAGCCTCGTAGATTAGGGTTTCCGCGACTGGTCATTTGATGATGCGTTTCACGGCTAGAGTGGGAAAAGAGCACGTATGAAGCAGCGGCACGAATTTTCGTATGCCAGACTCGCGTCATTAAATAGACAGCTAGAAAATTCCTCTGCCACCAGTTTTCTGCCCAAAACGGTTCACTATTTAGAAGGAAGGCATAGGCTGTCATAGAGTTGGCCATTTTTCTGATGCAATGAAACCTCTCTCTATATGAAAAATGTGCAGTGATTATTTGTAATCAAAAAGTACTTAATAATGCTAGTGACAGCTTGACACAAGAGAGATGTGTAAACATTTCTGTATGTGGCCTTATTCGATTACAATCTATTCTGTCATGCCTACTATCACACCACTCCTTCATACTCGTCAACGTGAAGCTTCACTTTTTTGTCGCCTTTGTTTGGGGGTTGCCTTCACAAAAGCATATAGAACCCTCATCGAATTGACCGACAATGCGGAATGCGACGTCAGCTGCACCAAAGAAGACATCAACCATCTTATATGCCATTGCCCTCGATTTGCCTCTGAAAGACAGAAGCTTTCGGACGCATTGCGACAATTGGACGATCGGCCACTCTCTGTGCAGATGCTACTGGAACACCGTCATCGCCTTTCGTCGGCTCAAAAAGCAGTCAAAGCTGTCTTGTGCTTTTTGAGGACTACAGGCCTATGTGACCACTTTCAACTTTTGTGCCACCGCTGCATACGCGCCAGCCGATTGACTGACAATCCTCCTTTTTCTCTCTCTTTCTCTTCTCTTTCCTCTCTCTCTCTCATCTTTATGCCCCCTTCCTATTCCCCCAGCATAGGGTAGCAAACCGGGCATGTGCCTGGTTAACCTCCCTGCCTTCCCTTTTGTTGTTTACCCCCCCCCCCCCCCCCCATACTGAAAACTTGGTTTGAAATTCATACTTGTTTTCTTAAAAAAAAAAAAAGGTTGTGAAAAAAAAAGTATAGGCAGCAAAGGCAAACTGGGCAGACGCCACATGCCTGAAAAGTCAAATATCACAAGACAAACCCAAGATCGCGATTTTTAAGTTTTTTAGAAACGTAAAAAGAAGGTGAGACTTATGCTCATCTCGTGGAGCAGATATCTTGGCAATCACTTCACATATTTTTATTTCGTTTGTTTTGTAACGCTCTTGAACCGTGCTTCAGGGGGCTGCAATCTTCGTTATTTTATTTACTGCTAAAGAATTTTTTGGGGGGCTTCTTGTTCGTAGTGAAAGTGTGCTCATTGCAGTGTCGTTGGAGAAAACGTAAAGAACAAGTTTTAGTGTTGCAAAAAAAAATTAACATTTGGTTGTGCATACAGTAATTACCAACTATATTTGTCATTTTGTAAATCCTCCAGCCCCTCCACGAGGCTCAGTGAATAAATAATTTGTCTCATTAAGCTGTTGTGGTATCGCTAGGAAATTTTTACGGAAACACTGTTAAGCCATTCTTAGTGTCTGTGCCAATTTTCATTAACATCCAACCAGAAACAAAAGTTAGTTTCGAAAGGCACGTCTCCTCTTAAAGGGGCCCTGCAACACTTTTTGAGAATGTCAGAAAACTCTGCCGATCCATAGTAGAGACTCCCGACAACACACGAGCCAAATATTATAGCGCAGCATGCAGCCTGTAATTCACAATAAATTATCGATGTCAGCTAAAAATAGCTTTCTCTCCTTCGACAAATCATGGAATCAAGCCCAGTAAGCCCATCTATCAGCCATTGGCTGATTTAAACATGGCGCGCTCTGTTGTTACAGAGGTCGCTGTGAAAGGCTGTCACTTGTCCATGCATGCGCGTGCGATCGCACTGAAAAAGCTGCATATTCGAAGGAGAAAAAAAAAAGAAATGCTCAAGGTCATGAGGCGCGAGTGACGTTTTTTGTTTGCCCTTCCCTGCTCAGCTTCCAGGGCTTTCGTCGGGACAAGAGAAGAGAGAATGTGATTGAATCGTGTGACCAATCTTTCTAACACAGCTCGTACTGGACGGATTCTTAAAATTTTCGTGGCATTCAATTTGTGAGGTAATATGCTTTTTCAGTGAATCAATTCCATGGTTATTCAAAAAAGTGTTTTAGCGCTCCTTTAAGGAAAGGGTCTGTTGAAATCAGCGGCTGCTGTGTGGCAGTGGTTTATAAAACACTCCTAATTGTAGTTTGTGGATGTCAAGTATAATTGAGTGATAGCCCAAATGTCTTCTTCCAGGCCCTCATCTACCCTTTAACTGTGGCATCCAAGTCTGCACTTCCTGCCCGCAGCCGTGCAGCATTGCGTGCCCTTGGTGTTATGAGGGAGCACAGTGCCAGGCTTGTCAATCAGGCTATAACAGTGAGTACTCCTAGCTTCTCTAGCCCCACACACACGACGCCCTCCTCACATCTCTTCTCAAAAGTGGGCTTTGTTTTCCAGCCACCTCTGGTGATGTTACAGCTGTCCTCATATTATCTCAGCTATCAGTGCAATGGCTGTTTCAGAACATTGGCATATGTTTAGGCCATGCTGGCTTGCACTCAACCTCTTTCGATGTGTAATTGCAACGTAAAGTATAGCCGCTGTGACGGGTGGTTTTTTATGCAGTAAGGTAAAAAAAAGTGCATGTCTCTGTGAATGGCGCTGAGAGAAAGTTGTCCCTCTTGCACTAGTAAGTTGTTTTTTCCCAGCTAGGGAACAAGTGTGAGCGAACCAGGAGTATAGCGTTGGCTACCTAGCGTGCAGTTGTAAGTGTAGCAACAACTGGTTGGTGAAGCTCTTGTGCTGATGTTTGAAGATCGTAGTTATTTAGCAGACACTGCACGTTGCATGCAGTCTCTGCCACTATTAACAGGTAATGCCATCGAATATTGATAGCTGCACAGCTATCCTAGGTAGTCTATCTTAAGTTTGTTATTCTCTAAACAATCATAAACTTATTTTTTTGTCGGCATGATGGGCTTTTGAAAGAAATTACAATCGATTTTTCGTATAGCTAATGGTGAGATCAGCAATTTATTATGGTATATAGAAGCTTGTTAATTAAAGTTTGACTTATTGTTAGAGCATTGCAAATAGCAAAATTTTGGGTGCGAAATATTGAAGTATGAGTGCGAATCGAATCGAATAGTTTTTGAGTATTTGTCAATTATTTCTAGAATATTTCTCAAATAGTTTGCACGAAATTACAGGGAAAAAAAATAGATGGAGAAGATTCCTAAGCACATTCTTATAAGATATAGCAGCATGAAAGTTTTCATCTGACTAGGATGATGAAGCGTGCAGGGTGGTACAGTCAAACCTCGTTAATATGTACTACCTGCTTTAAGTGTACTAATGGTTAAGCAGTTGCATTGAATCTCCGACTGAGTTCCAAAGAGATTGGTGCATTGGGTGATCGCTTAAGCCATAGTACAGTCGAGTCCACATATGTACGGCCCCACTTAAAACAAATTTTCACTTAGAACTAACAATATTGCGCGACCGTGAAAATATACATTGGTTCAATGACACAAAATCGCACTTACAATGAGCGTTTCTGAGCGCCGCCGATCGGTTACAGGGAACTGGGTCGGCGCTCTGCGAACTTTTCGGGAAACCACTTTCGACCACCGATTAGGCATCTGCAAGGTGCCCATACATTCTTATTGTTAAATGGCTACCCTGCCTTCGTGCCCCTCTAATCGCCGCTCTCCCCGACTGCTGTTTGTTATGCACCCCTCCGTCCTTTGTTTCCCCGCTACTCCGAGCACCCCTCATCCCCAGATGAAGCCCGTGTTTTCACACTGCCACCGATCTTTTGAAGACCGGTCGGCCATCTCCCCTGTTTTCGATCATTGGTACTGTCGCTGGCGTCGCCGGCCTGGAGTGACCAGACCATTTGCCAACATCATCGGCCACCGACTGTATCCGATCGTCTGCGTCTAGTGCACGCGCGTACGCTGCCCCACCGACTTTGATAAATCGCGATTCTTTCCGGGTTCATGACCTGTTCTTGCTCACTTCGCACTCAGCTCAGCATGCCCTTCGCATGCGTGCGGAAACACAAAAACGTCTGTTCATTTGTGCGAAACGAATCACAAAATATCGAAGTCTGTGAGGCCACACAAACCCACCGGCGCAACAAAACGATTCTTTGACCACGGTCGCCGATTATTTGAACACTGCCGCTCGCGCTGATCCAGGCCGCCGTACTTTGACTTCTGCGCGCGTAGGCACTCTTTCAAGTTGCACGTTTCAAGTTGCACGCAGGAGTTGCACGTTTCGTGGACCTTTCAAGCAAGCTACCCGACCTGCCTGCTTCCCGCGTGTTTTGGTTTTAAAGGTCGTCGAATGAGCTGGGTGGCTCATTATAAAGGGTATGTTCTCCCCAGATTCCTAGATTAGGGAACACGTGCAGATGCTGCTGTCCAATCACAGATCACACACAACAGGTGAGGGGGACGCAGATAATAACCAGACCGTCATAATACCTAAATCATCTTACCCTTTGATACTAATTCTGGTCTACCACAAGTTCAGAAGATGATCACGAGGGCACCTAGTCATAGGTGGCTATATAGATAGATAGACAGACAAACAGACAGACAGATAGATAGGTAAAATGATAAAAGAGCAAAATGAGGAAAAAAAAACATTCAAGAGACAATGGTGTTTGAAGCCAGACCCCCTGCGTGGCAGTCGAGTATTCTACCATGAGCCAGGCTAATGCTTGAGACTGTGTTCCAAACAGACCAAGCTACCCGACCTGCCTGCTTCCCGCATGTTTTGGTTTTAAAGGTCGCCCTTCCGCCGTATCCTCCCTTCTCTTCACTCTATCACAACACCTTGCCCTTCTCTCGCAAATCTGCTCTCCTCTCTTGATCACAACCCCTGGCTCGAATTAGTTTTGTTTTCCGATTAGAAATTGGCCTAGAGCTGTTCCACGCGTTCTGGTATATGTGTCGCATGTTCGGGTCTTGCTCGCTCTTGCTGTGCATGTGTGGTCACGATGGCAGACGGGAGGACTTGCATGCTTTTTCCTGCTGCTCAAGAAAACGTCGAAAATGTGACTGCTTGGCTTGAGTGTAATCCGCGCATTAGGTGCCATGTTGCAAAGTGCTTGCTCATAGCCGTTGACCACCTGGCAGCCACCTTGCCACTTCGGGTGTGCTGGTGTTCAGCTGTGGAGATAGTGAATATTTCGTGGGCGGCGGTGATGGGTACATGCACGCGAAACTATTTTCACGAGGCCGACTTCCTCGATGTCGGGCCCGATGCTGTGCCTGAAGCTTCCGAACAGAACCACTGCGGCGACGATTTGTGGCAGCGCGCCGTCGACTCCGACATGAGAGAGCGGATGGGACATCTATTGCGATGGTTTCATTACAGCCGATGATGATGCCAACGCGGCAAAACTGTGCACGTATTAAGGCATTGTGAATGAAGTACGTGGCAAGAGTGATTTGGAGGAATTAGCTGTGAGAACAACAAAACTTTGGAGCCAGTGCCTCATGCAGCTTATGCTACGGACCTCAGTGAACGAGCATGCTGCCACTTGAAATAAACTTGAGACCGCCCTTATTGCTTCTGCTCTGTTAAACGCGTGCATCACAGACTTTTTGAGGCAAAAAAGTTTGAGTTTTCTCTCACAAGTTTCTTAAAAGCTATGTTTGATTTACTACGAACTTTGGGATACAGTGAACAGATGCCTCGTCGGGCTGAGGTTCGTTATAAGCGGGCTCGACTGTACCGTATAAACGCGTGTAAGGGCCGCACTTTTTTTTCAAGAAATGAGGGCCAATTTTCAGGGTGCGGCCCATACACGCAACGTGCAATTTTTTTTTTTTTTGAAGCAAAAGAAGAAAACGTACCAGCTAGCGAACGAAGAACGTTTATTGCAGCATACAGCATATGTGCTTAATCGTCGTCGCTCAACGAGTCCTCAGACTCAGTGTCCGAGATGGTGTGTTGCGGAGCACCGTCCTCCCACAAGCAGTCATCTTCCGCGCCATCCAAGCTGTTTGATATACCGGTGACTTTAAAGCTTCGGGTCACAACGTCCGTCGAGACTGAGTTCCACGCCGACAGTACCCAACCGAGAACAGCCGCAAGCGGTGCCCTCTTCAGCCGTCCGGTCGGCGTCTGCTCGTGGCTGCCGCTTGCCATCCATTCCGTGTAGAGCCTTCCGACTTCCACCTTAAAAGGTCGATTAACGCTGACGTCCAAAGGCTGCAGCATTCCAGTGAGGCCGCCCGGAATCACGGCCATGTCTGTGCCGACACGGCGCAGCTGTTCCTTCACCTTATCGGTAAGGTGACCGCGGAAACTGTCTAATACTAAAAGTGACCGTTTGGCTAACAGCGCTCCTGGTCGGTTTTGCCAAACACACTTCACCCAGTCGAGCACCAAGTCATCGTTCATCCACCCCTTTTTCTTGGGCTCGAACTATGACTCCCTTGGGGAACACTTCGTTCGGAATTCTTTTTCTTTTCAATACGACGTACGGGGGTAGCTTCCGCCCGTCCGCGTTCACACAAAGCATCACTGTGCAGCGTTGGCGCTCAGCGCCGGTGGTCCGCACGGCGACGCTCTTTTTGCCTTTCAGTTCGACTGTGTAGTTTTCCGGGCAGTCAAACCACACAGGAGTTTGATCTGCGTTCCCTATTTGCGACAGTAGATAATTATGTTGATGGCGAAGGCCGATGACATGCTTGTGATAACTAAGCACCTTATCGGTGTAGTCTTCTGGCAGCCGCTGGCACAACGTGGTCCTTCGCCGAAAGGAGAGATCCTTCCTTTTCAGGAATCGTCGCACCCAGCCAGCGCTAGCCTTGAAAGTCCCGGCTGGTATATTCTTCGCACGTGCCAAGGCTAGTGCCTTCACGCGCAGCATGTCTGTAGTTAGTGCATATCCATCGTTCCGCACTTCTGTCACGTAGCGGAACAACTCTTCTTCTAGTTCCAGAAACTTGCATGGCTTTCCTCGGAAAGCGCGCTTTTTGCTGTTCGTGTTTTCCAGAGCTTCCTTTCGTGCGCACCATCTTCGAACACACTTTTCGTCGACATCGAATTTTCTGCCGGCGGCACGTTTCCCGTGCTCGAGCGCAAACTCGACCACCTTTAACTTGTAGCCTGCCGTGTAGCTATTCAGGTGCTTGCCCATCGTGCTACAACGTGAACGCTCGGCAGAAGACAAGCACGAGAGACAATACGGCGTGCACAACTCCTACAAATGGCCGGCTGAACTGCACAAGTTGGTGATGCTGATGCCGATATCGAGAGCGCGTTTCTATAGTGGTGCGAGGCACGAAGGATAAAATCCCGGTTTAACCTTTAGGTAACGAGCGTATGAACACTAATCAAATAGTTGAAATATTTAGCAAACTTTATGAACACCTTAGCACGAAGAAAGTTAAACAAAATATACTAGTGACGCACCTGTAAACCGCTGTAAACTTTGATAGTGATGATGATGGTTGCATTTTTTCGCGCCATCTATTGACGACGTTCAAAAGCTCGCATGCACGCGCGCATTTTGAATACGTGTGGGTTAATGAAAGTGTGGGTGCGGCCCTTACGCGAATTTTTTTTTTTTTTTCGTATATGTGCGTCATAAAAACGGGGTGCAGCCCGTACACGGGTGCGGCCCTTACACGCGTTTATACAGTAGTTCATCCTAAGCCTACCGGTTAATGCGTATCAGCTGCCCGCAGCGATCACTTTTTCTGCCAAAAAAGTTTACCGTGTTGCTGAACTTCTGATACCGCAACGTGATGCAAACCATTATTGTCGTTTCAAAAAGTGCGGAGACCAACCGATCAATTATTTCGACTTCCACATGATTGCGGCAATGCCTTTGTGGGTAATCATCGGGAGAGAACTATGGCGTGGTGGCAACCACCAAGGAACACGCTAGTATGATTGCATATCGCCGAGAAAAAGCCTTATACCACTAAGCATCCTCAGCTATCCGCTGGGGTACGCGTGTGGCATAGTGCCATTTTATGCCTGCTGCAGGCTTTTAATAGGAGACTACATGATTGTATTGGACTGCAGCCTCTTTGTGCGGGACTGTAATCATATTGCACGCACCGCATTGGCAGAAACAAAAGCGGCTCGCTAATGGGGAGTCAAGTGTTGTTGGTCGCGGGCACCAAGAAATTTTGTTGTACTGACGGTATTGCACTAAGTACACGCGTGCGGCACAGTAAGTGTTGCGCTGTTGTTACCATATTGCACGCTTTTATTAGGCAACGGCCCAAATGCGCTTCCATCTGCGGCCGGAACCGTTAAAGCATCGTGGAGTGCGCATTGTTTGCGACAGCCTCGTTATCGGTGCGTTTACGCAACAGGCTACTCGCCGCATATGTGCATTCTGAACTGAAGTTGACTTATTGTATAGCAAGCGGCTCTCAAGTCATGGCGAATGTCAAGTGGGCGAAGCGCTGCACGCAACTAACCAGTAAACAATTGGCTGCATGCAACCATAATGTGGTTTTAAAAAATTTTTAAAGATGTCAGTTTTCGGTAAGTATGCAAATCGCAGAACGCATGTATTGCCGGCAGCCGATTATGTCCCTTCTGCTGCTGTGTCAGTCACTGCGTATTTCGGGCACGCACCTAGGGCGCCGTTGTAGTTTCAAAATGCTCCTTGGCATCGTCACCGTGTGCCGTCAGACTGTTGTGCGAGAGTGCCAGAATCATTTGTGCACTTTGATTTAAAAAAAAAAAAGAAAGAAAGAGCTTTGTGGTGGCCCCCATAGGCAATATTTGCTGCGCCACTGTACTTATTTCATTGTTGGTGGCGATGACGCACACCAGAAAATAATAATTTGTACTTGCTGGTTAATGTGCACTATAGTTAGTGCGTAGTTATTACGCGTTCCCCGGCAGGTGCGTATTAACGAAGTTTCACTGCACTTCATGTCTTATCAAGAATGAGGCAACGCAGAGAAGTACCTTATATAGCAGACAAGGGAGTCCGGAGTTATACATCTGCCTTGTAGACGTCAGTACAATAAAAAAAAGTACATCTGAAATTTTGCTTGCTAAAAATTTTGGGCGTTTTTTTTAGACTTCCTGCCCAAATTTCAGGTTAAAAACAGTGTCAACTGGGCCCCCAACACTGCCACATTTATCATCTCTATGTTGGAACCAGCGTTTTCTTGAGTCAGTACTTTTGCGGCTGTAGCAGAGACTGGAAGGCAGCTTTGCCGCAATAGTGCGAGGCGGTGAAGCATATTGAAAATTTGAAGAGGTCACATTTAATCTGACGTTGACTGTACTTAGTCCTTCCTGTATGGGTCTGCAGAAGACCTACAGTATTGTTAAATAAATAAAAAGTTCAAACATAGCGTAGCTTTAAAGGCAGCTTTGCTGCAATACTGAACTGTAATGGGGCGAAGCATATTACAGGTTGGAAGGAGTTGCTTTTAATCGGATGTTGACTGCATTTGTCTCTGGGAAGTTTGAATAGTTCACATTGTGAAAATTTCAGTGTGAATTGAATTGAATAACAAACACTATTCGAAAAGTATCCGAAATATACAATATTCGCACACCCCTACTTTTTATGAAAAGTATCGTTGCCAAGGAATCCGTTTTTGTCCGGAAAGTGCTGCACATGTTATACCCCTGTCACACGGCCACCACGGAACTCAATTTAAGCACTTTGTCTTTTCATTGAACGAGATGCAGTTTATGTCGCACGGCCTCCATTTTGCTGTGAAATTTAAATGGAGCTTTAGGAAAAGGGAGTTCAGTAATGACCACTTGGGCTCGATGGTGTACTTGGCATAGCTATTGCTACTAAGAAAACTGGAAACAAAATCGTCTCAGTAATCTCAATTATAGATTTGAACATTATACTATAATTTGTAGCATTATACACTGGGTAGCACAAGGTTCAATTCTATTTTTGTAGACATCAGTGTCTGTACCCAACGCTTCACCAAGCCACCACCTGTCGTGCCGTATTGTTTGTTTATACCAGACACACGCACGTGTACAGCTTACTATCTCATTATTACAATACATCAGAGATGAACACGTGTGCGTTGCTTTAAAGGAGACTCATACGGGAAAAATGGAATATTTTGACAAGCGCCATTTCTGCTCTGTGGGGCTCCCGTCGAAAGCTTGCACTAAGCCGTGTAGCATGGCCCCAACACCATTCTCATAAAGCTTCATTTGGGAGTTGAATGCTGAACAGACGTAGATGGAGTTCAGTGGTTGCCGTGTGAAAGAGGTATTAGCACAACGTGGCAATACAAAAAATAAATAGATGAAATCCGGGCAGCTGCTTCTGTTCATTCTTGGCATTGCAGAATTATAGAGATCAAAAATGCATTGTACCCATTGTGATATATTGATTCTGAATGTTCCATTACTGAAATCATGGAATTATTAATTAGTGCCAGGTTGAATTGCTTAACCAGGATAAATTGTTCTTTGTGTGCTACGCAGGTGAGTGAAGAGCTCATACGGGTGGCCATTCTGTGGCATGAGCTGTGGCATGAAGGCCTGGAAGAGGCCTCTCGTCTCTACTTCGGTGAGCGCAATGTCAAGGGCATGTTTGCCACCTTGGAGCCCCTGCACGCCATGATGGAGCGAGGGCCACAGACGTTGCGGGAGACATCTTTTCATCAGGTCTGATTAGCACCTGCAAAGGCAATCACAGCTTGTACACTATTAAATGGGATATGAGCACTGTACTAATGCATTGACCATTGCAAATTAGTTTTCCACCATCCCACAAAGTAGCAGAAGAGTTATGAAATAGAATTTTGGCAACCACATGTTTATGTCTTAAACGTGCATGAAAATACATATGGATTATTCTGAGAGAAAGCCTTCTCGTTGACAAAAAATTCTTGGCACAGTGGCATCAAATCTTGGATAATATGACAATACTATGGCAACCCTTGCCTCATTCTCTCAAATCATTCATTCTAGCGCTGCCAATCGCTATCATCTTGGTTTGCTCAATTGATAAAATGACCACCTGGGAGAGGCATTGGTTTCATGTTCAATTTTGTCAATAAGGCTATCTGTGAAATATGTATCTTTAGTGCTGCAAGCTTTGTGCCACAAGTAAGTGGTTGTCAAAATTTTGTTTCATCCTGACAAATTGTTTTTTACAAAATGTGTTTTCTTTCATTTTATATTTCATTTTGTGGTTTATCAATACATATGATAAATATGAATGTTTTTTTTTCCTTTTCTTGTTTATTTCATTACTATGTATATTTATGTTATCACCTTTGTATCATGTATTTCTTCAACTGGCAGTGTTGTGTATACCGTAATGATGAATTATTTATATTTTTTCTAGCCCCTTCTCTATTCATGCACATAATGCCTACAAAAGGACTTTAAGGTATGACAATTCAAACCAAAAAGAAAAAGACACTTTCTGACATTTTCTTTGGCATTCCACTGAAAGTTCTTTCAAGTGCACAAAAAGTCAAGTTCTAGCAAAAGAAAAGCAACGGATCGTTTCCTTTGTTGGACACAACCTAGGGTAACACACACAATGGTAGAAGGGCTGTGTGCCATGTTGTGCAAGTCAGCTTGAGCATCTTGCTCCAAAGCGTATTCTTGCACTGGGACTGCACTCAAGTGGCCTTAATTCTAGTGTTTACAAAGTAAGGCTAGCAACTAACTCTTTTGGAATCAGTCTCATGTAACTCTGCCAAACGCAGGTGTAAGGGAATATGGCCACACCATGGCGCAACTTACGGCCGCCGCATTAAAAGGAGCTGAATCTGCAGCAGGTGCTGGTTCGCTAACTGCGTGTACCCTCTGCATGTTTCGTAAAGGTGCCCTAATCTCTGTGAGTAGGCTCGTTTAGAAGAAACGTGTTCTCACGTCTGAGTGTCTGTATTTTATCAGTTACACTCTTACAAAAAAGAGAATGCGCTGTCGGCGAACCGGAACCCACCGCACTTGCTGCAGAATCAGCTCCTTCTTATGCGGCAGCCGCGAGTCGCACAATAAAATGCAGGGTAGCTGAATACAGAGAAGACAAACTGCTCACTATAGAGAACTTAATTGAAATACTCAAGCAATTTCACGCAGCTATGATTGAAGAAATCACCCCTATTAAACTACAGCTAACCGAGCGTTGCAATCGACTACAAATTCTAGGAGCAGGAACGCAGATTGCAGCGCTGCAACTTGTGCCTTCTCTCATGCAGCAATAATGGCTCTCACAACCAATCTTGTAGTTTGGCAATAGAATCTCATTAGCCATATCAAAACGAAAAGCAGCCCTCGATACAATTTATTAAATTCAGTGCCGACTGTTCTGCCATAATTTTACACCAAGAAACTCTACCACCGAACCCGCTATGCGTGCCTATCCTAATGAAGGAAACCCTCGCATAAGCGCACCCTCATTTCGAAGAAATGCACATACGTTCGCCACGAGGTCCGCCCAGCCCGCTGTGGGGTCTCTCAGCGAGGCGAACGAGCGCCTCGCCACGCCACGCTCTTGGAGTGAACGGACACAGTTGACACAGTTGGTACAAAGTACAGAACGTACATACATTTATTAACTAATTTAGACGACGACATCGTCCGCCGAATGATACAACAATTTCAATTAACACTAAACCATACAAACAACATAACGCAGGGACACACTAAACACACAATAACATGATAAACACACACTAACACACCCAACACACTAGCACATACCCAAGGCGGCGTCGCCAACGCCTGACCTTCCACGTGGGACCCCGGCGCGAAGCCCACGGTGCCGGGCACCGGGGGGGCCCACGCGACAGACAACCGTTCGCGGCAGCCGCCACGCGCAGAAGAGGCTCGCTCCACGCTCGCCCGCCACCAAGGCCTGCCTTCCGCCAGGGGCCACCACCGGCGCTACCACTCTACCAACAATGGTACTCAAAGCTAACATAACGCCATCTATCGCCCGGCGGTGGTCACCACCGAAATAAAGCCTTGGGGCGAGACACGTGCACCACGCGGGGCAGACAACTTTACAGGGGGGGGGGTGTTAGCACCCCCACATTCCCCCAACCTTAAATCAAACCATATCCCGAAATCCAAAATTAGCTACACAAGCTTTAACAAAAAAAAATGATATCGCACGACCATAATATCCTTGCACCACGACACCGCCGCTGGTCGACACTGCTGCACTGTCCGTCTAGACTTCACCTCAGTACCGGCCCCGCAACAGCAACGTTGCCGTCGGCGCAACGATCCGTCGCTAGCGCCGACACGTCTTCCAGTTGCGACCAGCACTCGCGAGGGCGCCGGACTGCAGGCAGTTGCGCAGGTCCCAGGCATCTCCATCGCCCGACCTCACGACCGCATTCCTGGCCAGCGACGCTGACGATGTGCAGGACAGCCGGCCGTGGATGACATCCCTCCCGCTGAATACATCAATAACAACAAAAAACTTGGAAGAAAAACAATCGAGCAGGACCTCGGGAAAGGAGCTTCGAGCTTTTCGTCCACGTGGTACGTTGGTTAGTACTGCTAGCTAATACATCGGTGGCGGCCGAGACGCCCATCAAAATAAAACAAAAATCACTTTTCCTAACCCTTGCATCGCAAGATAAAAAAAAAGTGAGGGAAGCAGAGCGCAACACCTCAACGCCACGATCCACCTAGTTGTGCCACGTGCGACAGGCGGCTGCGCAGAGCCTTAGGCCTAATGAGTCGCTCGACAACAACCGGCATCCACCCAGCACCCAGCCTAGGCGCAGAAGAGGCAGCCGCGAGGAGACGTCCACTCTGTGAGGTGGCCCCATCGCTCGCCGCACACAGCAGCCTACCGAGCGATCGGCGTCCACCGCCCCGGGCGGTGTCACGACGCCTCGGCGTCGAGCCGCAATACAAGTCAGCAACGACGCCCGGCTCCCTGAGCCCAAAGAGATATGAGAAGCTATTCACAGAAAATCGGACCACCCACGAGGCTTCCGTACTCACTCGCTTCGGGCCTGGCCTACAAACCACGTGCTCTAGGCCTTGCTCACCCCAGGATGCGGACCGCATGGCTCTCGTCCTAATTCAACAACGTTTTTGAAAACTAACAACAAAAAATAACAACACTTGCGAGCAAAAAAAAAATAAATAGAAAGTCAACCTGCCGACAAATTGAAACACGTTACAAAACCAATCTCCTCGCTTCTCAACAAAGCACACCACCGACGCTAGCAAAGAAGTCCCCTCTAGGCCTACTCTACTCCGGCTCTAACAAAATCCCTGTACTGAACCGCAAAAACTGTCGTCCGACTCTCCAAGAGCTCCACGTTGGGCAGCCAGTGTGGGGTCTCTCGGCGAGGCGAACGAGCGCCTCGCCACGCCACGCTCTTGGAGTGAACGGACACAGTTGACGCAGTTGGTACAAAGTACAGAACGTACATACATTTATTAACTAATTTAGACGACGACATCGTCCGCCGAATGATACAACAATTTCAATTAACACTAAACCACACAAACAACATAACGCAGGGACACACTAAACACACAATAACATGATAAACACACACTAACACACCCAACACACTAGCACATACCCAAGGCGGCGTCGCCAACGCCTGACCTTCCACGTGGGACCCCGGCGCGAAGCCCGCGGTGCCGAGCACCGGGGGGGCCCACGCGACAGACAACCGTTCGCGGCAGCCGCCACGCGCAGAAGAGGCTCGCTCCACGCTCGCCCGCCACCAAGGCCTGCCTTCCGCCAGGGGCCACCACCGGCGCTACCACTCTACCAACAATGGTACTCAAAGCTAACATAACGCCATCTATCGCCCGGCGGTGGTCACCACCGAAATAAAGCCTTGGGGCGAGACACGTGCGCCACGCGGGGCAGACAACTTTACAGGGGGGGGGTGTTAGCACCCCCACACCGCGAAAATGAACACATTTTGATTTACCTCATACCAAACTCTCTACTAAAACAGTTGATCTTTATCCTTAATGTGTACAGCACACCTAAGAACACTCAGACCACTTTCCATGTCCTCTTCAAGAGAGCGAGTGAAATTGCAGAAGATCATATGCTCATCATTGCCGGGGACTTCACTCAGCATCAAGACTTCGCGTACAGAGGCTCCTCTCGTAAAGGGACTGCCGTAATTTTGCAAAGGAATACTCACTGACTCACACTCTTAATGGACCCTAACTCTCCCACTCGAGTAACCAACTCAGTTATCGGCGACAGTGCACTTGATCTAACAATGGTTTAAAATGCAGGTTAACCCACGTGGACCAATCTACAGGTGAACCTCGGCATTGATCATACACATTTTATAAAACACCTTCATGAACAAAATCAGGAACTTTAGAATCACGGACTGAGACCTATTTTTCAAGTACTCAGGAAATGGGGCAATACCCATTACAACACACTGGCAGGACTCTTCGCTTGACTTAAACAGGACGTTGCTAAGTTTACTAAGGATGTTAAAACAGACCAAGTGGTTTAGCACATGGACAGCTGTCTTCCTAACATTCTCAAGGCTAAAAATGCACTTCACGCGGAATGGCAAACACAAAAGCTTAAAGGACCCCTGACACCAAATTTGGAAACTCGAGATGTTTATGTGGTTTAGAGTCCTGTTTCAGAGGCACTTTTGACTAATTATTAGTGGGGATCATTGCCTATAAGATATTTTAAAGTAAGGGTGCGTGCTCATCCGAGCATTAAGGTGCAATCGACATTTTCTGTGGTTTGACGTAGACGGGGGGGCCCCTCGTGACATTGCAGAGGTCAAGCAAAAATGTTTGGCATCAGAGAACATTTGTGGCATGCACACAATACCCCGACTGGCACCAGGCAAGGACTATTGTTCGTCATCTCTCTTGCTCGGTTGTCAAGCTGCTCTCAAAGTGGTTTTGGCTGCTTAGGCCAGGAATGGTTTTCTTTTTTTTAGGAGAAACACGCTCAAAGCATGCAGATCGTTTCATTCTTCCCCGCCCACGAGTCCCCTTATTTGAAAACAGCGGGTTCAGCATCACCAAAGCTTGATTGCATGTAGTCTCGGGCACTGCCCTGCTGTGGGTCACTTGTTTCTTATGGTATTTAGGCTGGTATTTTGAACTGATGCAAAATCGAACATAAATTATACAATGTATTAAAACATTTACAATTCCATTTCAGCATTACCATAGGCAACGCTACAAATCACTGTAAAAAAAGTTGCTAAGAAAGCTTTTGCTGTCAGGGGTCCTTTAACTGAAATCTGCGCAAAAACATAGCTGGTCTCAACTGGCAGATCGAGGACCACTGCTGCACCCTAAAGCATCGGCACTCGGACGAAGTGTGCAACTCGGTAGATGTTCGAATGCGAAAGTGGGCCAAATGGAACCTGTTGGAACGCCAACTAGGCGACAAGCCATCGAAAGCATCTCAACAACTCACAATTGATAGATTGTTACACAAACTCGAATTCTCAGGTTGCGCAGAAACTCAGATTATCATTGAGCTAGCAGCTCGTTACGTATGCACTCACCCTAGCTTACCTGCTGACTACCCGCCCACATCGTGCGCCATGGAGGAAGGTCCCCTTTGAGCCCCCTTGTGCCGAAGCAAAGGCAGTCCTAGCTGAACTCAATCGCTGTTAAGCCCCGATGATGTCATGAATTACAGGTGCGGCCCCACGCAATGGACTCAGACTGAAAAGACGAACAAACATTTATCAAAAAAAAAAACAAATGACACTCTAAAATATATACAAATGTACAACTAACAAATAAGTGCGAAATAACTGGAAGTTAACACACACCTAATCAGTAACGCAAATGTCCTAATTAGGTCTTAAGTCTCGCCTTAGCTTTTCAGATGTCTTGGTCTGGTTTACGTGTCGCCACTGACTTGGTTGGGTTGTTGCCAAAGTTCGGTCTGTTGTCAATCCTGTGCTGGCAGCTTGATACTTCTGTCGCTGCCTGTGTGTGCAGGCTGTCGTCGCTGATGCTATAAGTCCGTTTCGGGCTACTGGTACTGTCACTCTGCGTGGTGTTCCATTGTTGACGTGGCACTCCTGGGATCGCCTTAGGTGGCTCGCTTCCGAAAAAGGGGCTTGCGCCGGGAACGCTCATTTTGCTGGGCACAGTAGCTGCATTTCCGAGAAGCCTCTTTTCGATAGCCATTGATTTTGCTGGCCACCTTGGGACGCCCGCGTCTCAAGCAGCTCACCTGAATGCCCATCGCTAGTGTATGCTGATGATGCGGCCTTCCGCCTCCGAGTTCCCCGAGACAAGCCAAGCTCATGACCTCTTTGTCCTTCGCTTCTACTTTGCACTAGTGCCTCGAGTTCTCCTCAATATTCTGAGCACGCGCCCGTGCACCTTTGCTGGTGGTCTTCGTCATCTCTAGATTTCGCAGCTTTCGCTTATGACAGACGACATGCAGAACAAGCTTCCTAAAAATTTTGCAGTGATGGACATCATTCTCGAAGAGCGCATCAACACAGTTAAACACAGGTGTGTCTGTTACAGGTTGTGTTGTGGTAGCCGCTTCGTAAGAAAGTCATCACATTTTAGTTTACGAGCTTTTTGAATAGCGTAATTAAATACATGTGGAGGATATTTCTGTTTATCGAGCATAAGTTTTAGCCTTTGTGAGCTCCCATGGAACTCAGTGTCTTTTGAGCGAATTCGCTTAAAACAATGGGTCTGGCCGTATGGAATGCTGTTTTTACAATGGCGTAGATGATCACTTTGGTAATGGAGGTACTGCTGTCGATTCGTCGCTTTGCGGTAGAGGGTTGTGGAAAGTTTGTCATCTCCTATTGTTATAGTAACGTCAAGAAAATTTACAGTTACTTGTGAGTAGGTGTGTATGAAGTGTATGTTTGGATGCACAGTATTGTAGGAAGGACAAGAAAAACAAAATAGAAAGAGAGAAAGCAAGGAGGTTAACCAGGCCTATGCCCGGTTTGCTACCCTACGGTGGGGGAATGGGAAGTGGGAGTACTGTAAGTATCGATGAAGCTTAGCAGTTCATCCTCGCTGCGAGTCCAAATCATAAAAATGTCGTCAATGTACCATCTGTATAGCAGTGGTTTCAAGGGCGTTTGGGACAATAATTTGGTTTCTAGTTTTCCCATGAAAATGTTTGCATAGTTTGGTACGAGCTTTGTACCCATGGCAGTTCCGCTGATTTGTCGAAAGTACTCTTGGTTGAACTCAAATGAGTTCAATTCCAAAACTAGCCATGTTAGGCTTGCTATTGCAGGGAAATCTGGGGTGTCAGGTTGTCTATGGTGTGTGTATGTGTTTTTAATGCATATGTGTTTAATGTGTGTATGTGTTTTTTAATATCTATGAATCAAATTATCGTAAAAAAATAAGATCAATGAGTATAATTTATTACAGTCATATTCAAGGGATGCCTGCCTTGAGTGTTTGTTAGAATACACTTGCTTTCACTGCTCCTTTAATATAGTTGTGGCATCTTTGCACACAGATTCACATTGACTTAACATTTGAAAGGATTGGTAAATGTTTATTTTTGACTAAGGAAATGTTTATTGTAGGTACTGACAGGAAGATTTTCTTTCATTAAAACAACATTTTAAATGAACACTTCTACACGAGAATTCAAAAAAAAATTACAGATTTTTTTCTATCTGACATCACTGCCTTTGTAATAATTTTGAGTATGTGCATTGAACCTTTGCAGGCCTATGGTCGAGACTTGGCGGAGGCATTAGAGTGGTGCAAGAAGTACCAGCGTTCCTTGAATGTCAAAGATCTGACTCAAGCTTGGGACCTCTACTACCACGTGTTTCGTCGCATCTCCAAGCAACTGCCACAGGTCAGCCTAAGCACTGAAGCAAGGAAGTGTTGCTATAGGGCACAGTCTGTTTATTCTCAGTATGGTGAATACTGCGAGAGCAAATTCTCTGTTGAACACATGGCCAATCGCTAGAGATGAGCTCACTGAGATGTCCTCCTTGGATAGGCCCTCTCCACAGTTAAACATGACTTCCGAGATCGTTATGTAGCTGTCTCAAAGGCGATATTATGACCAGACTCTGGGGCTGCAATATTCAAGACCATGCCTCGACCAGACACAACTGCACTGGCCTGTGCAGCACCCTGCAGTGTAACATAAGGTGTAGTCACTACAGTGTCAATATGTCCAATTTAAGCACATAGCACCATCTATTTGGATGCCTGAATGTGTGCCTAAATGAAATGCATAGGCTTGTGTGAATATTTGAATGCTTTGAATATGAACGAGTATTCAAATTTTCTTCAATTCAATTTTAAATTCTTGAAAATTTTCAAGTATTCAAAGTAAAACGAATAAATGTATATTAGCCTGCATATAACCCCTACGAAGGTGGCTTCATTGCAGTGGAGCACCCATAGTATATAACAGCCTAAGAATAAGTATAAGCTCCACCCACGAGTCAACGTTGCTCTTATTTTGTATGCCTCCACGCTACAAAGGAAGTAGTTTCTAACAAATACTAAGAATCTTGACCTATATATGTCTCTTGCAATGCAGCATTAATATTGAAATAATGGAAGCTCGATGAAAAAATTGTGAGAACACGGAGTTCAGAGTCAGCTTAGCAATATATCTGTTCTTTTAATGGCACCCTCCATTATGTTCATCTTTAAGTCCATGAAAAAGTATTTTGCATCTCTCGAAGGTGACGTTTCTGCATGGTACCTACTGTGGTACTATGACAAAAAGTGTCACATTTAACGTGAAGTTCAAAATAAAGGAACCATTCTTTTGCAGTTTCACAAAACAAAACAGGGGCATTAATCACACTTAATAAGGTCATTTGCAATTTTTGTTTACTAACTTTCGCTACCACGTTTCTTCGCTGTCTGCTGTAACTTTCGCAGCTATGACTCAAAGCGAGAAATGGCGGAGTGATCTCAGATTGACTTCATGAATTTTGATACTTGTACAGCCATAAGAATGGAATGTGCGTCTCACCTCACCTTGCTTGTCAACGTGTTTGAGTCAAATGCCAATGTTGCATTTGGCATCTTGTTTCAACTAAATAAACGCACATAGCACACTTTGTTTAAGAGTGGGAGTCATTGTATACGTTGTCGTTACGTTCGTGCCAAGGTGATGTACGCGGCAAAAGTGGCAGCAACTAAATGTTTTAAGTGACTTTTTTCCTCAATTGCACAACTCGCACTGGTGTTGTCTGTCATGAGTAAAGGAGAGGCAGTACGTGGAAGCGGGGGGGGGGGGGGGGGGGGCGGTTCACGAGGAGTCACCCGAGAGCATGTGCACTAGCCACGTCGACGCAAGAGATTGGCCGCAGAAAGGCTCGTGGTATGCGACCCGGGTCAAAAAGAAAAATCCCGGACAATGAGCTGGCACTCTGCGTTGGAATGCCGAGCTGCGAAGACATGGGAAACAAGCATCACTACGGCGACGAGAGCAGCATGACTGCCTGGCTCTGAAGGATGTCGGCGCGGAGAACCGGTGAAGTGACTGTCAACCTCGGAAGTTCTGAGTGAGGCATTCCAGACTTGCCACAACTTTGCCCAGCAGTTCCTGGTGGACTTGCAGCTTCCTCACATCGCACTAGAACGAGAGAAGCTCACACCAGCCAGCAGAGTGGACATGTCAAAGGGAGAGTTCCTAATGAGGAAGAGCAGTTGGTGCGGCGGGAGCAACCAACAGCGATTGTAAGAAGTAGAGCAGCTCGTCAAAGACAGAGGACTCGAAAAACGTCGACACCGCAAGGGGCAACGAGTCGCAAGGCAACAAGCCGTAAGAACGTTCCCTGGTCGACGCCATATTGGCTAGGGCTAAAGGAGTATTTAGACTGAACTACGGTCAGTGCTAAGATTCTCTGGATCCGGACAGGCCATCATTGGAACCTGAACTTGGCAACGTTTATTCCTAGAACCTTATTTAGTTAGGCAAGTCTAGCTGTACTATTCGAGGGGCTAGAGGGTGTTAAATGGGATGTAATAGGGCTCAGTGAGGTTAGGCGGACAGATGAGGCCTATAGAGTGCTACAGAATGAGCACGTTCTTTGCTATCAGGGCTTGGCTTACAGAAAAGAACTGGGAGTTGGGTTCCTTATTCACAGAAACATAGCTGGCAACATAGAGGAATACTATATAGCATTAATGAAAGGGTGGTAGGTATCGTAATTAAACTCACAAGATAAAGGTTGTACAGGTTTACGCGCCTACATCCAGCCATGATGACGCTTCAGTTGAAAGCTTCTATGAAAACATAGAATCGGCAATGAGTAAGATAAAAACAGTATACTATACTGATGGAAAACTTGAATGCAAAAATAGGGAAGAAGCAGGCTGGAGACTGGGCAGTGGGAGATTATGGCATCCGTACTAGAAATGCCAGAGGAGAGCTACTAGTAGAATTCGCAGAACGCAATAATTTACGGATTTCGAATACCTTCTACCGAAAACGAGGAAACCGCAAGTGGACATGGAGGAGCCCTAAGAGCGAAAATAAGAACGAAATAGACTTTATAATCAGTGCCCACCCAGGCATCGTGCAAGATGTGGAAGTGCTCGGTAAGGTACGATACGGTGACCATAGAATGGTATGGTCTCAAATTCGCCTACGCTTGAAGAAGGAACAACAGAAACTGATACGCAAGAAGCCAATCAATGAGCTAGCACTGAGAGGGAAAGTACAGGAATTCAGAGTCTCGCTTCACAACAAGTACTCAGCTCTTATCGAGGAAACCAACCTTAGCGTTGACGCACTAAATGATAATTTGACGAGTATCATTATAGAGTGTGCAGTTGAAGTTGGAGGTATGGTAGTTAGACAGGACACTGGCAAGCTTTTCAAGGAAACGAAAAATCTCATTAAGAAGCATCAAAGCATGAAAGCCTCAAGTACAACAGACAAAATGAAGTTGGTAGAGCTTTCGAAGTTGATTAATAAGCGTAAGGTATCCGATGTAAGAAGGTATAACATAGAGAGAATTGAACACGCTCTGAAGAACAGAGGAAGCGTCAAAGCAGTGAAGAGGAAACTTGGGATAAGCAAAAATCGGATGTATGCACTGAGGGACAAGGAAGGCAAAGTAGCAACCTATATGGATAGGTTAATTAACCTATTCATATAGGTTATTCAAATAGCAGAGAAGATTTACAGAGATCTGTACAGTAGCCGGGACAACCACGACCTTGATATAGGAACTAGCAGTAACCCAGATGACACCCCACCAGTAATATAGAGGAAGTCAGAAAAGCCTTGAAGTGAATGCAAAAGGCAAACCTGCTGGTGAGGATCAGGTAACATCAGATCTGCTGAAAGATGGAGGACAGATTGTGTTAGAAAAACTAGCCACCCTTTTTACGAGGTGTCCAGAATCTTGGAAGAATGCTAACATCATCTTAATACATAAGAAATGAGATGACAAGGAGTTGAAGAATTACAGGCCGATCTGCTTGCTCTCCGTAGTATACAAGCTATTTACAAAGGTAATGGCTAACAGAGTAAAGAAAACATTAGAATTCAATCAAGCAAAGGAACAAGGAGGATTTCGGACAGGCTACTGAACAATCGACCGCATTCGTACTATCAATCAAGTAATAGAAAAGTGCTCAGAATATAACCAACTACTATACATAGTCATCATAGATTGGGAGAAGGCGCTTGATTCAGTAGAAACATCGGCAGTCATGCAGACACTTCGGAATCAGGGCGTCAACGAAGCATAAACATCCTGGAAGAAATCTACAGCGAATCAACTGCTACCATAGTGCTTCACAAAGAAAGCAACAGAATACCAATCAAGAAGGGTGTAAGGCAGGAGGATACAATCTCCCCAATACTATTTACCGCGTGTTTACAGGAGGTTTTCAGAGGCCTAGAATGGGAACAGTTAGGCATAAGAGTTAGTGGAGAGCCCCTTAGTAACCTGCGCTTCGCCGATGACATTTCATTGCTGAGAAACTCAGGGGACGAATCGCAATTCATGATTACGGAGCTAGACAAGGAAAGCAGAGAATTAGAGAGCAGAGTAGATTAGAGAACAAACCGGAGTTAAGGATATCATAGTTGAAAGCAAGAAGAGGAAATGGACACGGGCCGGGCATGTAGCGCATAGACAGGATAACCGCTGGTCATTATGGGTAACCAACTGGATTCTTAGAGAAGGCAAGCGGGTTAGGGGGAGACACAAGGTTAGGTGGGCAGATGAGATTAAGAAGTTTGCGGGTATAAATTGGCAGCAGCAAGCACAGGCCCGAGTTGACTGCAGAAACATGGGAGAGGCCTTTGTCCTGCAGTGGACATAATCAGGCTGATGATGACGATGATGATGGTCAATTCTGGTTTGCCCTTGTATCGGATGTTGTTGGATTAGTTCTGTGTACTCGTGTTTTTTTTTTCGATTTTTGACTTCTTTGGTTATTGTTTGTGTTTGATGTGATAAAGTGTGTTTGTTTTGCCCCACTCACGTCCTGCGTCTCTCTCTCAAATCCATCCTATGCAAGCACTCCTGAGATAATTTCTTGGCACTGTCATGACTTATTGGCCCTTGAATGTTCAACGTTTTCAAGGCGAGACCCAGTTATGCTGGAACAGGGGCCACTATCTTCTCTGAATGTCTGTGCAAAGGTGTGTCTGCGCAAGTCCGCTAGGCAAGAGGGTTCTTGCGCTCCAGCGAATGCCAATGAATTGCATGCACAGACACAGGGGAGCGCAATGCATCCTTCATGCCTTCTTTCACAGGCTCTGCTGTAATTATAAACAAATCGTCATTACATAATACAGTGCAGGTGTACAGTGCAAGCAAAATTCTTTTTAATGCATGCTAAGCAAAAGTGGGATTTTCGAATAAAATATTAATAATTATGGTGTAATGCCTTATACCACCAAATCTTTTATTTTTGTTCAATTATAGTTTTAGCGGTGTCGCTTCAGTAACGACTACAATTGATTCAATCAATTGTGATTAATCATGATTGGTGCACCGATCATGATCAATACAGTGATATTACATAGTACGTGTCATTTCTTGATTTGCAGAACCTCGCACGCATTTTTCATGCAAGGCATTCGTGCATATAGCGGAAGACAAGAGCTCACGCAACGGGCACTTCAGCTTGGAACCTAATTCTGGGCTGGTGGAAATCAATTCGGTTAAGGTTACAAAGCTGCGCAAATGGGTACTCAACCTATGATCAAACACACACACAGGATGACCACAGTTCACATTATAATGCACAGACCACTGCATATTCTCCCCACCTGGTTTGTTAATTTTCGTACTGTGTCACACCAGCTGGTTTTGTTGGTTGCTTTTCTCTCGTGCCTCGTCGGCACATATATACATCACTCGCATAGGCGCACAACACAGCGCAAATCACAATCGACACCCAAGTAACACAGACACGCACATGTAGCAATGCTGATGCTGTGGTTCTCGCGGGTGGTATGTCACGGATTCCACAAAACACAGAGGTGAACATTCTGACTTCACCATCACCTTACTGCACATGAATTACTGCGGCGACAATTGTGGAGAGTGGTCACCCTCGGGCAATAACGCTTGACGACTGAAAAAAGTGATTCTGATTGCGAGTGGATGAAATAGCTTCTTCTTGATAAAGAAAACACCACAGGACAACCAAATTGACACCTGTCGGTATTGGTGTAGCGGCACATCACCTCTCGTCACAAACGGCGCCTTGCTGAATTAGTCATTGGCTCGTCATGACTGTTGTGTCATAGTAAAAAGGGCCCGAAGTTGGACGCATATAACACAAACGGATATTGGTACACTTTATTTCCATCATCAGCTTGTTGCCGACTATAATTGTATTAGGCCACATGAAACTTTTTGTAAAGGTGGCTTAACAGCAATAAAGGAGTGCTAAACCATGAAAACATATCCACCCATAAGAAATCTGATTGTCGCAAAGCCCCATTTCAAGGTTCAAGGAACTTGCTACCCTCACATGTATTCATCATTCTTTGAGTTTAAAAGGTTTTTATACAGGCTTAATTGCTTGAAGTATAGTAAATTTCAAAATGTAATGCATTATACAGGTTATCGCTTGAATTCTCCTGAAAGTAAAATCCTGCTACTATTCGAAGTTGTTTGAACAAAAAAGAAAGATAAGGATATTTGCACAGGCTTTGCTTCAAATTTTTGTAAGTGTTGTGCTGATTAGGTAGGTCGTGACAATATGCTTTTTTTTATAATACGTGGTATTCGAATTTGATTTGAAATTATCCTACCAGAATCACTATTCGCTTCCAACTCACTTTTAATCTAAAATTCACTATTCGCACAAGCCTAGAAATGCATGATGCAGTACATCAGGAGTGGTATTTTCCATTATGACGCCTACCTCACAACAACACGACGAGTTTTGTGTGGTCATCGATCACTTGCCCTGCTGCCAGTTCACGTGACTACTACCTCTTTCTAAAGCTACAGAAAGATCTTCAGCGCAAAAAAAATTGTTGCTGATGATGAAGTGGGGAAAGCAGTTTTTGGACATTCTGAAGGGTGTACAAATGTTGGTTGAGAGGTGTGGAAAATGTGTTGAATTGAAAGCAGACTTTCTTTGAAAGTGACACAATTGCTTCATTTCTGTCATCATTAGAAGTTGTTCATGCTGGAAGCTTATAGAATTACCATACCCTCTTGCAAGTAGCTCATAATGAATGCGGCAAGTCTTATTACAAAGCAGAATATGTTATGAAAAGTAAGTTAGCTTGAATATAGTAGCTAGCTACAGCTCACAGTGCTTTAGCCGTGGTGTGAACAAATGCTTCTTTGGTGGCTGGTAAGAAAACTCTTTAGTCGTTCACAGTGGTAGGCAACTGGAATAGACTTAGAAGTGTCTTTCTTTGTGCACTACTAGACGTAATTGATTGCTCTGAGTGGCTTCTCACTTGATATATGCTGGCTATTGAAAAGGGCAAGCTCATTTTTTTACTTTTGTTATAGGAGGTACACTGTGCCTGGATACCGTTTTCAAATTCTTTATCGGTTTAGATGGAGCTCGCTCAGTTCATCTATCATATTTACATGACAAAGGTCAACCTATTTCTAAATATAGAGTTGGAAGTTGAGGGGTTGGCTCACGATCAAAACTGAAAACAGTATGGCTAGTTGTGGTGGTACACATGAAAAACCAGGGACACTGTGGCATAGTTATGACATTACGTTTGTGTTTTCCTGGGACATTTAACATTTACCGTATTTTTTTGCATACTACCTTCACTATCGGCAATAATTCGCAAAAAGTTTTCTAAAAAGGACCTCTGCGTATTGTCACTAAGCTAGCTTCTACGCATAGCTGGGAAACATTGCCATCAAGCCTTCTCTGCGCAGTGAAAATTGTGCACGCAGTCTTTGCAAAATGCACTGTGGGGTTAATCGGCAATGTGTTCTTTCCTAAAATTTTCTAGCATTGCTTTCTACGAGGACAGGACAGAAGCGTACGTGAAACGATGGGCACTAACACCAACTATAAAGTCAGCAGCCATCCTGTCATGCATTTTTCTTTCCTCTCCTTTTCTGCTGGTAGGCAAAATTGACACTATGCAGAAATCCTGCGTCCTTGCATCAAAAAAAAAAAGAACGCCGAGAACTCGTTTCCAGTCCAGCAGGGCCTGGGCATAGGCCTCGCTGCCAGGGGGGTTGCCCTAGGGCCCCTCGCCCCCCTCCCCGAAACTAAGTTCGGATGCTGGGGGTTTTTTACCCTGAACGAATACCACACTTACCAGCATAATAGGCTCACTTTTTTTTTTTTTCAAAAATCCGGCTAGAACTTAGGGGTGCGCCAATTATGCGGGGTAATATTTTCGAAAATTTTTGCAACTCGGTTCTCGCGCTTTAAATCTGCACATTTGTCAAGTAAAAAGGGACTTTATCGTTTACCAATTAATTCAGCATAAAACAAACATAGCTACATACCTTTTAATGAGCAAGCGAGAACCATCAACTGCACACTCGTAAAATTTATTTACACAAAAGTCGTAGGTGCTCCTCCTTTTTGCTATTCGGAGTACAAGTCGGAGAGCACACATTCATTCTTGCCGAGCGGGGAATCGTTTTTGGTGTCCAAATAATCTGCACCCTATAACATGTCATCCTCACATGCATCTAGTGCGTTCGAGATGCCCGTCTTTTTGAAGCTTTTCCTGGTGACTTCGTCGGAGATCGCCTTCCATGCTTCCATGATCCAAGTGCACAGCATTTCCATAGGCGGCCTCTTAATCTTACCACCTGGAGTCAGCTGATGTCCTCCAGCCAAGGTGGTGTACAGCCTTAGAACATTGTCCTCGAAAGGCTTATTCAAGAACACGTTCAAAGGCTGCAGTATCAATGTGAGGCGCCCGCAATCACTGCCAGATCTGTGTGCAGCTCCTTTAGCTCATCTTGTACGCGGTCTACTAGGTGCCCACTAAAACTGTCCAGGGCAAGCATAGACAGGAACAACAGACCACGTGCACGTTTCTCCTCCCCTGTGATGTTTCTCGGCATATCTAAGCAAATGGGGGTCTGATCAGCATTGCCGATCTGGGACAAAATGAAGTCTTTCTGCTGTCAGAGCTGTATAACGAAATCGTGGAAGTGCACCACTTTGTCCTCATATGCTGCGGGCAAGTGCTGGCACAAGGTGGTCCGCCTTCGCAGTGCGAGGCCATGGCACATCATGAAACAAGTTGTCCACCCGGAGCTGGCTTTGAACTCTTTTGCTTCGATGTGCTGCGTTCGGGCTATTCTGTGCGCCTCAATCTGCACAATATTGAATGACGCAGCACAGTCGTCTTGTTGTAGCTCCCGTATATGCCGGACCAGTTGCTCTTTGACGTTCAGATACCTGCCGGTCTTGGCACCGCGGAAAGCTCGTCGTGTCTTCTTCGTCGCCTTGAGTTTTTCTTCTTGATCCCTCTAGTACCGAATACTAATTTCTTCAGCACGAAAATGCCTGCTTGCAGCCCGGTTGCCGTGTTTTAGTGTGTACTGCACTGCCTTTAGTTTATTCAGTATAAATCCAACCGTGTAGCTTGTGTACTTCCCCATGGTGGAACCGAAGTTGAATACACAACCACAACATATGCACACCACTTGCAAAAATCTTTCTTTTTCTCTGATGATGGTGATGACGATCGAGCCCCCGGCATTGTACATGTGACCGCCAAGGAGCATGGCGGTTTGGGAGGTATCATTAATTAATAAAACAGCCGTTTTTTCAGGAGCTAAGCTTCTTGAAGCGGCACCTGTACGTCTCTCGTCGTAGTCGTAGTGCATAACCAGTCTTACACTTTAACCTGCAAGGTGGTGCCAGTGGGAGATTTCTTCTGTGCGTAGTTGAACAATAAAAAGATTCGCAGCGTGCGCGTTAACTAAAAGCCGAATTCTCCTGTCTCATTCCCAATTAGCAGCCATTGGCATGTACAGTGAGCACTATCTGACAAGAAAGGGTTGCAAGGTTATACTCGCTGGGCGTAACCTCTTTAGTTTTAGAAAGGTTTAGCGAGCGTTGGGCCACAGTGCCATGAATACAGTGAGCTAGTATATATCATGAGCTCGAAGTGGTTAAAGGTGGGAAGTAGACACGAAGCGCAAGCCATAAGAAAGTGTGCGTGTGCCACCTCTCGTTTAGTCCTTGAAATGTCCGCTTGATGGCGGTGCTTCTATATGCGGAATATATGATGAAAATATGCGAGATGGTGGTATTTGCAGTGTTGACTAGATGGACGAACGGACACACAGACAGACGCATGTACGGACGCACGAATGGCTGCGCAGACAGACGCATGAACGGACGCAGAGGCGGATGCATGGACAAACGCAGGGACGGACGCATGGATGGACGTGCGGATGCACGAACAGGTGCACGCTCGGATGGATGGACGCACGGACGGTTACACAGACGGACGCACATATGATGAAAAGATGCGGGATAGTGGAACTTAGAGTGTTGACTAGATGGACGAACAGACACACAGACAGATGCATGGACGGACGCACGGATGGATGGATGCACGCACGAACGGGCGGATGGACGCACGGACGGTCACACAGACGAACGCATGGGCGGACGGAAGCAAGAACGAATGGATGGACGGATGCGCCGCCCCACTCTCCAACAGTCACCCCGTGGGTATGCTGCTATTTTTTTTTTTTTTCACGTTTTATTTTGTCAAACACGTTGGTTAGGTCGTCGCACTTCGAATTTTTTTATTTGTTCGTCGATTTGCCTTTTTTTTTTCTGCAGAGTACGGGGACTGGGTTCCAACTGTACCTCTGGCGGGTAGAATTGTTTTTGATCACGGCCAAGTTCGGGATGCGCCTATTATGCGCGGAATTTAAAAAATCGAATTTTCTGTGACCAAACTAGGGGTGCGTCTATTATGCGAGAGTGCCGATTATGCGAGTAAATATGCTAATATGAATAGGTGTTTTTCAGAGCTTTCAACAAGTTCTCCCCCACCCCAAAAGAAATTTCTGGCTATTGGTCTTCCTGGGCATCGAAGAGGGATGACTAGGGGGTACATGTAATCGGCCCAGAAACTGTGTTAGTAAATGTGTTTATAAAATGTGCCGGTGCTTTTGTCTTTTTTTTATTCTTTTCTACATGTGTGTGTGTGTGTGAGATTTTGGAGTGGTCAACCTGCATTCACGTCGACTTACAATTATCTCAATATGGTATGTTTGTGTACTGATTTCAAGTGTGCAATTTTTTGGCGGTCTTATGTATTTTGAAATATTATCTATTCCATATACCACTCTTGGAGCCATAGTTTGCTTAAAATAAGATGGCTACAAATTGCAATAACATAAGCAAAAACCTTCCTCACAATTATGGTGTTATTGACATAAGACGGCTGAATTGTGTCTGCAGTATTGACGGATGTATACATCAGTGTGGATTCAGCTACTGCATAGTTCCTGGAGCTGTAAAGTTAAGGTGTGTTGCTCTTTTAATTGTTAGAAATATTTAAAAGAGCATGGCTCTTGCAAGGAGCGCAGTTTATCCCTGTTGAATCACCCTTTATAGCTAGCACCAACTTCTGAAGCTGAAAGTACTTTGTCTGTTCAGGCTGGCTGCACAGTGCATAAATGTTTTCAGTCTGTCTGGAGTCATGCCTTAAGCAGCATGTATGAAGATAGGCGGACCTGAGTAAAATGCGAGACTTGGCAGTGTGAAGTCTAGAGGAGGAGTATTATGCATCGATGACAACCTAAAACATGGTGTGGGCGGTGGCCGTATCCTGTAATGCATCACAAGAAGCCTTCTCGGCAAGTTCAATGTGCTTGCCTTCTAGCTCACCTCCCTGGAGCTGCAGTATGTGTCACCAAAGCTCCTCATGTGCCGTGACTTTGAGCTGGCCGTGCCCGGCAGCTACAATCCAAACCAGCCTGTCATCCGCATTGCTCGCATTGAGAGTTCACTCCAGGTCATCACCAGCAAACAGAGGCCCAGGAAGTTGTGCATCAAGGGCAAGTGGGCTTCTTTTTTTGTGTCTGAACCACTCATGAGATATCCTTGTTTGAATTCTAGGTGTGCAAAGTATTTTAGAACACAGCTTCATGTTGGAATAGATACCATTATTAGTGCCCGACTTCCTCTGCACTAATCCCTGTGTTACCTCTGCTTCATGAGCTTCACCTTGAATGCAGAGCAGAGCCATATGGGTGGTTCCATCTTTTTTTTAAGGATCTAAATCCTTTTGTATTATTTTTGGTTTGTCACCAAAGAATAGGTAGAATCCAATACCATGTTTCATTTAACTGTTTTGATTGTTAACTAAATAGGTGTTCATATTGTAGCTGTAATCATCTGTGAAATATTGAGTATGCTTCGCATTTCACTTAAGAGTATGAGTGCTGTTAAATAAAGATTCTTGATGCATGCGAAGTCTTCAATGGTAAAGTTGAGCTTGTTTATTTTTGCATGTTTTTTTTTTCGTTTTGCACTATTCTTCTAAAATGTTGCACACTTTCAAAAAAACTTTTGATTGTAATGCAATATAATATTGTGACGATGGAATAGACCCACGTGAGATAACTGGCGGCGTTCCAGCCATTGGCTCGGCTCACCTATTGATAGTTGTTGAGCCATTCTTCAACTTCATCGTCGGGTTTTCATGTGAAGTGCGTGGCTCTCGGTAGTGGTAAGGCTGTGGACGGCTGCTGTATGTCCGAGCTCATCTCTTGAGGTAGAGGTCACTAGTCAACTGCTGCGGCAAAACGCGTACTGTTGTGGTTCCGTCATTAGTAGAAGGCTGCCCTCCAGCCTCACTTGGCAGTAGCTGGCTTATCCACCTCAACTGTGACGATGGGACACACTTATTTACACTATGAAATGATTGCGAGAGGTACAGCTTATGGCCAGGAGACCGAGCTGCTCACGAGCTTGTGCCGCTTTGACCTCGTCCTCTTCGTGCGCCTATCGAGGATATTTCAATATGTTTCTGTGAGGCTCTACTGTATTGGTATGGGGACCATTGTTCTGGAGCAAGTGTGTTTGAAATCTAGTCGAGCAACTTGTATTTGAAGGAAGATTTCTGACTCTACTGAATTGCAGGGAGCAATGGCAAAGACTACATGTTCTTGTTGAAGGGGCATGAAGACTTGAGGCAAGATGAAAGAGTGATGCAGCTGTTTGGCCTTGTCAATACACTGCTTGTGAATGACCCAGAAACATCACGTAGGAATCTGACGTAAGTCTATTCCACCTATGGCAGTTTTTATTGTTGTACAAGGCATATTTAAAAAGGAATGGCTGTTCTCTTATATTTAGCTACCAGCGGGTTAAAACAAAGTTGAACCCATGCAGCATCATGTACTGGTTGTTTCTGAGGGAACCTATGTTATTTTATGGATTCCGTTGGTTATTCTACGGACCCAGTTTGCTTCATGATAAATGCAGATGGGAATGTCAGTGAAAACTTTTGCTATTGCCAGTTAATTCTTGCACACAAGCTTATCACCAGCTGCCGACATTTATCAGGAGTTTCATGTAGTTTATAGACCCACATTATTTGGTGAAAGAAAGGCTGGACAGTGAAGTCAAGACTTCAGAAATGGCTGCACATGAAGGCTAATGTGGTAAGCCCAGCATTCAGACCAATTAAATTGTTAATCAAGTTATCCAAATACACCTTGATTGACAATTAACAATCAGTGTTCTGACTGATAAGTTGCTGCATTTAATTTGCACCTCCTCCACTATTTCCTAGATTCTAATGAAAAATCAACGTTATGCGAAACATGCAGAGGAAAGGTGACCGTGTAGCAATTTTTTCATTTTGCTACACATCAAGAAAGGTCGTTAAATATATGTACAAATGGTATACGCACAGACATATGTTGAATAGTTGCAAATGTTTATATAATGAGTCGTTTGCACTTGCGCAATAATAGCAACAGGAACATGTGTATTAGTAACACCAGAAGCTGATATGAAGCGTTGATGCTCGCGAGGACGCTGGCCCTGGACACTGCTACATAAACCAACTTCAGTGCAGGGCACCAAACCACAATTGACGTTAACACAATGTGATGGCTGTATCAAAGGAGTACATATGTAATGTTTATAAAACTAGATAGGCAACACTGCAACCACTATTGACGTTTCACGAAGATTAGCGTCTATTCGAAAAGCAGTTCCGAGACCTGGCGCAGCTCTGTGGTAAAATGCTTCATTGCCATGCAGAATTCTTGGGTTCCATTTGAGCTAGGAACCTGACATTCATTCTTTGCATTCATCGGGTCGACGCAAACAATGTCAAGTATTTCACGCCCACGCTTCATGCTCACGCGTTAAAATTGTCCACGTGTGTTTTCGTCGTTCCTGGGTAGATACTAAGTGTCAATCACCTGTGGCACATACTAACGGCACATACCCGCCCTTGGGTATGTGCCGTTGGCTAGGTAGATAGATTAGGCTAGATAGGTACGCTCGAAGAGTCATCGAAGTTTAATAAGAAACGCTTCGCATTTAAAAATTGCTTAAACACTGGTAATGGGGTACTAGGTGTGTACCAAAACAGCTTACCGACCAACACAAGGGGGAAAAAAATGTCATGTGCACGGGCTTTTCTGTAGCACTACCAACAATATGATGATTTGTTTTGCACATTGTGATGTACAACATGACATGAATATCCTACACTAATGCAGAAATAAAGCAATAGTCAATGCTGTGGTGCCATTTTTCTTGACTGAATGCTAATAATTATTGTGAACAGGCAACTTTGAGGTGGTTGTAGAACTTCTGTCCATATGTATTCAAAAAGCTTCTCTGCTTTAGGAAAATGAAAACTCAACATCACTGCTATTGAATGAATAATTGTTACTCTCTGTACATATATTTGTGCCCAAAAGGTCTATGTTCCTATAGGCTTAAGCAGGTTGCAAGTTAAGCATGTTGGAACAAGTCATTTATTACTATATTAAGCAGGAACATGGGACAGGCGAGAGAACAAAGGCACAGAGCTTTCTTCGAATGAAGCTTTATACCAAAGGTTCATGTGCGTACATGCATGCACACACGTGCACACACACAGACACAAATAAAAAGACTTGAACAAAAAAGAAAAAGCTGCCAGAATGCAGTCTCCCCAGATGAGCATGCGGTGCGTAGGATGGCTGCACTGCGTAGCTCCAACCTGCAAGATCAACTGTAGGCTATCCAGGTCATCCACGAGGAGACAGGGTTTCCGGTCCTCCTTGGGGAAGGCCTAGGCTCAGGCTACGAATTTGCCGGAGTTATAAGTTGTTACCACCACCAGATTAGGATAAGAATATGATGACAGCCGCATGCAGTATGACCACCTCTGTCATGACGCCGCATGAGAAATGAAAGTTCTTTATTGGAAAAGTGCAATGATGGTGTGCTTACACATGTGTCACGAGACCGTATGATCTCTTCTGCCACGTTGATTTCCCTCACATTTTGATTCAGACTACATGCGAGGACCCCAGTGCCTCCACAAACACGGTCTCGCGTGTAGGTGCAAAGGTGCCCCGACTCTATGGTTTGAACGCCATGACGATGCTTACGGAGCCTGTCGTTCAGACAGCTTCCTGTTTGAGCCTTGTACCTGCCACCGCACATCAGAGGGATTGCACACACAATGCCTTCAGCGCAGAGCACAAGCTTCTGTTGAGGGTCTGCACAAGCTTCTGTTGAGGGTCTGTGCTGTGGCCTCCTCTTTCGCTCATCTAAGAGGTCGATCTGCATAAGCTAGAAAGTTTGTCAAGGGCCATCTTTGTTCTCTTACGTGCGCTTTGTCTCGTGCTTGCGCTTAGTACCATTATGAAGGCTATTTTAGCATTTCTATATTTGCTTAAAATACATTACTGCTTGTAAGAAGTTCTTGCAGTGCACCACAATTGAGAATATTGTTGCAAGTTAAATTGGTTAATCCTTTATGGGGCATAATATTGTGAACTGTACACCAAGCTGCGTACAGGTCTTTGAAATTCTTTAAATTGAAAAATGGTGTTTTCAAGGCCCTTGAAAATTCAGGAATTTTTTCCATCTTAGAAAATTCTTTAATTCCTGATCAGTGTACTCTCACAATGACATTTCGACCTCCTTAATGTGGTAGATTGGCCTGTCAACCTGACAAACTCCCCATTTCAGAATCAGTAATGCGGTGCTAGCGCATGTGGTTCTGTTTTGCAGAACAGCACTGGTAAAAAAAACACTCTTTTCACAGTGAGGACGAAGCAGCGATAGCAAGAAGTCACACGAAAAACGGCAAACAACTCGATACTTGCAGCATGCCACTCAAGCACGAAAGACACTAAAAGATGGGCCCTAGAGAACGATTGTCACGCCCAGACACTTGCAGCGCACTGCTTTAACACAAATAAGGACGCTCGGAAAGAACACATACAGGGATACATGGGGCAATTGTGAACAAACAACTGTTACAGCTGTAAATTGTGCCTGAGCAGCGTGCTGCAAGTGTTGACTGCATACAATAAAACGCTCTTGAAAAAAAAATTTTTATTCTTGAAAACCGTGGCACCGTTAGCATGGCCTTCGAGATTGTGCACTGGCAGGTTTCTCGTCGGATGCACCGATCTGTCCTTTCCCTATAGCATGAAAGTTGTGTTGCGCCCCTTCATCCCGGAGGACTTTGTTCTGTCAATACCGGTTGTCTCGCACCTACCATGGGCCTACCAAAATGGCAGAGGGCAGCCTAGGAAAATGAAAAATGCACATTTGAGTGGTGGACGCAGCCAACTCCTCCTTCGCACTGCACCGCTCGCACTTAGGTATCGCTGCGCCTTTGGTCTGGCTTGGATGAGACGAGGGAAAAATAGTTCTGCACTGCTGTGTGATGTTACACTGACTTGAAAATGGCAGCTTACTGCGTATAGCTGTAGTGATCGTAATATAAACTGTGCAAAACATAGATGTGCATTTAATTATCCTTGCGGTTGCACAGAGCACCAGCACCACATCTAAACAAGGTAGCTGCTCAAATGATTAATTTAAACAGCATGAGTATGTTGCGAAGAAATAGGTCCAGTGTATGCTAAAGAGGGACACTAATTGAACAGACAAAATTTCTGGCTTGACGTCTGTCACGATTTCTTCTCCCGATGTCACCGCCGCCAGGTTTGGCATGGCCTGACAGATCTGCGGCGACGGTAAAATTTGTGCTCGCATATCTCTTGAGCCTCTCTAGCGCAATGCTTGACACACTCTCTCGATGGCTTCTTACATTTCTCTTTCAAACTACATTAAAAAAAATGCTCAAGCATGTGCTGACTGAAAGTTTCTCTCTCTCTCTCTTTGTGTGTGTGCATTGAGTTCACAGACCTGCAAAATAGCAACCCCTCTTTTTGCCGATGAAATCTAGTGCATACCTCCTGTTTATTTACTTAGCTTTGTATATGTAAAATAAAATTAGGCTGAATTTTTGGAATATGTTTGAACTCCGAGTTTATATACATGAAAAATTTCAACTGCTGTTGCAAAATTTTGTTGCGTGTTGCGAGTTTTTTTTTTTTTGTTAAGACTTGCAAAGCGATTAAGGCTGGTCATTATTAACATAATTTTGATATACTCATGTTTTTTTTTATAAGTGAAATAACAATACACAAGATGTTTCAAATATATTTGGTGAACTTGAAAGATACAGCGCATGCAGCGGTGATGGTTTGTTTGGAACATGAGTATGTGCTTACAACTTTCGAACGCCATCAAAACAACCAGCAAGACCACTTTCTAAACGTCCACATGGTTGCATTAAAAATCTGAAAGCAATGAATTCAGTATTTTTGTTTTTTTTAATTTGAAATGGAGAACTAATAGACAGTGGGACATATCAGTCCTACTGCCCCACAAAGGATGTTCTGACTTTTTGTCTTTTTGTTTGCTGTGATTGTGTCTTTTTCAATGCTTAGCAAGGGTTCTGAATGTGAATCAATGAGCTTAGTACTATGCAGTCACTTTAGCCATCATATTGTGGGTAAGAATTCTTGCTCTTTTGACTTGTGATCATGCTTATAAATTCTAACTCTGTGAAATAAAATATAAGTTGATGTTTTAGGGCCGTACGCTTAATAGCTGCCTAATCTGACCAGACTTGGGAGTGTAACCGAGAATTTTTTTTTGTCTGCTCTTTTTCCTACAGTATTCAGCGCTACTCAGTCATCCCGTTGTCCACAAACAGTGGGCTCATTGGCTGGGTGCCTCACTGCGACACTCTGCATACGCTCATTCGAGATTACAGGGACAAAAAGAAGATTTTGCTCAACATTGAACACCGAATTATGCTAAGGGTAAAGAATTCTGCACACACAGTAGTTTTCTTTGAAGACAAGCCATAAGACTGCTTTCTTTTTTTTTCATCATGACGTGCATGCTTCTTTTAGGTTGTATAGATTGTATTACGGTTTAGCTACAGTGCACAAAAAAGCCAGCAGAGATGTAGAATTATGTTGTTTTATCTGTTAATGTTCAGTCATAATGCCTTGCATGTCCTTTAACAGCATGGGTGTCTGTGAATTCTTGCGTATAACTTCTTGATCAAGCAAACGAAACCTTCACACCCTGTTAGGTTACGTTTTTTAAGTTTCAGCTAGAAAAATGTCGCCCTTTGACTCCCAAAGGGTTTTTGACAACCTCAGCTCTTCACAAGTGATAAATAGATTTTGGTCTATGATGATGTGATGGGTATTTCATCAGTTTTTCAAAAGCTTTTGATGTGCTAAGGCTCTCCAAGAGTACTTTTTAATTTTTTTTTGTAGATGATGTTAGTGGTCTTACTTTTGAAGCATCTGTCTGGTTTTTTTTTTTTTTTAACTTTACACACAGGGCACTTTCCACGTGAGACCAGTGTGCCCTTTTCATGTGGTATTTTTCTGTGCTTTCATATAAGCATTAAATCGTCCGTGAGGGCACTTCTCTTAGGTGCCATGCTTTTGATTAAGACAGTGAAAGGGATTCAGACATTGACTCTCTGCTTCATTCTTCAAGTGAAGAAAATCGTAACAACATTCAGGCAGCAGTGAGTATGCAGACCGAGAAAGTTGTGATGACACAGCTATGAGATTTCATGAATGGTGTTGCATGGGCTTTACCAAATGTTGCACATTAATAAAATTTTGCATTTACTGCTGTTAAAATTCAGCAAACCTTTTCTGCCAGAAGGCAGCTCTCAATTCATAATAACAACGATTATATCTTGCCATGCAATGCCTTTAGATTGAGCTTTGTATTTAAGGGGGACACTGCTTTTATTCCTTGATTGATTTTCATGAGACTTAATGAGTTTATGTATATTTGTGTGCCATTTTTAAACATTCGGTTATTTTTTTAATAAAATAAGTAGTTCTTAATATATAAAAATATTTCATGTGCCTTTTGGGAAGCAAACTTCTTTCTAAATTGAGAGAGCTACAAATTAAATCAGCATATCGTTATAATGTGTAACCAGTCAGTGAACTTCTAGCTGGGATTTCACTTGTGTATGCTCATTTTACCATAACGTTTCTTCTAATCGGTGTAGAAAATTTTGTAGCATTGCACACAGTTCTGGTCCCAGATTATTGTGATATGGTGATTTATTCTGTTTTGTATGTTAAAAACGAAACACTGTTGGAAAAGTAATTACATTATGAAATCGGCACACAAGTACAGTCGATCCGGAATATATCAAACTCGAAGGGGATCGCTCAATTGTTCAATATATCGATACTTCAAAATGAAAAATAATCATATTTAGGGCCCTAATTAAAGCATTTCGGACCTTGGAAATCATTAGAAGCGCTGGCATAATGATTTGCTTACAGTGTAATGAAAAACAAGGTGTGAACTGCAAGTTACTGCACTTTATTTCGCATGAAAACGGCCCCTAAACTTGCCTTGCTTCTTGTGCACCGTCACGTTTTAGTCATCCTCAACATCAGAGGCTTTTCACATAAGCAAATTCAGCTCATTCGGTCTCAACAGTGTGATTGAAGCAGAACACTGACGCAAGCTTTGTAGTGCGGCAAAAGGTTGGTTAGCGGTGTGGTGGCAGTGATGTCGTTGGCATAATCACAACCGCACGGGTACACTTCTGCAGCACCGGACATGGCAGCCATGATATCACCATTGATACTGTTGGGAACAGCTACGTTGTCATCTGCACCGATAAGTCGCTCACTGTTCAAGATTGTGCCTTGAAATGCTGATCAGTCGGAAATTCACCGCGCCACTGTTCACCAGCGGTCAAGGCACAATGGAAGTTGTAACCTGGCCCACAAGGAAAGTTACAACGGTGTTTTACTTGACGTCGCTCCCAGCACCAGTGATAATTTTTATCGCTACGTGCGGGTCGACGTTCAGTTCAACTCCCGAACGAGGATCTATCAGGAATGAGGCGAGGAGTTCACAATTCCAGAAAGCGCAAAAGGCAACGTCGAGTTTCCAGAGTCGGCATGTTGGTCATGTCAATATCACTTGTGGCTTTATAGCTGACAGCCACTACTTTTATGCGAAAAGCTAGAAAAAGCGTAGCCTCTGAGACATGCGTTTTAAAACCGAGAACACTAAAAATACGTCACGAGGTTGCATATCTCGAAGGCCATGCTTCTCAAGCTTGCATGCCCCCTTCCCATGCCATTGTGCGCTAACAAACAAGGAAAGAAATGCGAATATTGCAATTTAATTGCCGAGTCACTTCGCATTCTTACTTTGGTGCCGAGTCACTTCGCATTCTTACTTTGGTGTCCTCAGCAACATTCTTTTTTAATAACACTACGCCCACGCATTAAGACCTGCAGGTTGCGCATCAACGTATCGATGCACTCATAAGCGTCACGCAACAAACCAGATCAGTGTGATGCAATAACCTGTGCACACAAAGGGATCAGAACTTGTTAAAACGCGGCCAAAAATGAATCAGTATATGCTAGGAAAAATTCACTTTCTGGGCTACGGCACGGCACAGCGTTCGATATAGTGGATGTCCGGCTGTGTGAGAGTTCAATATACGGGTGCACCGGTCCCATACTTTAGCATGGGAAATTCAAGGGGATTTCTCAACTGTTCGATATAGTTAGTAATTCGATATAGCCGAGCTTGATATATCCGGGGTCAACTGTATACAAAACTCGCCAAACTCAGTCAAAATTAATCAAGAAATAAAAAAGATTTTTTTAAGTGCAATGTTTTCTTTTAGAGGAGCACTAACACAAAATTTCAAAAGTAAGATATTTAGTGAGATGTATTTATGTGGAGACATACACAACATCTACGAGCTATCAAGGGCCAATATAGCCTAGAACACATTTTAAATCAATATTGAAATGCATGTTGCGCAACTGAGTGAGATCCGGAGCCCCTTGCGACGCCGACATCAACACGGGGGCAATGTCAACAAACCTATGCCACGAGTTTATAATGGCTGGCATGCGCCTTCCACTTGCGCTCTCTTTGACTTGCTCCTCTATGCCTGCACCTTTGCGTTTGCTGGCTGTGCTTAACATGAATGCCGCACTCTTGCATGAAGTCACAGTTTTGCGTGGTCACATGGCCAGCTGTGTTTATCGTGCCTCAAAAACTTCTTTTGCCTAGCTCGATGCTCTTTGAAACCAGAACTGAGACTGCAAAAGAGTGGCTACTTGGGCTGGTTGGTAATGCATTTTTAAAATAAATGCACTTTCTTAGGGCGCAGGGAACGCTTTTAGGAAGTCCTATCTGTCTTTTTCCTATAAACCTTCCCTGCACACTAAAAAAGTGTATTTCTTTAAAAGAAACTGAGTCTGGGCACTCTAAAAACGTCTCTAGGAATCATCCTGCACTCGTGCAAACGAGGATTCCAGCTGTGATAAGTGGGTCATAAGCTATCTATTGCGACAAAAAAAAAACAAGGTAAAATATTTTGTTTCAGTACTTCTTTAAGCAAGTTACAGAAACATACTTCATGCCATGAAAAATTGTCCCATTAGAACAGTGTTCATTCACAAAAAAGAATGGCCTTTAAGGGGTGAAATGTGTACTAAAACTTTTTTGAGCATATAAAGGGACACTAAATTTTTGCGTATCAGTAAAGTACAATTTCACAATCCCGAAAACACCACCCTTACTGCGGCTCGACACCTGGTAAGCGAGAAAACGCGTAAAAAGAAACAGCGGGTGTAGATGCCATTTTCAGTTTCCCACACGAAACTCTGTGACATCATCAATTTTTGAAGGCATTTACTGGATCACACATAGCTTCTAATTGATAAAAATGCAGTACAGTGTCATCTGTGGATGCCATGACCTAGCATACGAAGTTTCAGAAAATTTCATCGAACCAATGTCACGAAAATATGAAAACTACATTTGAAATGTTCGATGTCATGTGTGGAGATTTCGGTGCGAAATTTTAAAATGGAAGTGCTAAAGAGCTTATGATTGTGAAACATGGCATTAGAGCTCAGTTCGTCAATCTAAACCTAGTCATTGTTTTTTTTAGTGTCCCTTTAAGGAAATGCTGCTGATCTGTACATGAGCGTTCCACAAACGTGCAAGCCAGCTATATTATTGTGCGGTATACAGTAGGGAAATTACAATATTTTGTCGAACGTAGTCAGGAATTTTCTGCAGTTTCCTTTGCAACGTCATCATCTGCTATGCAGCAAGTTGGAGCAAGCAGCAGGCCCAACAGATATCAGCTGTTATCCTGAGCACGTGAACATTCATGATGATAGCATCGTTTCTAACTCTCATAGTCAAATGAGAACTTTACACCTGCAGCCTGAAAACTACAGGAAAATTTGTTTGATATTCACTATTCAAGTGTCTGTTAGATGAGTGTGGCAAATGCTTTATCTGTGCACATGTGACGCAGAATGCAGTGCTCTTTCAAGAATGGTGCCTGCTTTGTTTGAACATCTAAGACTAAGCTAACTGAACTAGCTTCAAAATATACCATCTGGATTTGGCCACTGTTCATTGATAAAGCCGGCATGGTCATCATCGGGTACTCACATAGCTCAGTGAGCCCGCATGCATGAGCAGGAGCATAATGGCGCGAATATTTGAAATTTCTAATATTTTTTTAAGAGTGTTTGCTATTTGATTGGCACTAGAATGTTACTATTCAAACTATTCAAACTTCCGAAGGACAAATATAGTAAACGTCCAATTGAAATTGGCCCCTTCAAATTTTCAATGCGCTTCTCCCCATTAACCTCTCGTATTGCAGATATGACTGCAAGTGTATTGACTCAATAAAATGCTGGTTCTAACATGGAGATGGTAGATGTGACAGTCGGGGCTCAAATAATCCTGTTTTGGACCTAAGATTTGGGCAAGGAGTCCAAAAATTTTTACAGATGTCTAGCGTTCAGATTTTTTTATATATTGATGTGTACAAGGCACACCTTTATCTTACAGAAGTTGAAAAAGGAGAGGCTGAGGAAATAGCATCTTTACCTTTCACATGTATAGTGTTGTCTGCAACTCTTTAATTACAGCAAATCATGTACATAAATACAATTCTGACTCTACATTGCCTGATTCTTGATAACACAACTATAGTGAAAAGAAACTCTCTCATGTTGTTACTTCACACGATAAGCTTCAGAATCATATCCAATCTTTTTTCCTGCAATTTTGCTTTGGAATACAGAAAAAAATATTTTAAAAATATTTTAGAAATATTCGATTTGATTTTCACTCTCACTTCATTATTCGAATTCACTCCGCACCCAAGATCTTGCTATTTGCACAGCTCTACTAATAAGCTATTGTGTTGTTTCATTGGCTGCACTGTGTAGCATGGCTGCCACGAGGTGCTGCGCAGATGTGAACTGGCAGCATTGGCCAATGCTTTCGAAGAACTGAAATGAGAAAAAATGCTGACCTGGGCATTGCCCATTTTTTTGTCCTGTGCTTTGCAGTTTCCAACACACCTGTAGGAATGAAACGAGAGGAAGCCATTCCTAGTATGCAATACTGCCCTTATGCTTTAAGGAATGCAAAAATTTTGTGGTGGGATATTTGTGTGACAGTCTAATCTAGTAGTGAAGTAATTCTATGATTCATTAGAAATGTATTTCAGTGGCCCTCTAAAATATATGTACTTTGAAAGTACATGCTGCAGATTGGCTGAGTTCTCTTGTGCGTTCAGCAAAGTTTTTGCGCTATATCTGTTTGTTGATCTTTATCACGATAGTGTCACTTTGTGTTACATGCGTTCATTTTTTTTTATGGTGTTCTGATTTAGCTTGCACTGTTTCTACTATTCTGCAATGTTTGCAAAAAGGTGTACATAAGCAGATGTAAATATGCTGAAATTTCTTTTTCGCATGCTTATTAACCAGATGGCACCAGACTATGATCACCTGACTCTCATGCAAAAGGTGGAGGTCTTTGAGCACGCTCTTGAACACACCAATGGGGATGACCTAGCCAAGCTACTCTGGCTGAAAAGCCCCAGCTCAGAGGTTGGTCTTTGATTTCTCATGGGTCGGCTTACACACCTACATTGTTTAGGGTCAAGTCACCTGTTTAATCTTTTCACAACTGTGAACAAAGAAAAATTTAGTAAATTCACTTGAATTCTTTTTCGCTCACTTTGTGCAGCTTTCTTTCTTACTCCTAATAACATGATACTATTATTTCGAATTCAATGTAGAACCTTTATTTCCCAAAGGGGCTAAAAAAAAGCTTTAAGGAGGTTTGATGGCACAGCCTAAAGGTCATCATACTCCTCTGATAAGAAAATGTCAGCTTCTATTTCTCTCTCAGAATTGTTGTCTGATGAGGAGTCATCAAAAGACTTACTTTGATTCCATCGTGGAAACTAGCAATGTTATATTCACGGTTCTCAGAAGGTAATATAATGAAAGGGGAGACATAAATGGCACAACACAAACATTTGTGTCCATCTACCATCTGGAATGGCTGCTACATGCAACGGGACAGTTATATTCGGCATAGGTTCACTGTGTGACAAGTTTTCCTCCTTGACAAGAACAATAATATTTAGTTTCTATAAATCATTATTTAATTTGTCTAAATTATGATGACTATACTCATCAGTTCATTCAAAGGCTGATGACTTTGAATCATGATGAAATTTCTCTTATGACGTATTCAGTTGAGCGTTCATGAGCACTTTGGAGCGCTCTGAAAAATGGTCGCGCTTTAAGTTTGTAGAATTCAAGTGCTCGGACTACCTTCAATTGGCTCCTTTGGAACAACAAACTCTTGACTGTGGGCACTCCTGGCTGCTCTGACTTCAAAGTGAAGGCATAGTGCAATCTGGCCAAGAGGGCGGTTCACGTGGTTGGTGGCAGATGAAAGCGCGATCGCAAATTACGAAAAGAGACATCACCGGATGCGTAATACTTCACAAACGTGTGTTGTTCGTGGCGTTTTGGAGCGTTTGCGGCAAGTTCACATCTACGAAGCCATAAATGCACCATGTCAAAAAGGTGGAGGCTAGTGAAGGCAGAGAAAACGTCATTGCTGTTGTTACAGCAGCTCACAGATGAATGCATGCCTTGAAGCTAGCAGCTCAAACAACTACGACCACCAGATTTATGTGCTGAGCTCAAAAGATTTATGTGCTGCGCTCTGCGTCCAGACATGTTTAAGATGGCCAGTTAACTGATCGGCGCCATTGTTTGATGCAGCACAGGAATGTTTACATCGCGGCTTCCTGCACTGGCTGCACGGTGGCACTACACGTGCACTGCTCCGAGATTGCCAATGTATTTGGTTTGTACGCTACTTTTTGCGCTCTGATTGCAAGCTGCCTTGAAATCTTGTGACTCTGAGCCAGAGGACCAAGGCCGCCAACCAAACACATCATCATTTTTTAACCATATGAACAAGCAGTGAAACAATTGTGCAGACAAAGGGTGGTATTTCACTGATGTGTTGACATGTTGTCGACTTGTCCTCGTGTGTTATTCAGCCAATGATTCTGTTGAGACTGCATTTAGCAGCTCTCATGACCCATGACAAAAGTGATAAAGTAAGAGGGGGCACTGCTAGAACTCCTACAATTGACTAGATGAAGACAAGTCATGCGCTGTATTTGCAAATTTAGTTTGATTCAGTTGTGAGTACAGCTCATGGCCTGTCTTCATCTCGTCCTCGTTATATGTGCTTGCGCTGCCCCCTTTTACTTTACTGTGAATCCAAACCAACTCGCCCACCTAACTGTGACAAAAGTGGTCTGTTGATGCATCCAGGTGTGGTTTGATCGGCGCACCAACTACACGAGGTCATTGGCTGTCATGTCCATGGTCGGCTACGTACTTGGACTTGGAGACAGGTCAGTCGAAACTGTGTCATGGAAATGATATTTGTTATGATTATGGGAACGAATAGATGTCTTGCTATAATGGCAATTAAATCTTAACATATCTGACATGTTGCTGAAAATGTTGTTAGATCAAGGTTGTCATGTTTTAGATATGCAAATTATTGGAAACGTTACCATACCATTCCTCTTGGCTTTCATGGTATGAATCAGCATGTACACGATTTTTTTTGTGCCATCGCTTTAAGAATACGGCTTTTTAAGTGTCCATTTAAAAAAAGAAAGACTCTGTTCTCCTTTCCTAAATACAAGTAATTTGTCGTAAACATGGGTATAGAGCACTGTTGCAAAAACATGCATCGAAACATACACTTGAAAAGCATTATAACAAAATGCATTTGACAGGCACACACCTCATTTGTACTTAATATGAGCTTATATATTGTCATGTGGATAACAAAGAAACAACTTAGATTTATTTGGTGCATTCACTATACTGAGGTGCTATTCTTTTGAGGTGCATTCCTATTTGAAATGTGGTATTCGAGTCACCCCATTAGGAAGCAACCTTACGGATTAAAAAAACAGTAACATCATAGTTTGAATGCATAGGCCAGAACTAGCAGTATTGCTGAAAGTGAATGGTTTCGTAACAATAGTTTCATAAGCATGTAGATATCGAGACATTTTACTTTCAGTGACTTAGGACTTGAGTGAGGTATGCAAAAGGACATGGGTTATACCTTTCTGCGCATTAAGTGCAGGATGCTTTAAAAATGATTTTTGTGTACAGCTGCCAATTCAGTCAAGGTCTATTTTTTTGTTCAGTATGCTTTGTGTTCTTTTTTCAGTTCCGTTGAAGTGTAAAGTGCCATTTCGAAAGATGGTGAGCTGCTGTAAGGAAATCAAAAATATAATTTCAAGCAAATATATAATGCACTATTGGCACCATCTGATTTCGATTTCCTTTCTCTGTTGTTTTTTATTTGTTTTTAAAGTGTACTATCGTGACAATTTTATGATAAGTCGCATTACAAGCAATTGGGAAGGACCGCCTGAAAATGTATGAAATGTATATGCGAATTTCAATGTACTTTATAATATACTTGAAGAAAGAAAAAAGGATGTAACATCCTGTGTTGTGCAAGTTTCAGTAATTAATTGTAATCAGCATGCAAGTAAAGTTTTATTTATTCTGAAATCAGTGGTGTTTCATGTTGCATGAAACAAAATGTCTCTCAAAATGCTTAGAATTACAGAGAGCAGAACTAGTAGCTACGTATTTATTCTAAAAAAAACAGGGTGCGCAACCAATCGATGTTAAAAGAAGCCAGGACATCACGAATGCTGACTGGAGGCTAGCCTTCTGATTTTTCTTTACATTGTCGAGGGCAAAAGTGCGCACTGAAATTTGATGAATGAGAAGTTTGTATTGGCATAGGAATGACAATGCACATCTGATGATTGAGGCATGGCATATCGGTAACAGTGATATTGCATGCATTCGCCAACTGTCAATTAATTTGCATAAACATTAAATCGAATGCTTTGACAGTTACTTTTCATGTGGACTACCACACGTGCCAGGTAGATAGGTTCTAGGGGTGGGTGTGCGAATTTTTAAATTTTTGAATACGAATTGGATACAAATACATAGCTTCGAATATGAATCGAATATCAAATAATAAAGAGGTGCTATTTTTTCTCCACTATTAATCTATTACTCAATTATATATTTATGTTGCAAACAGTACAATAGTTATTATAGTCAGTGGGGTGGTTCAAAATGCTACTTTTATTGAAATTATAGTCAGTGGGGTAGTTCAATATGCTACTTTTATTGAAATAGCAGTCCAGATATTCACTTGGCACGATTTAGGGGATGTTGAATGGTTTGAGCATATTTTTTTCTAAATGTAATATTTTTTTCACACTGCTCTAAATTTAGTTTCTCATGATAAAAAATGAGTGTTTTTTTTTCCTGTAACCTGCTTCAAATTTGCATTTTAGCACTTCAAAATTAACATTTTTCTGCTCCAAAAATTGCTCCAAATTCTATTTTCTCTCTTGCACCCCTGGGTGTCATAGCTTCCTGCTTGTGTCCATGTTAGCATACCCTGTTTCTTTCAGGATAAAAATGTTTGCATGATTTGTGTTTGGCTGTATTAGTTTCAAGCAAACACGGGATATTATTTGAACAACCCATCAAATATCTTCACCAAAATGATTCGCTGCATCCATATGCAGCACACGAAAGTCAAGTAAAGGCACATTTTCACCACCCAGTAGGTTCAGTAGAGTGGAAAGTTGGGCTAGTTGGATTGCTTGCATGATTTATGCAGTGCTAGATATGAAGCCGAAAGGAACACACAGTGCACATGACAAGTGCTGCGGCACAAGTGAAAGATTCATTTCGAAAAACTGAAACAGGAAAACATCGCTGAGCATAGCAGACATGCGCATGAATAAGACAGTAAAGAAAATCACTTAGCACCAACACGTTCGCATTCTTAACCCATTGGCTTCCGCAGCCGGCGGTCCACTGGCCAGTTTGGCAAGACTAAAATCGCTTTAACCGGCGAATCACCGGCCGCCTAAAAAATGTTTATTTTTGACATTGTTTCACAGATGGCAGCACAATATTTTGTGTTTGCCTTTTGCTTAGTTTATTATCAGCTAGATAGACATGGTTGTCCATGTTTTTTAGCTGTTTTGTAAGTTTGTTTTCTTTAGCGGCAGCGAGTTTTTGAGAGTGGGAGACCTCATCTCCGAGGAGACCGAGTTGGGCTCGCGCGGCATGCCGCAGGGGTCAGTGAAATCGCCCACCCTGTTCAACCTTGTCATGGTCAGGTTGTCGAAGAGGCTGTCGTGTATCGAGGGCTTTCACCACACAATTTACGCAGATGAAATTACCATTTGGTGCTCAGGTGGCAGTGACGGGCAAGTCGAGTGCTTCCTGCAGGAGGCCATAGACACCATGGAAGATTAGGACTTAGGACAAATTATGGCGAACAACACGTTCAATACCAAATACCTACAATGTTAAATCGTCTACAATGTCTTCTAGTTCACAATTCTACACTTTCTAACACCATTATCAAAACTACGCTGATGTGTTACGATATTGAGTAGGCTATCTAAAGTTTGTTTGATTTCTAATATCTTGTCTTTTTATATCTTTGATTTCTAATATTTTGCAATATGCTACGAGGATCTCATTTTGTATTTTGATGCTGATGCTGTACTGTTGCTTCATGTTGTGCTGTTGTATTTTCAGGTCTACTGAAATGTTGCTTTGTGATGAGTTTTTTTTTTTCTTTTGCGTTTATTTCACACTGCGTAGTAAGACTATGCCAATGTTCCTTGTAATTTTGTGCAATAATATATTCAAAATATTTGTTTGGCAGGCTATATAGCCTTTAGTCTCTGCTCCTGCTCCTGTAAGTTGTTTTCAGGGCAAATAAACTTTCAATTCAATTCAATTACCTCCGTCCCACAGGCCCGAGGTGTTTCCCAGACAAATCTAAGCTCCTCCTCTACCAACCCACTAGAGGAGGGCTCAAGCCCGAAAACTGGCTGCCGATCTCGAAGAGTGATATGAAGCTCTACATCAAAGACGGTGGTGCAATACCCAGAGTCGACTCCATTCGGGTCCTTGGCATGACCATCGAGTCCAATAGTCCCAATGGCAAGACTATACTTAAGCTCGTCGCCAAGACGAATAATGCTGTTCGGCTGGTTCGGCGCGTGGCCAACCGCCACCAAGGCCTCAAGGAAGACAACCTAATCCGCCTGTTCAGTGCCTTTGTGCTCTGCCACATTTAATATGTCGCGGCCATGCACAATTGGCAGCGTGCTGAGCGTGACAAGATCAACATCCTGCTCAGAAAGATAACCAAGCGGGCCGTCGGTATCATGATCAGGATGCGCACCGAGCGCCTGCTCCAGCTCGGAGTACACAATACATAGGAGGAGATTGCCGAAGCACAGGAGCGGACCGAGCTCGCACGCCTTTCGAGCTCCCAGACCGGCAGACATATATTTCGAGAGCTCGGTCACTCTCCGGCTAAAGTGGGCGAGAAGATGAAACAGGTGCCCCGTGAGATTCGTGATCTCATCACTGTGGCACCGGTACTGAGGAATGTCTATTCCGAGTGCAATCATGGTAGGCAACGGGCTAGAGCTGCCACTCGTCTCAAGAAGATCCACAGTGAGGAGCACGGCATCAGCTTTGTCAACGCAGCGGCGTACCGCGGGAGCCGCGCCTTCTCCGTAGTCGTCATCGATTCCAAACAGCAAATCGCCAACTGCGCATCGGTTCACACTGAGGATCCGATGATTGCCGATCAAGTGGCCATCGCCGTGGCCATCCTGGATGGTGAAAAGAAGGTCATCTATAGTGACTCTAGGTCAGCCATTCGCACTTTCGAGCGCGGCATTGTCTCCAAGAAAGCCCTGTGCATGCTCTAGAGCGGCAGCCGCGATGGTATCAAGCATCACGTACTGATCTGGCACATGTTGGGCAGGTCCAAGGCGCCCCCCCCCAACCTCAACAAGGCTGCCCACAAGACTGCGTGCGTGATAACCGACTGCTCCGGTTCCGTACAACGATTCGAGGCCAACGGGGTTGCGGAAAACCGGGACTTGCCTGCCACGTACAGCGAAATAACAAAACATTTTTACCTCGCGCAAAGACTATATCCGCTCCCTCATCCAAAACTTAGTAGGCGCAGGGCCTTACGCTTAGACAACTGCAGACTGACATGTACCCTAACCTGAGATCTCTTCATGCTATTTATCCTGACGTGTTCCCCAATGACGCTTGTCCCGTGTGTGTGGACGTAGCAACGCTGGCGCACATGCTCTGGGAGTGCAAGGCAATGTACACTAACCCCCACTTTACTTCGTCAGGTGGGAAGTGGCCCTACGCAGCTCCCTCCTGGCCGACCAACTTTGGGCCTTCCAGTAGGCACGTGGAGCGACCAATAGGCTTGGCCTAACGGTCTCGACGTGGAAGTCGCCCACTGCGCGCTGACGAGCACCTTGCAGGACCACAATAAAGTTTTGCACCCAACCAACCAACCTGATGATCTTGAAACAAGTGCGCTTGCATCAGCCGGTCTTGAACCTTCGTGCGCATGCGTGAATTTTTTCTCACCTGCCAATAGCGTCAGTCGCTGAGGTATCTGAGTTGTTGAGATGTCTGAGTGAGGTAGTGCACAATGCTGTCGTCGGTTTTTCATTGCAAGGAAAATGACGGAGCTACTGTACTGGAGCAGCGCTACTGCGTAAAATTTTGACAGAAACTGCGCGACAGTCAAGTAGAAACCATTGGGAAGATGAAGACAGCTTTTGATGACGACACTATGAGCCACACACAGATTAAGGAGTGGTACAACTCGTTTAATGATGGCCGCACATCTGTGGAGAGCAAGCCACGTTCCGGTCGGTAATCAACATGCCAAAGTGATTAGGTCATTGCCGAAGTGATTAGGTCATTGCCGAAGTGAATGCTACGGTGATACAAAACCGTCGTGTGACTATCTGGGAAATTGTGGAAAAGGTGGGCATCAGCACTTTCTCTGCACATTACATCATGACTGAAGATTTGGCGCTGAAGAGAGTTGCGGCGAAATTCATGCTGAAACTGCTCACAGTGGAGCATAAGCAACTTTGTGTTGAAGTCTCACAGGACATGCTGGATATCACAAGCAGTGACCCTAACTTCATGAACACCATTATCACTGGTGACGAGTCTTGGGTGTACAGGTACGACCCGGAAACCAAATTCCAGTCGTCACAGTGGAAGCATTTCACGTCAACAAGACCACAGAAGGCCCGCCAAGTGCACAGCAACATCAAAGTAATGCTGAGTCCTTTCTCTGACTCTTGCGGTGTGGCACGTCATCACGAGTACGCAACAGAGGGTCAAGCAATCACCAAAGAGCGCTACAGGGATGCCCTTTGTCGCCTGCGTGATGCAGTGTGGCATAAGAGACCTGAGTTGTTGGAGCAGGCAATTGGCGCGTCCATCACAACAATGCTCCTGCGTATTCCTTACTCTTGGTTCAGACTTTTTTGGCGAAAAGTCAGACTCCAATAGTTCAACAGGCTGGTTACTCACCTGATATGGCCCTCTGCGACTCCTGGCTGTTTTCTAAACTCAAAAGAACATTGAAAGGAGACCTATTTCAGACAAGGGAGGAGGTTATGGCTGCAACGACAGCTGAGCTAAATTCCATTCTGAAGGAGGCCTTCTCAGCATGCTTCCAATAATGGCAGCATTGCTGGGAGATGTGTGTGTAGTCCCAAGAGGACTACTTTGAGGGGGTTAGGTTTCCAACGCTCCAATTATGCCAGTTTTTTCTTCTTACACCAAAGGTTGGATATTATTCTAACAGACCATTGTACATCTGCTGCTTTGTCCCATGTACGATTTGCAGCAAGGTAAGTGTATTTGGTATACAACTCTGCGCTCACAAGGTACATAATTGGATGTGTGTTTAACTTCACAGCCGTCAGTTTACTTTTCACTGCTCTTCATTTTTTTCTCAATGAGAGGGCTCTGCGGCAGCCCCGCCACGGTGGTCTAGTGGCTAAGGTACTCGGCTGCTGACCCGCAGGTCGCGGGATCAAATCCCGGCTGTGGCGGCTGCATTTCCGATGGAGGCGGAAATGTTGTAGGCCCGTGTACTCAGATTTGGGTGCACGTTAAAGACCCCAGGTGGTCGAAATTTCCGGAGCCCTCCACTACGGCGTCTCTCATAATCAAATAGTGGTTTTGGGACGTTAAACCCCACAAAATCAATCAGGGCTCTGCGGCATTCGGAGACATGAAAGTGCTTTCTAGGCACAGTAAGAAATTGTAAAATTATCGAAGCTTTTTACATTAAAACATTGGAGATGTATGTGTGAGCCATGCATTGTTTTTTTTTTAGAGATAAGGAGTTTGCTTATCTGCTTGGTACTATCAGGTGACATGTTTTTAAAATTTTTCTCAAGGGTGAACCCATGTTGTTGCCTAATGATTTGCTTTACTGTCTCACTTATGCGCATGTCTACTGTGCCCTGCATTGTTTTCCCGCTCCAATTTTTCTAAATCTTTCAGTCGCGAGACAGCGGTCATCCTGTGCACTCTGTGTTCTTTTCGTCTTCGTCTCTAGCGCTGCGTCAATCATGCAAGCAATAGGTTCAATTCGTTCAATGTGCAGCTAGTTGGCAGAGCTAGCAAAAACAAGTTGCATCTGCATATGTGGGTAGGGTGCCCGAAGGAGTTATAGCTGATAAGGCAGCATTAGATGTGTTGATTGTTATGAGGAAATCGATTGTGAAAGAAATAGATTGTGATTGTGAAAAGGATGTATCGATTGTGAAGAGTTTGATTTACCCATTGTACAGTGCTACACGTTTATGTGCTATCTTAAAGGAGTGGTGCAGCTATCTGACACAAAAAACTGTTCTATATAGTATCTGGCTTCGATATTGAAGTGGCAAGTTAGACATGTTGGTGTATATTTTCAAATTACTGCAGTGTTAAAAACAGACAAGGACGAAAGAAGACAGTGCACTCATCCTTTCCTTCTTGTTTTTTTCCTGCCCCTTTGTAGTGCTACCGTAACTAGAGTTCAATATACACTGAAACCTCGATATAACGAACCCAGATATGTATAACAAAATATTGATTTTAACAAAGTGAAGGAAAAACAGTCTTGTAACATATTGTCACGTCGCTCCAGGGGTCTACAGAAGGTTTATTGAGGTCTAAGTAACAGGATTCTTACGAAGCACGTCGGTTAGGCTTGCTTGCTAGACCGGGGTCAATTGGTTGAAGCGATCCAGCCAGCTTGCTTGGTGGCGACTTTCAACGCTGGCATTCATGACAGCTTTTGACGTACTGCTTCACGCTTGCTGAAAGTCCAGGCCAGTAGTACGTCTTGCTTACTCTGGCGGTGTTCGCGAGTAACCTAGATGGCCAGATGTGGGCTCGTCATGACATGCAGAGAGGACGTCGTCCCGCATGTCCTTCAGGTACAGGAGGTGAGCGTGGTTTGTAGAACGGGCTTTTTTTTTTTTTTTTTGTCCAGGACATTATCTCGGAGGCAGAAAGACATTACGACGCGAGATAGGTGGCAAAGTATAATGGCGCTACGACCCTATAAATAGTCAATGAGTGGTCTAATCTCTTCATCCTCTCGCTGCCGTCTGCTCAAGTCTGATGAGCCAAGGGCGCCCAGGAAACCATTATCGTTCTCTTCTTCCTGACTGACTAAATGTACGGGTGCACGCGACCGTGTATAAGCGTCACTGTGCTTCTCTCCAGACTTATAGACAATGGTCACATTATATTCCTGTATACCCGAGCTTCATTGGACCAGTCTTTCTGAGAGATCACGTATGTTCGCCAACCAGCAGAGGGCATGGTGGTCCATCACCACTTTGAATGGACGACCATAGAGGTATGGGCGAAACTTGATGATCGCCCACACTACTGTGAGACACTCTTTCTCTGTGGTCGTGTAATTCACCTCGGTACGGGACAGTGAGCGGCTGGGATAGGCTATTACTCGTTCTTTGTCGTGTTGATCCTGGACGAGCATTGCGCTGAGACCGATGTTACTAGCGTCAGTATGAGCCTCTGTGTCAGCATCATCGTCAAAATGCCCAACAGGTGCTGACTAAATCTGCTGTCGCAGTTTGGGAAAAGCAGCCTGTTGCTCGATAGCCATACCGGTGTGTCGTCTCGTGCAAGGCGGGTCAAGAATTTCACTATCTTTAAAAACCCTCTAGTGAATCGTCAATAATAGGCGCGCAAGCCCAAAAAGCGCTGAACAGCCTTTTTGTCAGCAGTAGGTGGCTACAGCGGTAAGCTTGTCGGGATCAGGTCAAACTCCTCTCGCATTCACTACATGGCCGAGAAACTTGAGCTCTTCATAACCAAAGTGACATTTTTCTGGTTTGAGTGTAGGATCTGCTGATCGAATAGCCTCCAGCACACTCCTGAGGCGGTGAAGATGTTTCTGGAATGTTTCAGAAAAAACGACTACATCATCAACCTTCTTGCTAGGAAGCGCAGCCACTATTACAAAGAACACACAACACAAGCGCTTAACTTCAACTAAACGTTTATTGCAAACGTCAGAGTTTATAAAAGGGGTGAAAAAGAGAAGAAGAATAAAAAATGTTAGACATCAAAAAGCACACGTGCCAGTCCCGTACATTACTATATGTTATTGTCTATCACCCCATCCAAAAAACATAGTTCTTTCCGCGTGAGCGAGATAGAGGGTGCACTAACACAAACAAAATCATCACGTGTCATTTCAACCACTTCTACTATCAAACGGGTTAACAAATCTCTGTCCCGATACAGCACGCACGTGTTATCGAAATAAGGCACACAACCGCACTCCTTACAGTGAATCGCCAAGTGACCATCGGTACCCTTCTGCACTTTATTGTGGTGCTCTTTTAGCCTTTCATTAATGCATCTTTCAGTTGTTCCCACATAAACAAGACCACATGACAAGGGCACTCTGTAAACAACCGACTGTGCACACTCAACATATTTATTGCGATGCTTAATTTGGCAACTTTTCTTTTCTTTTGAAACAGGACTAGTTTGGTGACATATTCTGGACAGTTTTTCAGAGGCAGACATAACCACTCGGACGCCCACCTTATTACAACAATAAAGCGCTTCAGTTAGTTGGCTCGCCAGATCGTGGTCTATTGGTTGAAGTAATCCAGCCGACTTGCTTGGTGGCGACTTTCGACGCTGGCATTCACGACAGCTTTTAACGTACTGCTTCACGCTTGGCAAAAATCCAGGCCAGTAGTACGTCTCGCTTACTTTGGCGAGTGTTTGCGAGTAACCTGGATGATCATATGTGGGCTTGTCATAATTTGCGAATTGTATGTCGTCCCGCATGTCCTTGTGAACGAAGAGAAGGTAAGTGGGGCTTGTTGAACGGGTGTTTTTCTTGTACATGACAATATGTAGTGTTATAAATGTGCCTTTTAACAAATTTTTGGATGTAACAAACTTAACTTATATTGGTGTAGGTTGCAACTTTGTTATGTTATAATGAGGTTAGAGCCTATCTGGGTTCAACTAAGTACGTTTCAGCTATTCTTAGCTTATATAGAGTTCTGTGTTTTCAAATTTTCTTCTCCTTTTTGTCAGGCATCCTTCCAACTTAATGTTGGACCGGTTGAGTGGAAAGATTCTGCACATAGACTTTGGAGACTGCTTTGAAGTTGCCATGACACGTGAGAAGTTTCCAGAGAAAATTCCTTTTCGACTCACCAGGATGCTCATCAATGCCATGGAGGTAAGCAGCATGCCATAAGGCTGCTGCTGTATGGCTCTCTTAGTGCCTTATTTTGATTTGCTTGAGTTAGCGTGAATCATCTCCCTAGTCATAAGTTGTGAATTCATGATTGTTTACTGATTTTATGTAGCACTAGTGAGCTGTACTGCCATCTTGGTGTCTGGAATGTACCGAAGTGGTAGAAATCCCTTGTAACTACAGGACCTGCAATCTCTGCAGCTGAGAGCATAAAGAGTGAGTCATGCCTATGTGAATAAATTTGCCAGCCGTTCCGCTCTGTGAAATGGAATGATTAGTGAATATGTGTACGGATTTGACACAGAATTTTAATGAAAGGTGCAGACGCATTTAATTGTCTTGAGAGGTGGAAGCACTTATTGTGATGAAAAGCAAACCCCAAGGCAAGCACAAATTTAATCTTAATTGGTGGTTATTACTTGCCTTTATCAATGCATCGTTCCTCACGAGTGCATGCTGCCTCTTCATTATGATGAGGAAAGTGAAGTTTAAAAATTCCACCATCTCTCGCTTAAGGGAACCATGTATAGATTCGAAGCAGCGGGCCCTAACGCTTACGCTGGCGGTGGTATGAACGCGGGGGCTCATCGCGGTGTTACGCAAGAGAGAAACCTGGAGAGGCGCAAAGCACGCAGTGATGGACTCGTGTTTTCTACTGGAACATGCCAATCACAATTAATGGGCAATGAGAGGCAGATGATGCCGAGCGGACGCAGAAACACGCAGTCCGCTTTTAGTTAACACGCACGCCTCGAACTTTCATTGTTCAACAATGCACAGGAGAAATCTCCCACAGGCACTACCATGGAGGTCAAAAATCAGGGCCTTCTTTTTCATATATATATATACGTTCTTTTTCACCTTCTTTTTCATATGTATATGTGTGTGCATATATATATATATATATATATATATATATATATATATATATATGATGTTCGAGAAGCTTCGAGGCTTTAGTAGATCGTTTTGTTAAGGTTACACCCACTTCGGGAACGTCACAGATTATTCGGGAACCTACGCTGCCACTAGCGATAACACTAGAATATTCAATCGCAAGGGTATAAATGCCGACACGAATCGCCTCTTGTCAGTTGATTGTCGGCCGACGCTTGGTTCGCCGCTATCAGTGCCACTGTCTTACTTTTTTTTGCGTGGACACAAGTTCAGCTCGAATAAACAGTATCTTCTTCGACCTGGATTCTGCTCCTTTCGTTCACATCACGACCCCGTGACATCTAGTGAAGGTGCTGCTTCGTTCATGTACCGGACACCCCCGTCAAGCCGTGAACCCTGCCCACGTCGCAAAGAAGACACAGACGCTAGCCAAGAGCACTGAACAAGCCGTAGGCAACAGGGTTTGCCTCGGGAGTATGGGCCTCTGCAAGGCAAGGCTTGGAAGATCAGGGCCATGACCTGGGCCGTGGCAACGGTGACAACTGCTACGCCACAGCCCGCGATTGTTATGCAGCAGCCAAGGCAACCATCTATTTCTCATGGGTCATCGTTCAAGTCCCGGAGACCTGGTTAAAGACCTACGACTGGGTGGCTGCCCTCAACCACTGGGACGTGAAACAGAAGCTCCAACGCGTCTACTTTTATCTGGAAGACGTGGCAAAGACCTGGTTCGAGAATCGGGAGTCTGGCCTTCAAAACGTGGGATCCTTTCTGCGGCGTATTCCTGCAAACGTTCTTGAGCGTCGCTCGCAAAGAGAAGGCTGCTGCGTTGCTGGAGACCCGGTTGTAGCTGCCCAATGAAAATGTCACCATTTTCACGGAAGAAATGAGCCGCCTCTTTCGCCACGCTGACCCCAACATGTCCGAGAAGTAGAAAGTCCATTTGCTCATGCGAGAGGTAAAGCACGACCTCTTCGCTCAGCTGGTGCAGAACCCACCAAAAACCATTCAAGAGTTTGTCTCAGAGGCCACGACAATTAAGAAGACTTTAGAAATGTGTACCCGCCAGTACGATCGCCGATCGATGCAAGACAGCACAGCTGTTAACACCCTCGGCTCCGACGACATACGTGAAACAATTTGAGCGATCGTATGGGAAGAGCTGCATAAATTGTTGCCGGCCTCATAGCATCCCGTTGACTCGATCGCCGACATTGTACGCCAGGAAGTCCAGCAATTTTCCCAGCGCAGTCTCAGCCATGAGCTATGCTGCTGCATCTCGCCGTCACGCCCCTCCTTCTCGCCCACGCCAAAACGCCGCCTTGTCACACTTCCGTCGCCAGACGCCACCGCTGCCACCACCACCACCGGCCTCCTACCGTTCGCCAGCGGGCCAGCGCATTGTGCCGAGAAAAACCGACGTTTGGCGGGCACCTAACAACCACCCGCTCTGCTACCACAGCGGTGAGGCCGGCCACACCTACCACCGTTGCCAGTACCGACAGATGGGCCTACGGGGCTTCGATATCAATGCGCCGGGCCCACAACGGGGTGAACAACCGCATGACATCGCCGACTACATTGCGGGAGTGCAGTCGACACCTTGACGACCTTATCGTTCGCCGTCGACAGTCTGCCGCGCCTCACCGCACTGTGGGCAGTACACCGGCTCTGTTCAGGGCCAATCTCTGAGTCCTTACTAGCCAGTCTTGAGGTCCATCGACGGAAAGCACTTCGTGTTGTAGAGCTGATCCAAGACACTGTCTATCCATGGGAGAGGATTAAGATCTTTTTTTTTTGTGATTTTGTTGAGGCAGCGATAATCGTCGCAGAAACGTAGGGTTCCATCCTTCTTTTTCATTAACACCACGGGTGATGCCCAAGCACTCTTAGACGGTTGGATGATGTCGTCGCGTAGCATTTCGTCGACTTGTCTTTTAGCGGCCTCGCGTTCTCACGTCGAAACTCTGTAAGGGCTCTGCCGTAGTTGCCTGGCGTTTTCCTCTGTTATTAGGTGATGTTTCCCGACTGCAGTCTGGCGAATTTTCGACGACAACGAAAAGCAGTCCTTGTATTGCAGGAGCAGGGCCTTAAGCTGTTCTTGCTTATGCTTCAGAAGGCTCGGATTGACGTAGAAAGCTGGGTGAGAAGCTTCGTTTTACGGCGTAGGTTCTGTAGTATCGGCGAGGGTGAAAGCATTGATGACTTTCATAATTTCGTCGATGTTGCTCAAATTCATGAGCATAACTGTTGATTTTTCTCCCCATAGCTCAGCGATTCCTCTTGCAACGCAAATATTGCATATTTGCGGTCGAGCAATAGGTGCTGATTGCCTACAACGAGGCCTTCGAAGTCTTTTGGTTTTGGGGTGCCGACAGAAATGATGATGCTTGAGCAAGGAGGGATGGTGACTTCTTCCAGCACATTCAGGGCACGACTTCCTGATGGTGTGCATGGCGGTAGTGCTCTTTCTGTGGATAGTGTTATCAACCTTGCTCTCAGGTCGATAACCGCACCATTGGGGTTCAGAAAGTCCATTCCAAGAATAACATCTCTCGAGCAATGCTGCAGTATGACGAAGCTGGCGGGATAAATGCGGCTGTTAATGGTCACTCTGGCTGTGCAGATTCCCACTGGTAATACTAGGTGACCTCTGGCTGTACGGATTTCCGGGCTTTCCCAAGCGGTCCTTTGTTCAACTTCACGGCGAAAGTATCACTGATGACAGAATAATCGACTCCGAAGTCGACAAGAGACACCGAGAAAAAATGGCGTTTATAACACCAAACAGCCTTTTTAAGTTCAAAATTATGCTCTTCAGTCATTGCTCAGCACCTGTGACTTTTCAACGCGTTATGGACACAGTGCTGGCAGGATTGAAGTGACAGCCTTGTCTCGTTTACTTAGACGACATCGTCGTGTTTTCCTCAAGCTTCGATGAGCATCTTCGGCGCCTTGAAACTGTACTTCAAGCCATTAAGACCCCCGGGCTCGCCCTGAAGCCGGAAAAATACCACTATGCTTACAAGGAACTTTTGTTCTTGGGCCACGTGATAAGCAAGTCCGGAGTAAGACCCGATTCGCAGAAGACAGCCGCCACTGCTGCATTTCCGCCGCCCACCAACAAAAAGGCCGTGCGTCGATTCCTCGGCCTGTGCGCCTATTACAGGCGCTTCATCAAAAACTTTGCCCACATCACCGAGTACCTTACTAACATTACGAGGAATGACGTCGAATTCAAGTGGGAAACCCCACAGGAGGAAGCATTAGGGGAACTGAAACGATGCCTGTAGACACCTTTATTACTCGTGCATTTCCACGAAAACGCCGAAACAGAAGTGCACACGGACGCAAGCAGCGTAGGACTCGGCGCCGTCCTTGTGCAGAAAACTGACGGACTGCAATGGGTTATTAGTTACGCTAGCCGGTCACTATCCAATGCTGAATGCAATTATTCCACAACAGAAAAGGAGTGCCTTGCCGTCATCTGGACGACGACAAAGTTTCGTCCTTACATCTACTGCAAGCCCTTCAAGGTTGTGAGCGACCACCACACCTTGTGTTGGCTAGCTAAATTGAAGGATCATCCAGGTCGCCTGAGACTTAAAAAAATATGACATTACTGTCATTTACAAGTCCGGCAGAAAACACTCTGACGCCGACTGCCTGTCACGAGCCCCCATCGACCCACCGGCGCCCGAACACTGGAATGACAACTGCTTCTTGGAAACGATAACTGCTGACGACTTTGCTGAACGCCAGCGGGCTGACCCGGAACTTAGGGGCCTAATCGAATACCTTGAGGGCAGAACCTTCGCTCGGCTAGCTAAATTGAAGGATCATCCAGGTCGCCTGAGACTTAAAAAAATATGACATTACTGTCATTTACAAGTCCAGCAGAAAACACTCCGATGCCGACTGCCTGTCACGAGCCCCCATCGACCCACCGGCGCCCGAACACTGGAATGACAACTGCTTCTTGGAGACGATAACTGCTGACGACTTTGCTGAACGCCAGCGGGCTGACCCGAAACTTAGGGGCCTAATCGAATACCTTGAGGGCAGAACCTTCGCTGTTCCTAAGGTATTGAAACGGGCACTTACCGTATATACTCGTGTAAGGGCCGCCCTCGTGTAAGGGCCGCACCCCAACTTTGAAAGCGGATATTTCGAAAAAAAAAAAACAAAAGTTCAAAATGTCCCGCCAGAAAAGTGTAGTTAGTTCATTTACAGCCAGATGGCGCTGCACGCTTTTCCGCTTTTATTCTACTTCCGCCGACGCGCCGACCACGCTGTTGACAGCGCGCCGCCATATTTGCCTTGTGCGGCCTCTTTGTTGGCATCGTTCCTAGCATCGTGTCGATACGTTGGCAGCGCGACTTCAGATCGGTGTCGTCGGTGTCACTTTGTTGGTTGTAGTGAACCCTGCAGAAGCCAGCGCACGTGACGGACGATGGGCCGGCATCTGAGATCATTCACTGCAGCATTTAAGCTGCAAGTGATTGACTATGCCGAGGAGCACGGGAAGCGGGAAGCTGGACGAAAGTACGACGTCGATGAGAAGCGCGTGCGTTACTGGATGAATCAGAAAGATGCCCTCGCCGCTACTAACAGGAGCCGAAAGGCGTTTCGCGGGAAAAAGTGCAAGTACCCGCAACTCGAAAGCGAGCTCGTCAACTACGTCGTCGACACACGAAGGGACGGCTACGCCGTATCGACTGACATGATACGCGTCAAAGCCCTCAGCATCGCTCGCCACATGGAAATACCCCCGGCACAATTCAAGGCAAGTCGGGGCTGGGCTACGCGGTTTATGAACCGTAACCAGCTTTCTATTCGGCGCCGAACGACGATTTGCCAAAAACTGCCGCGCGAGTACGAAGACCACGTCATTAAGTTTCATCGCTTCGTGAATGCTCTCAGGAGGGAGCATGAATACGACCTGTCCCAAATTGGGAATGCGGACCAGACACCTGTGTGGTTCGATGCACCGGAAAGCACCACAGTGGATTTAAAAGGTGCGAAAAGTGTGTCTGTGCGCACGACTGGTGCAGAACGCCAAAGGTGCACTGTGATGTTGTGCATCACGGCAGACGGCAGGAGGCTTCCGCCGTACGTCGTATTTAAAAGGAAGACTCTCCCAAAAGAGAAGTTCCCTCAGGGAATCGTCGTACGTGCGCAAGAGAAGGGCTGGATGTCCGAGGAACTGGTCGTTGACTGGATTAAGACCGTCTGGGCAAACAGACCTGGAGGGCTGTTACAACGGAAAGCCCTCCTTGTTTTGGACAGCTTTAGGGGCCACTTGACCGACCGCGTCAAGAACCGAGTTGCCGCAACTCGTACGGACTTGGCCGTCATTCCCGGTGGCCTGACGAGTGTGCTGCAGCCGCTCGACGTATGCGTCAACAGACCATTCAAAGTGGAATTTCGCCGATGTTACTCTGAATGGATGGCTGGAGGCGTCCACGAGAAGACCCCTACAGGACGGCTGAAGCGGGCGTCGCTCCAACAGGTGTGTGAATGGATTTTGAATGCGTGGCGTGCCATGTCAGTAGAAGTAGTTGCTAAAAGCTTCAAGGTAACGGGAATTTCGAACTCCATGAACGGCACCGAAGATGACCGTCTCTGGGAAGACGCGGACGCCGAGGCGAGCTCCTCCGAGAACGAGGACAGCGAAATGGAATCCGAATAAAAACATTTCTGGCATGTCATTTGTGACTCTTGCACTCTGCTACTGTTGCATAAACAGTACAGACCTTTGGCCTGTACTGCCTGTACTAAATCGGCCTGATTCGTGTAAGGGCCGCACCTAGCAAAATTTTCGAAAAAAAAGTGCGGCCCTTACACGAGTATATACGGTACGTCACTTTCACTGTGAAACGGCCTTCTGCAAAAGAACTTCTCGCTGCTTCGAGCAAACTACCTTCTTGTGGTGCCTTCAGCTCTGTGACCAGAACTCCTCCAGGCCCAGCACGATCATTCAACGGCAGGACACTTTGGTATTTTGCACACGCTCGTGAGGATACAAAAAGGTACTACTGGCCGCGCCTCACCGCTGACATCGCTCGTTACGTGAGGACATGCCGAGACTGTCAGCGATGCAAAACACCGTTGACAAGGCTAGCAGGCTTTCTTCAGCTAATCGAACCACCTTGCCGACCATTCCAACAAATCGGAATGGACCTACTGGGGCCATTTCCGACATCGAATTTGAGAAACAAATAGATCGTCGTAGCTACTGATTACCTCACCTGCTACGCCGAAACAAAGCCCCTACCCAAAGGTAGCGCTGAAGAGGTAGCCAAGTTCTTTGTTGAGAACATCGTCTTTCGTCATGGCGCCCGAGAGGTTGTCATCACCGATAGACATATTTCCTTTACTACTGATTTGACCCAAGCGATCTTGAGACACAGCCAGATAAGCTATCGCAGCACCACCGCCTACCACCCCCGGACAAATGTTCTCACCGAGCGGCTAAACAAGACAATCGCCGACATGCTGGCCATGTACGTCGATGTTGAACACAAGACATGAGACGCCATCCTTCCGTACGTGACCTTCGGGTACAATACGGCCTTTCAAGGAACATCGCAGATGACGCCGTAAAAGTTGGTCTATGGAAGGAGCCCGGCAACGACTTTCGACTTCCAAACGTCGCTGACGAAGAGAACCTCGACGTCATCACTTACCTTCAGCGCGCTGAAGAAGCTTGTCAACTCACCCGCCTGCGCATCGAAAATCGGCAGGCGACCAACAGCCGCCGTTACAATCTTCGAGGAAGCTTTGTTGAGTACCAGCCCGGGGACCGTGTCTGGGTATGGACGCTGATACACCGACGTGGGCTCAGTGAAAAACTTCTGCGACGGTACTTCGGACCGTACAGAGTAGTTTGACGTCTCGTCCCACTCGACTATGAGGTCGTTTCCGACAGTATTATAAACTCTCAATGGCTCCGTGCTCGACCTGAAGTCGTCCATGTCGTGTGTCTCAAGCCATTTCATGCGCGAACCTGAGGATTGCATTTTGTTGTTGTTGCTGTATTTATTGTTTGTCTTTATTATTCTACCTTCGTCTTCTGCTAAAGCATCGGGACAATGCCTCTTTCAGAGGGGGGCAATGCCACGTTCTTTTCCTCAGGTTTTGTTATCACCCAGTTACACTACGTTCAGTGCAAACCGTGCCTATGATGTTCGAGAAGCTTCAAGGCTTTAGTAGATCGTTTTGTTAAGATTACACCCACTTTGGGAACGTCACAGATTATTTGGGAACCTATGTCGCTGCTAGCGATAACGCTAAAATATTCGATGGCAAGGGTATAAATGTCGACACGAATCGCCGCTTGTCAGCAGATCGACGGTTGACGCTCTGTTCTGCTTCCTTCGTTCACGTCACGATTCTGTGACTGTGGGGGGGGGGGGGGGGGGGTCAAATACTTCAAAAATCTCAATAATATAAATTTATATCAAAGCGAATTCAAACAGTCAAACCTTTCAACATTTTCACAAGCCTAGACTGCTTGCTAGCAGTCCCTAATACTCTACCATTGAAAGTGTGCGCAAAGAATATGAGACTAATGACAAGACTGACGAAAGCAACAAAGGCAAGTACTAAGTTCGCGCGAACTTCTTGATGTGATCACTGTCATTCGTACCTTCCTCAGCTACCACAGCAACGGCGACGCTTTTGTCTCGATGGTCGTTTATGCATTCCTTGTTTGGTCAATTTTACCAAAGTTGTGCTGCTTTAAAGTTTATTCATTATATGCTGTGTTTTTGGTTTCCTGCTTTTTGCTTTCCATTTTCATTGCGTATTCCTTACTTTGATTTGATGTGTATTCCTTGCTTACTTTGCTTATAATTTTTTTATTCATTTGCAACCAGAACCGAGAGTTCCGTTGCAGTCGCGAACTTTTGGACCCTCGTCTGTATATTTTATACTTTGTATTAATCCTTTTTTGTCATTCTAACACTCATTGATTGATAAAGCTTACTCAGCTCTGAAGCTCGAGCCACCAGGTTCATTCACGAAGAAAAGAAGTGAAAGCTTTAAGAGCTCACTTTTTTTTACTTAATATCAACGAGAACTCGTAACCTTTATACCGCCCCATCTGATATAAAGTGTCTTGCTTACAAAACTCTTGTCAGACCTATTATCGAATATTCTAAAATTGTCTGGGACCCTTACACAAAGACAAACTGCAATAAAATAACAAAAATACAGCGACTTGGTGCGAGATTTATTTTTAATAAATATCGCCGACATCATTCTCCTACTGAACTCTGTAAAAAAGCTGGACTGGATAGTCCTGAACTTAGGACGAGGATTGAGCGTCTGAAATTCCTCTTCCAGTTAATTCATAATCATTTTAAACTAAACTATTCAGATTACTTCCAGGTCAACACACTAGAACACTCCAGACATCGCCATAATATGTACATACCACCCCTAGTCCGACGTAACGATTGCTTTAAGTTCAGTTACTTTCCACGTGCTATTGAAGATTGGAATATGCTGCCAGAGTCTATAATTGGTTGTTCCTCGCTTACATCATTTGAACAGAATCTAAAACGTTTATTTTCTGAATAACAGTGACATATGTTTTTTTTGCGTGTGTGTGTACTTTTTGTTGGTTGCATGATTCTGCAGTAGTTGTCTTTTAAATCTTCAGCGCGGTGCAAAAGTGCCGCCTCAAATGCGTCATGTGCTGTTCTGCGTGTATGTATTGCATCGCATGTGTGTTCCATTTCTTGTTAAGTATAACTTCGAGTTGCTGGTCACAATAATACCGAGAAATTATCTCGAGACCTGTACGGTACTTCTTTTTCGCAAAAAATTGTTTGTACTTCCACCCTGTAACGGCCCACTTCTGGGCTAACAGTATAAATAAATGAAATGAAATGAAACTATGAGACAATAATGCCAAGGAAGGTTATTACTAGCAAGTGTAATGTAAATGTGAAGAAGTGGCCGAAAAGATAGTTTAACGTGGACAGAATCTATGGCCTTCAAATAAGACGTCTGATCGTCTACCACTAAGCTGCGGCAGTTGCCATTACCTTGTCCACTTTTTTTTCTCAACACAGTAGCAGTAGTTAAAAAAATTAATTTCACTTGAGACATGCAATCAGTGCAGACGATCACAAAAATCAAATGTCAAAGATTTTCATAATCTAGAATATCAGACGTCCTTATACTTTGTCTTTGTGGGGTATGTGGTAGTGCCACAAAAACTATGAAAATTATCAGGGATTGTCTAAATATGACATTCATTTTTTACATCCATTTCATTGTCTCCCGCTTTTGCAATGCCCTGCCCTGTCAATCTTTTTTATGAGCATTAGTGTATGTGTTTGACGAGGCCACAATTTCTTTTTGTCTCGGATGATAAACCAGTTGGTAGTTTTAGCTCGATGTCTTCTGTCCCATATTTTATTCATCCCGTCTTTGTTAAGGGGGATGAGGGTCCTGAAAAGTGTTTTTATCTATTATCTTATTATTATGAAAATTACCATGCATGTGTATTATTGGATGGAGATTGCAAATCTGCAAACAGATTTCAAATATCTCATTTAAAAGAGAAGTAATGACAACTTTCCAGATTATAATTAGTTAATTTTCTATAGGTCGTTATGGTAACTCGCAATAAAAAAGTTAGTTTTCAAAACTGCATGGTTCCTCTAAAAGGTCCATCCCACAGGCTAAAGCAAACTAGGTGTCGAAACGGCTATTTCCTTGATCAGAAATAATTTTCAAACTGGGAAGGTAAAATGAGCTTGCAGTGTATATTTGGCATTTATCATGTAATTACAATTCTATCAAGGTTGAAGAAAAAAGAAAAACTTTAGCCTGTAGTTCGAATGCTGTGGATAAGAATGGTACCAAGTTTGTTGAGATATCTTCACAGAAACTTTCTCAAAACTCCCTCAAGGCCTCAAGGCAGATTCACTTCACAAAAATAAAAATGCCAGGAAAATTACATTTCAAGTTTTAAATATATTTGTAATTTCATCTAATAAGCTTTCGACAAAAAGAAGTGGTATTCTGCCATAATAATAGATTTTTACAAAACATGCTTTGAACTATAAACACCTCAAATTGCAATTTCTGGAAGTCATTTTTTACGATTTTGTGCTGTTATAAGGCCCTTTCATCCTCCCTTAACTCAGTACACCTCTGAAGATGATGATATCAAGAACTTATGTAGCTGGCATGACTTGATTTGCACATGAATGTTTTGAAGCTGAACAAAATGAGTTGGTGGAGTCCACAAGAAAACCGATGAAGGCAACATTTCCCGTAGCAAGCTCTAAGGCATTATGACTGCAGAGGTGTTTCCCATTCTTCGCAGTCATAACTGTAAAACTTTTGCTACAGTTTTCTATGACTTATGCATGTGAGCATGCCTTTTCCAGGCCTGCATTCTTGAAAAAGCTAGAAACAGGTTGAATGTGGCTGAATAGTGCACAACTCATTGATAAGGGCTTTAGGTCGAATTGATGTGGCACTTCTGTTTGACAATTGTTTGCAAGCTAGCAATAAAGGACTCCTGTTTCATACTGCATGTTGTGAACATTTATAACCCTTGCTCACCCATCACTTTCAGCAGTCGACAGGGGGCCGCAACACCTCTGAGACTGAGAACCACTGTGCTAGCCCATCTTGTGGAAGATGTGCTCAAGTTCTCTCGCGTAGAATTTGCAAGAAAAATTTTCTTTTGTAACCATTGATATTTTTGTCTGCATAGGTGACTGGCATTGAGGGCACATATCGAATGACCTGTGCAAAGGTGATGAAGGTCCTGCGTGGGAACAAGGACAGTCTTATGGCTGTCCTTGAAGCCTTTGTCTATGACCCTCTGCTCAATTGGAGGTTGATGGATGGTGAGCAGCCATACATATGATGAATGCATGCACATGAAACAGGCTTCACAGTAGATAGACTGTAGTGCTTCGTGATCAAAAACTTTCACTCTTGTGTTGCGCAAACATCCATCCTTGATGGGGAAGTAGGTGTTGCCCTCTGGGCATAAACGAACTACATCTTCGTCTGTATTTGCTGCAAGTGCGAGCAGTCATCAAAGTTAACACCTAATGAACATAGTGTTGCCTAAAATTAACTTGAAGGGACTCTGACGTTGCGATTGTTCATGTTCAGCAACCATGCGAATGATAGGTATTACACAGATTTGCTTAGTCTTTGTACTTGTGGACCTCGAATCGCACTTGTGCCTTTGTTTATTGCTTTTGTTTAAAAAAAAAATAGAACGAACCTTTTTGCACTTTGTGACTCGATTTGAAATGGTAAGGTTAAAAGGACACTGAAGTCAAATAACAATTTATGCCAGAGCGAAAGCTCAATATATGACGTCTAAAATGACAATACTATCATCAGCAGTGCGCTAATTGTCGAGAAAAGAAGGTAAATGCATGAAAACGTGTGCTACGATTGGACATTCGCAAAATCATCCCCATTACATCAGAGGTATACCGCCTACAATTAATCACAAGTAATCTAACTAGCTGCACTAAATAAACCTTTCGTGCATCAAGAGACATAATGAAACGCTGCTTGTTCATTTCTGTTCGATTTCTGGAAAAAAGCACTGCCAGACGTTACTGTGTGGAATGGCGCGAGTGGTTCAAAAATTTACCTTTTGCTTGGGTAAACTGTACAGATCATGCCATCTAGCGGGGCCCAATGGAACCAAGCACGCCTGCATCTTGAAGGCCATGTCTAAACATTGCTCAGTGGTCGTTGTTGCTGCTGTGGCTCCCGCTACTTTTCCTGGGCTGCTACTAGCGTCCGCAGCCGTGCAGTAAAGCTGGGCAACGTTGTGCATGGCAACAGTGACGTCGGGCAGAAAGTTGAGGCAGGAACGCAATGCAGACCACTAAAATGTAATTTCGTTTCAAAATAAGCACTTCCTTGGCACAAAAGTAACACGGCGATGTTTCTGAACCGCTATTTCGACAATCAATGTGGACTTAATGATTGCCCTTAATGTCCCTTTAAAAAATTTAGGTGGGGAAGCACAACTGTTGAGCACTTGCCGATTTCATTTCATGACAAAACAGCTTCAAGCCACAGGAACGCGAATGGAGCCAGAAGTATAAAGATTACACAGATCTGTGTACTACTCATTTTTTTCATGCTCGTTGAAACGCCGTGCATTGCAGCTCTCATAGACACTAGCGCAAGAGTTCTCTCTAGTGTATTTATAGAAAACCCTGTGTTAATGAACCTGAGAAGGGGTTGAGGGGCTCAATAAATTATGCAAACGAGGAGATTGCATCATAAATTCTCGGCATTCTTAAGAGTTTCAAAAACGTAAAATTCATCAAACTTTCATAGAAGTGTCTCACTATTTTAGGTCATACTTCTGACGCCATACTCACAGGTACTCGTGGATCCGCGAGTTTTACGGGAAAGGGGAGATGAGGAGATGTGCACATTCAGTCAGGTTACCAGGTGGCTTAGGCCATTCTGGCACACCAGCATAGGTGGCCTAGTGAGCACGAGTATTGAATGACCGAGTCTGCAATGGGACGTAAACCATCACGCATTGTAAGCCATGGGCTTGATGGGTACTAAAATGGTCATTAAATGCTCATAGATAAAAGAGGTTTATTACACCGATTGAAAGAAAATTTTAACTCAAGGCTCATTTTACAATCTTCTTTTACATTGTCAAAAGTCTTAGTGCTTGCCAAAAATTGGATGAATGCACCTTTAATCAATTCTGTCTATGTTTGTTGCACCTGTGATTTTGTAGAAGGTAAATTAAATATGCAGCTTTTGTGGGCCTAATAATTATAAAATTTGTAAGAACACCCAAAAATGAAGATGACTTTGTAGGCAGATCTATGCTATGAAATCACTGTCATTACTATCTCATGGAGGCATGTAATTCCTTTTCTCACTAAATTTGTCATTGCTTTCACTAAATTCACCACCTTGAAACACACACGGTGAAAATGTGGCTAGCTTTTCTATGAACGACACGCATGGCAAAGTGCTCTGGGCTTCAGAAGCCTTTCTGAACATTGTGTTGCACCCTAGTGTAAAATAGAAGTAAACATCAACAAACAAAGCTCACATATCTCTCAAAAGATGGCGCATCAAGTAAAGGAACAATGTGTGCAAATCACACTAAGAAAAACCATGAAATTTAAACAGCCTGCACCTTTGTCTGGAGGTGTCTGACAGTGGACTGCTCCAGCAATGTTGCATTGCTGGGCCCTGCCCGACAATGAACCGCAATGTCACTGAGCATAAAAGTGAAGTTGTACAAACTTAACTTGCTGCCATTTTTCTTTGCATGGCACGAGATTTAAATAAGAAAAAAATAGGTCCTAGAAATAAGCCGTGTATTTTTTTTTTCTTTTTCAGCACAGCCCAAAGTGAAACATTCTAAAACAAGAGGTGGCTCTGCCCCTTGCAGCCACGACCAAGGAGGTAACTTGGGAATGAATCTTCAACAAGCTATGTGCAGTGTTTGCTGATTTGCTGTTTTTATGACATTCTCTACAATAGATAACTCGCAGATAACAAAAAGCTCTAAGGTGAGGGAGCAGGTGTAAAGCATGTGTGTTTGATAATTTCGCTGTCATGGAGTAAAATAAGACCAGAGTGCCGACTCCGCTTGTCTGGAAGGGACACCTTCTGCAACGCCTTCCCATGTTTAGCGGCCTGTTCGCCAGATGGCGCTACGAATTGAGAAAAAGGGCGAAGGAGAGACTTCATTCTCAAGCAGATCTGCGGCAGAGACTCCGTCTGTCATTGCTATGGCAACGACACGGTCGCGCTTTGCCGTGTTCTTGGGTCTGTTTGCCTATCCGTTTTGTCATCTGCTCTGCACATGTCGTATATCTGCTACTGATGCCTTTACTAACGCATTCTTGCTACTAATTTCACACACCGTTAAACCTGGTTATAAGCAAATTGACAAATTCTCGAAAAAAGTTATCATAAAGAGGATTTTGTTATATGCAGGTTCGGTACGAAAATTAGAAAAATAAATGCACAAATTAAACATAACGGGAACTGAAGGCAGAGGTAATCCAAAACATTTATTTGGCACTATAAGATGCATTATTATTGTGTTATTACTTATATGAACACTCCTGCCGGGTTTTTGTCATTGCCACCATGTTCCATAACAAGTCCAAATTGATAACATGCCCTTGCGCATTGTAACACGAAGAGATCAAATCAGCCAGCCCTTCTCTATCACCTGGAGGGCGCATGCGATAACATCCCCCCGTGTGTTAGAAGTGCCGTCGAATGCTCAAACAGACTAGGAACCACACGTCTTGAACGACCATGAACAAAATGTGTGGGGGGGGGGGAGATCTTGCAACGATGAACTTTAATTTTGAGGGCGCGTTCATGATCGCTGGCGTGCATGCTATCTTGGCAAGCATCAGTGCACTTTCAATGCGAAGAGACTCTGTGACTTTGCCCTGGAGTGGTCATGTTTGCTTACACCAATGTTTTGTAGAAGTTCCGTGATATCGGATACAAAAGAGTTGCCTGCCAGCCTTAATTCATATCCCGTTGCTATTTGTTTCTATCAAATTCATTGCATTGCATTCGATGCGCCGTCGTGTCGTTGCCAGAACTAATCGCAAATGATAGAGTCCCACGAACTCGCGGCGTGGTGCGAAACGGAAGCGCGTGAGGATTTGACCTTCGAAGATCTGTCATTGTCATCGTGGTGTCAAATAGTTTCCATCAGCGCCTAATCTGACATTCCCTCGGTGGTGACAACATGGTTGTCTGAATTTAAAAAAAGAAAGAAAGAAGGCAAAGCTGAATTTTGTCAGGGGCCACTTCATGCTCGTGCAGTGAAACCATGCATGTGCGCACGGTGTCGAAAACGGAGAGCGAACGACACGGATACCACAGAAAGCTGTTCTATGAGGCGCCTTTCATATGCACGGTGGCCCCGACATATGTGAGGCTAATTAAAAGCGTGGCACTACCAACACTAGAGTAGCTTTTTTTTTAGGGGCGAAGCTGCTTAAGGCGTGGGTCTGTCCATCCACCGTTGTTGTATGTAGCCACCAGTGGCACCGGACAGATGGACAGATGCGCGGACGGACAAACGAACGGATAAACACATGAACGGTCGGGCAGACGGATGGGCAAACGCACGTACAGACAGATTTACTCATGGATGGATGCACGGATGTAAGCACGGACGGGCTGACGGACATTTCGCCCATCATCATTCACTCCGTGGATATGCTGTGTTTTTTTGTTTTTAGTTTGGAGGGAGGGGTGGGCACATCCGCGCGTACGCCTGCGGTGAAAAGGACGGTGGCAACGCCAGCGGCTCATGAGGCACAGACCCGCCTGCCCTCCTCGCGCCCACCTGTGCTCAATAACGAGCGCTGGCTCTTGCTTGGGAGTCGCTGGGGCGACAGGGCAACTGCGGAAAATGCATGCTCGTGCCAAAATAACCTAGATTGAAAAATTTCTAGATTGTTCTTGGCTGAACTTTGTTATATCAAGAATGTGTCCTGCTGTTACTTTGTTGCATAGAGGTCACAAATACATGTGATTCAATTCGGTAATGGCGAGGAATAGAACAATTATATCGAAAAATTTGTAATATGGAGGTTCATTATAAGCAAGTTAAACTATATATTGTGAATTTTCATATACAATTCGTAAACCTTTGGGTGCTCCACAAGATACAGTTTACAGAAAATCAATGTCTGTGTCTGGTGCCGAGTTACATGTTTGTAAACCTCACACGTCTTTTTTTTTTTGCTTTTGAACTTTTGATAATATAATCTGAAATGATTCAGGCTTATAGTAAACCTTCAACTTCAAAGTGTTATTAAATTTTTTCAGGTTTCAACTTTAATTAAATTCAAATGTTAAGTTGGAGGAGTTTTAGTTATTTACATGTATTTGAATAACAAATTTGGAGTGGACACCAAGCTGAATGAAGCTTTCACCTAAAGCAAGCATGCTCTCTGTCCATGTTGAACCACGACTACTTTCGTAGATGAGTGCCTATCTTGTGTGCCTCTTGTTGTGCCTCAGCGCTTTTTTTTTTCCCCTCCACGTAACCCCTAACTTTCGTCTTTACACTCACGTGCACATTTAGCATGAGGAAAATTGGGAGGGGAGAAAGGGAGATGCACTGTGGAACTTGCAATGATACATACATAAATTTCCTCATTTAGACCTTAGACCCACCCTCGTAGTTTGATAAAACAGGAATGCTGACTCCACCCCCGCACAATGCATTCTTTCAGAATAAACCTGGTGGTCTAACTCATTCTTTAGCTCTCCCCCTCCACTCCTCTTCACACTTTTTCCTTCACTTGTGCTGCTCACAACGCGCAACGCCATGTGTCTAGGTGCATAGAAATCATTCAACAATATCAGCGCATGAGCTTAACGGCTGAGGCCGGTGGCGGCGACCGCAAAGAGCACCAAGCGAAGAGTGCTCAACAAAATAGGTGAGCAAGTATACGCCGGAACGCGGCAAAGTGTGATTGTGTGCCGTTGCTATAGCAACGATGGAGAGAAGCCCTACACATGGCTCTGCTCGATGACCGGTGTCGCTCCTCCTCAGTTTTTCTTCATTTGTAGCACCATCTGTTGAACAAACTTTGAAGCAAGAACCAGTGTTGCAGATTGTGCCCCTTGCAAATGAGCGGAGTCTTCACTTCTGTCCTATCTTACTCAGAGGTCCCGTTGCACTGCGAGTCTCGTAAAACAACAGCAAACCTCACACTGCATGCTTTAGGCACCACACATTGCAGGCAATGTGTTATGCAAACAAACTGCTGTACATGCAAAACCAGTTCAGTTTTTCGCAGCATTTTGCATGCATTGAAGCTCTTTACCGAAGCAGCGCAAAGGCCACCCTCGTAGTTTGATATGACAGGAATGCGGACTCCACCCCCGCACAATGCATTCTCTCAGATTAAACCTGGTGGTCTAACTCATTCTTTAGCTCTCTCCCTCCACTCCTCTTCACACTTTTTCCTTTGCTTGTGCTGCTCACAAAGCGCAACGCCATGTGTCTAGGTGCATAGAAATCATTCAACAATATCAGCGCATGAGCTTAACGGCTGAGGCCGGTGGCGGCGACCGCAAGGAGCACCAAGCGAAGAGTGCTCATCAAAATAGGTCGGCAAGTATACGTTGGAATGCGGCAAAGTGTGATTGTGTGTCGTTGCTATAGCAACGATGGAGAGAAGCCCTACGCATGGCTCTGCTCGAAGACCGGCGTCGCTCCTCCTCAGTTTTTTTTTCATTCGTAGCACCATCTGTTGAACAAACTTTGAAGCAAGAACCAGTGTTGCAGATTATGCCCCTTGCAAACGAGCGGAGTCTTCACTACTGTCCTATCCTACTCAGAGGTCCCGTTGCACTGCGAGTCTCGTAAAACAACAGCAAACCGCACACTGCATGCTTTAGGCACCACACATTGCAGGCAATGTCTTATGCAAATGAAGTGCTGTACATGCAAAACCAGTTCAGTTTTTCGCAGAATTTTGCATGCATTGAAGCTCTTTACCGAGGCAGCGCAAAGGCAAATTACTGTCCATAAAAACTATGCCATGTTGAAGCCGACATGCATGAGCCACAAATGGCATGCCTTGTGCCCATGAATGCTGTTTTCAACAGACAATATAATCTTAAGTCTCTCAGCTTGATGAATTATCGAATATCTCATCATGCTCATGTTAGACACTGTGCTTGTGAGCATGAATAACCAGCACTGAACATGCTCTGCCACTGCAGATCCGCAAACAGCACAAATTTAATTGTGTATACTGTATGGCTACTATTCAGTCCTCAGTTCCTGCATCGTGTGGACCTCTCATTGCATTCATTGAGGTCTCCACGTGAGAATGCCAGAGTCATGGTGCATGGATGTGTTGGTACATGGTAGCTTTCTTTTTCATGGGATGATTCTCGCTTGCATAGTGCTATTCAACGAGCAATCACTTTCGGCAGACTTGCATCTCTCAAGTGTGCACCAGAATCTAGCTGGTGCTTAGTCACGGACTGGTGCTTCTTCTTTTTGGGAAACAGTGTTAAAAGGGTTGAATTATGTTTCCAGACTGAAAATGTCTGGTTATGTCCTTTCTATTTTGTTGATGAACTGAACATGACTGTTTTGATACTCTGTGCTCAGTTTAATGCATAAAAAAATGGGCAAATGCCGAAATCTCCCGCCTTATCAATTGATAAATTTTTCCAGAAGTACTGCCCTTGATGTTTTGCGAGTAGGCTATCACGTTTTCTAGACAAAGCAGACAGTGGCGATTAATGTGCAATGATCGCTGCCATAAAAGGCAATCTTTCTGCTGGCAAAAGTCAAAGAGCTGCAAGTCAATAGTGTTTGATTTCAATTACAATGCTATCATATGTTATTATTTCGAAATAAATCGCTTACCTCTTGCTTAGTAACAGTGCTTACACTTTGTTGCAGATATTCTGGAAGCAGTGGATATTGGTTCCCAGCCCACCGCAAAGAAAGCAGTTGACGCCGTTTCTGGTATTGGTGGTAAGAATGTTTGTTGGCGAAAGTGGAGATTATTCAATACGGACAGAGGTCTTGTAGTAAAAGTTGTACAAGTGGGACGGGAACATAAATAAGCTAAGGAAGCTTTTGATCAAATTGATATTAAAAAATACCTAGCCTGTTGAATAAATATAAAAAAATACCTGTTGAATAGTTTGCATTCAACGGTATTAGTCAGCTAACCTCAACGCTAGCAGTACTGGTACTCAGCAATATGATTTCTGAACCTGTTTCAGCTCATAACTTTGTTGATAAACAAGCCTTGTTGTACTTTAAGCTCTTTTTTTTTTTTTTTTTGCAGTGACATAGTGTTTCTGACTATTTCAACTTCATTATTCTTCATTATTTGTATCACTGGGAACGCTCAAGCAGTGCACTTTCCTGGGGAAATTTGATATTGATGTTACAAGGGGCCCACACTGGCCCATAATCATGTATGCAGGGATCCCACTTCTGCGGCGAAGTGTGCCAAACGAAGTTTGCTGCTCCAACCTGATAAAATTGACTAAATTGCGCCAAACCGTCCATCTCAGGGTTCCGCAACCTGTGGCCCGCGGGCCGCATGTGGCTCGCTGGGCAGTTTTATGTGGCTCCCGGTACGACATCAGAAATCATAAAATCGCTAGACACTGTGATTGTGGCCTGGCAGTACTTAAATAATTCTAATTAATGTTCTAATTACCAGAGACAGCTGTCTAGTCTAATGAGAGAATTAATTATTTGCCTTCCTGCAAATAGGCCTATAACACATATATACTAGGTGTTAAGACGACAACGACTGCGTCTCCGCTGCTACCCTCTGCACCGCAGCTGCGGTGCGGCCAGCCCGTGACAAGAAAGGAGGAGCGTTTTCATGCGGAAGAAGCAGATCGGCATTTCAGAGATAACCAACACTTCACGGCAGTTTTCTTTTTTTTTTCCCCACTCTCTTCGCGCACGGCTTTGAAAGGAGAAGGGTCCCTATGTGTCAGGAACGGGAAAGAGGGAGGCGTGGCACTGGCGCATCGCAGATCGGCATTTCAGAGAAAGCCAACACTCTGCGGAGGCGCTGCGTCGTGCCCCCTACCGGGCTGCGAAAATTGGGTGCCTTTCTTTCTCTTTCCTCTTCTAACTACTACCACCACCACTCCACAACTTTTTTTCCTCTCTTTCCGTGCATGGCATTGAGAGGAGAAGGGTCTCTACGTGGTAGGGACGGAAAAGGGAAAAGCATGGCACAGGCGTGTTCCAGATCGGCATTTGCATACCTGCCAACTCTTCCGATTTTTCTGCAAAATGTACAAATTTCGATCGCACCTACAATCTTACAAGTCTTGTCTGAAATTGACGAAAAATATTTCATTTCCGGTAAAAAACAAAAATTGTAAAATAGTGTGCCCTCCGCAATTGGCTACGGTGCATTGCCGTAGCTGGTCGCGGAGGCCACAAAAACGACGTGCTATATTCTGCCACCAGGAGAGAACTATATGTATTGGTGTTATCATCACATACTTGCGAAGTCTCCCGCATTGTTCAGAAGACCCCAGATTGTGACCGTTTCTTCCGTGTGTAGGGTTGCCATGAAAATCTCCAGAAAATCGAAATGTGTGTTCGAGATCTGGCTGCGTTGACAAAAATGCAGGCCAATTCATTCCAGGCTTTTTGCGAGCCCACCGCATTATAAACGAATTTGAGAGGCGTTCATCTAAACTTACAGTAGAGTATCAGTGATGCGAAACCGGGACAGATACGAATTCATGAAAGTCCCCAGCCAAATTCATGTGTTCATTGGGCCAAAATTAAAATATTCCGAACACTTTTCCTAATCGCGGCGTGTGATATGAACTTTAGTACCTAAACCATCGAACGAAGGCCGATCGTGAGCAGCGTGCTCGAAGCTTCGGAAGTACGCGTGCGACGAGCACACACACTGTCTTGTACAGTGCATGTGGTTGTCATTGCCACAACTGCTTTGGACAAAACCGCGTTCGTTCGACACTATCATGTATGGCGACGACATTGCTGACAGAACTAAAGTGTGTGCGCGGCCATCGTTCGACCAGTAAAAGCAACGCTGCTTTCCGCAAACTCTGTGGAGAAAACTGCAGCAGTTGCCACCATAGATAGCATAAAACGACTTAGTATTGAAGGCACATAAATTGAAAACAAAAGTATCGTTTGCCGCAAACCACCGCGCACAAAACCGCCGTTGCGGCAATGCGATAGCGATCTACGAGCTCCAAGAGCACGTGGTTGACGCAGCGTTAGGATTAAAGGTGGTAAAGACGAAAAAAAGGCTAGAAGCGTTTTGCCATTCCTGTCAAAGTGTCTAGTAGCGAGCAAAACCAAAGCTCTGACCCGCGCTTTCGCGGCAGCCAGTTGCGACGGGTGTCCCAGGAAAACATACGCAAGTTGTTGTGACGGAAATATATTTTGCTAGTTGTTTTGATGACGCTAAATTTCGGCCGCTCCTCCTTTTAGGCTCTCATATTAGTGAAAAACCCTACCCTCATGTGTTGGGCCACTCCAAGCCATTATGAGAGCGCAGCGCCAGTGTTGGCGCTTGCGTTTGGGACCCCCTCCCCCATTGTTTTTCACAATGTTTTTTTGCTTTTTTTTTTCTTTTGGTGCCAAATATGGGGGAAATAATTGAGTGTGCCGATATGATTTGTGGTGGCAAAACATAATTATGCTTGCCCCTAAAGTCAAATATATCGCAGCTACACACTTTAAAAGAAGTTTGTAACCCCCCCTTCACCACCCTGCTCGGGGGTTTTACGAATTTCTCTGTTGCCAGGTTGGCAGGTATGCATTGGAGAGAGAACAAACATTTTGCCCCAGCCCTTCCTTTTTTTCTTTTCCTTCTTCGCGCGCTGCATTGAGGTGTCAGAGATGCCGTCGTTGGATTGAACGTTGTGCTGAGAGCATTTTAGGAGCGCAGTATGTTCGAATTAACCGTCGCAACTGCTTGCGTGTTTGAATTACTAGGCGTCTTGGCCCATTGGAATACACATAGCTTTGACGGGACCACAGCGTCAGTTCTAATTAACCGGTCAGTTCTAATTAACCGGAAGTTCGAATTAAGTGTGTTCAAATTAATGAGATTTGAGATTGATAAATTACGCTTTCATAATTCCAAAAGCACCATGCTTTGCCACGAGAACTCTCTCGGTAAGCAAAAATACACGCAAATAGAAAATTCGGGTGGCTTCACATAGTTGCGTTAATGCATCAATTGCTGTGACTTTATAAATTTTGACATTTTTTACTAGGTCCTACACATCTTTTAAGTATTAAAAACAATGTAAACTGGCTTCTGAGATAGCTCTAGACAGCATACTAAGTCTCAGGAAGTTAGTTTGAGTGAATGTCGCTAAAGTAAAAAAAATACACATTGAAATTCGTGGTATCACATGCAGATATTTCAGTGCAAAATTCAGAAATAATTTATAAATAAATGTATTACCGATATTTTCTCTCTAATTAGTAAACCTGAGATGGTGAAAAGAACAACGTGAAAGTTCTCGAAGCCTTTTTAAATCTAAAGAGATCCTTTGTTATAGGTCAGCGTCTATATAATATCCGAAGTGCTCCATTATGAATATATACCTATGCCAAAGTGCTCCTAATAGTAAGATTACCTGCTACAAAACTAAAATTTTGCTGCTGTAAAGTGCTTCTAATAGGTAGATTACCTGTTCCAAAATGCTCCAAAACTAAAATTTTACTACTCCAAGGTGCTCCTTATTACAAGATCACCTGCTTCAAAATACACCATAACTAAAATTTTACTGCTCCAAAGTGCTCCAAAACTAAACTTTGACTGCTCCGAAAATTGCTCTATATCGGCATTGCCCAGTGGGATCACTGTGTATGGCACTAGAACAGGGCTACTGGGTTCTCGAATAAAATAGCTCGTAATGAGCGCATGCATCATGGCATCTGCTCTTGTGAGGAAACGTAAACATATTCGCTGATTTATGCAACGCCAGTGCTGTTGATGCCACACGAGTGGCACATCGCACAGGAGATTTGCCACAGTAAAAGCAGACTGAGAAAGCCTGCAGTATAGCAAGCTATATTTCCAACATATGAGGTTTACGCTTAGCTTGCCCTTCAAGTTCTTTTTGTAGGGGAGCTGACTAATATGCGGGCTATTCTCAATCATACTTCACTGCTTATTTTCTAGTGAAATGAGCGAAGTTTGGTACGATTTTAGCATGCCTTCTTGCAAAAGGTCTCCCTTGAAGACCTTCCTAGTCAGCTTTAGCAGTTTACAGCACTATAGGCAGTCAATGTTTCAAACTAAAGAAAAAAATGCTGGCGTGCCAACGGCAAACAAGTGGTCGCGTGCTCTCTTCCGGTACAAAATGGCGGCTTATGGTGGCTTCACTCAAGCGCGTTTGAAATGCCATAAAGTTCTCTCCAGTAGAATTCTACGGCAGATCGCACAGCTACAGCTACTACAGTGCAGCGAGAAGTAGCCAACTGGAACTATGAGTTGCCAGCAGCAGCATTGCCCTAAAGAGAGGAAGGGAGCCCTCCCCTGTGGAATGAAGCTGATTGAGAGGGAATGTGTCAACATAATATTGTGATCACTGTATCTCTGGTCCTGCTGTAGAGAGAGAGAGACTGTTTATTTAGAAAAACAGATTTTCGCCAGCGTTTTTATATTGCTGGAATGCTACTCTGTAATCCCGCAGTAGCTGTTCAAAAGACTCTTTCGCCTATGTATTCCTGGGCAACATCCGACCCATACCAAGGTGTTTTTCACACCAAATGTGATGGGGGTGGTTCATGGCCTCTTTAATAACAATGTGGATGCTGATGATTACAGTTGTTGAATATTGTTGATTGTATATTTGAAAAAAGAAGACATAGAGGTGTGGGCACAAGAGGAGAACTCACGCAAGATGTGCCACATGGAACGTTGGCCTAGCATGAATGTGTTTATCCCGTTGGATTATTAAACCCTCTGTTTTTGCTATACACTATCGGTGAAGGCACCTTAATTCCACATTGCATGGTGCTGAGGAACTTGGGATTCCGCAATCCAAGTGACCCGGCAAAAGGGCTTCACCCATTACGAAGGAGCTTATCAAAGGCAAGCGAATGACTCAATGAGCTCTGTTCACGTGTCTACGAGAGAAGCATGTCAACTCATGAAATCGAACAATTTACCCTCATGAAATTGTACACAACAGGCCAAAGGCATGCAACGACGGTCTGTGGGCGCTCAATGGACACCTCACGGATGATCAAGTTACAGAAAAATATGTCTTCATGGCAGAATATGATGACAATGCTGCTGCTCGATGTTGTTGCTTTGTCATCATTTGGATGAGCTCAAGGCGTCAGCGTCAAGGATTGCCGACAGTGCTGCACCTAACGACGTCAAGAAAGTATCGCCACTGCAGGAAGTCTGCCCTTGGAGGTCAGGTGAGACACGGGCTTACCGGCTCTCGTCTCCCTAATTGTGAGAGCTTGCTTCACTTCAATGGAAGGCCTGCACAGGGGTAGTCTTTCTGGGACATGTTTAAGCACTCCATTCTTGAAAACCCGAGTCTGTCAAATATTGAAAGGTTCTACTGTTTGAAGGACCTTCTGACACTCTGCAAAGGCCATCGACGGCATTCAAGCCATAAAGGGCTTCTACGGAGATGCCGTCGCACCTTTAACCAATCGATTTGGGAACAAGAAGATCATCGAGCAGTAATACTTCATGAGCCAGTATAGTCTTCCACCGATGTGGCTTTGTTGTGCAACCTATTGGACACCGTCCACATCAGCATCAGAGGACTCAAGGCGTTCAGGTGCCTGGGGCCCTTCAATGTCTCCATACTCGTAGAGGTCCTCACAAAACCAATCTGAAGAAATGTCTTGGTGGAATACTTCAGATAACAAAGCCACAAAAAAACGTCGAGGTGCTCGCGTCATTGGAGGTGGAACTGCAGAAGCTACTCGATTACATCCGCATGGAGGTGGGGGCTCGCGAGACCTTTTTACACTCTTATGAATCAGCGACATTTGATTTCTGCTTTGATCAGCCACGCAATGCATCAAAAAGGTATTTACTCCTTTCGCCTTTCTTCAGCGCACACGACAGAGTCATATGCTTCTGACGTGAGCTTGCAAGAGAAGAAGAATCGCCTAGCCAAGGCCGGCAGAATGCTTCAAGTGCACAGTCAAAGGGCATCACGCTAAGGATTGCCGTTGACATGTAGCTTGTCAAATATGTAAATTGAAACATGTGACCATAGTTTGTAACCCAGAATACATTTTAAAGCAGTGATCCAACAAAGCAAGGTGCCTAAGCTTAGCTCTCGGAACACACGAAGACATTAGATGCACTTGGGCAAGCCAAAAGATCGTGTACATTTATTTAATTACTTTTACATTGATGATATTATCAGCCGAGTCAAAAACGTTGCTAGTGATACGCTAAAACACAACCTTATACAATATTTCAATACACCCAATCAACATAACGACAAACATAACGTAAGGCAATATCCCATGGGACCCTCTCATGAGACGACTATTCGCGCCAGCCGCCACACACCAAAGATAGTCACTCATGTCATGTCTCATGTGCCGCCACCCAGCCTCACTGCCAGGCGTCGCTGCTGGCATTGCCGCGCTAGCCATGATGATGATTATGATGGTGAATTCTCGCGAGCACTGTGCCACCTACTGCTGAGCAGCTGTCAACCCTACCTATGGCCTTTCCGCAAAACACGTGTGCGCCACGAAGCACAAATGACATTACAGGGGGTAATAGCATCCTCACATCCCTCCAACCTTAATTCTAACCATACCCATGAAAAAAGGACAACTTGACAAAGCTACACAAGCTTTAAAGAAAGATAACACATGTCCGTGAAGAATGTCTGTGTGGCACAACACCGCTGCTGGTTGACAACACTGTACTGTCTGGCTCGAAGACATCACCTCGGTACTGATCCAGCAATGGCAACATAGTCGTCCGCGTGAGAAAGTGTCACTTGCACCAGCATGTCTTGTTGTTGCGGCCGGCAGTGACAAGGATGCCGGACTGCAGGTAGTTGCAAAGGTCCCAGGCATGCCCTTCACCCGACGTTTGGACCACAATCCTGGCCAGCGGTGAAGACGATGCACAGAACACATCCAGCTGCAGGTTATAGCACACCTACTACGTGCACTCAAAACACTTTCGACAGAACGGTGCAGTAGGTCAAAGAGAAGAGAGCTTCAGGCGAAATGACCACGTGGTATGATATCCAGTACTGCTAGCAAATACATTGGCGGCGACTGAGACACCCAGCTCAAACTCTCCCTTTGGGCTTGTCTTACAATCCACATGCTCTGGGCTTTGCTCTACCCAGATGCGAACTACATGGCTCTCATACTAAACTCATCAACGTACTTAAAGAATAATAATTATGAGCCATCTCCTCAAAGGGAACCATGATGTGTTGGGAAGCAGCAGCTGTGCGCACGTCGTTGAACAGCCAGTGTGTGGTCTCGAACTGATGGCGCTCTCCGAGTCAATAGATACAGCAAACGTGGTCAAACCAAAACAGTAAAAATATATATTGAACTACTATTACATCGACGATATCATCAGCCAAATCAAATACATGACTAGTCATCAACACACTAAAACAACCTTATACAATATTCTAATACTCGGAATCAACATAACAAATACAAGGTAACGCAAAGGCAGCATCGCTGATGTCTGACTCACCGCTAGGGACCCACGGAACACGACTCGCGGTCACCGCGTTTTGCAGGACCCTCTCAGAAGACGTTCATTCACGCCAGTCATCACATGCCAAAAGACCCTCTACAAGATTTTCTGTGTGGCTACCTAGCGTCGCCGTCAAGCGTCACTGCTGGCGCTACTGTGCTAACCACAATGATGAAGATGATGAGCTCGCGCACGCTTTGCGCCACCTACCGTATTTACTCGATTCTACCGCGCTCTCGATTGTAACGCGCACCCGATTTCCACCGCGAAAAAAAAAAACGCAAGACATCGATTGCACCCATTTTTCTCGCTGGCCCGCACGATCACACCACTCGAAAAAACGACTCCTTTCGGGAGCGTCTTCCATTTAAATATGAGGTACGGGCGAAGCTTGTGCCCATCTGACGTGTAACAGAGCATTGCCGTCACTGTAGCTTTACCGTGGACTGATGTCAGCACGCGAACTTGCTTCGCCCCCTTCTTCTCGACGGTTGTGGTGCCAGGCATGTCGAAGTAAAGAGGCGTCTGATCGGCATTCCCGATTTGCCCAAGCAGGTAGCCGTTGTTGCGCCGCAAGTTTAGGACGAGCCTCTGAAAACTGTGAAGCTTTTCATCGTACTCCTCCGCAAAACTTTTCGCATATGCATGTTCCCCTTTGGAGGGAAAAGCCTTTCCTCTTCATAAAGTTAGCCAGCACCTGCTCGCTTTAAACTGGCTCCGCATTAGACCTTTTTCTAAGACTAATTGCATAGCCCGCACTTGGAGCAGTTCTGTCGTCACGGGCCGCTGTGCTGCTCGCTGCTCAAGCACATGCTCGCCGAGCAGCTCTTTAAATTGCGGAAACCGACCCTGCTGTGGTCCACTGAAGCCTTTGCGTGAAGTTTTGCTGTCGACAATCTTCTGCTTTTGTTTCCGCCGGTCCCGCACGCACGTTTCGGGAACTCTGAACGACCGCGATGCGGCCCGATTTCCGTCCGCTTCTGCACACGCGATGACTTTTCTTTTAAAAGCGGCATCGTGGTGCACTCGAGTTTTTGGAGTCGGCCCTTCCACGCCGTCGATGCTAATGCACTACTAGATGACGAACTCCTCGGCACACGTACGAAGTGCCGCACATGGGAAACACATAGGCAGAAATGGCCGACGCGCCATGCCGACGCACGTAGGGGGCGGCCATTTTGGATTTGCCGATGGCAATAGATTGACCTTAAATTTTTTTGTTCGTACTCTATTCTAACGCGCATGCGATTCATGAACTCGCTTAACCGGAAAAAAGGTGCGCGTTAGATTCGAGTAATTGCGGTACTACTTGGAGCTTGTTAAACATCAATGCGGCCTATTCAGTCAGCACGTCTGTGCCACGAGACGCTAACTACTTCACCGGGGTGATAGCATCTCCACATACTAGAGACACTACTACAGACTTTCCATGCATGGATGCTCAGCGAAATCGACTCGAGATCCGAGAATTATTTGACAATGGTAGTCAACGCACTTCATTAGAGGTGATATATTAAGAAACTGAGCTTACCATCAGGGCGCACTATTGAAAGAAATAAAGTTGCACTTGGAGGAGCTAGCAGAGCGCCAGAAAACGATTGAACATTGCCAATGGGACGGTAATGAATCAATTCAATTATTTTAAACATGACATAAAGACCATAGAAGTTCCGTTCATTTGTCAGCAGCTGAGGTAAATGCCAGCGACAAACATCTTTTTACACAAGCTGTTCGAACAAAAATAAGGGCATCGCCAATACGGTAGCATTTCTGGACCAAAAAACTGAAGGCGGCATATGCTTGCTCGTGGGAGTAGACGAAATGTGAAAATTTTTGTTAGAGTTTTCCCTCACGAGCAGCAAGAAGGCCTAGTTGCCATCAACATAAAGCTTGGGCGGACGTTTCAAGGACCCATGCAATGCGAAGGACAGCATTTTAAGAGTGCTGCTACTGCTCTCATCTGTGAACTTTGCACGAGCTGCGTTGACATAGACATGTCGTGCTCTCTCCAACATTTCTCGCATCTCCATAGCACTAGTATTTGCAATCTGCTTACAACGACTACAAGAACGAGACAGTCCGGTCATTCAATGAGGAGAAACAGCACAAAGATTGGCGATTTGAAGCCCTCACTTCCTTCGTAGTCTCTGAGCTCAACTTGAGCAAATAAACGAGCAGCTGTGTTGAGATGACGAACGTTACAGTCTAGCATGACACTTCTCTGCAGAGCCAGAGCTAAAGCAACGGACACGCAGGAAAATTTTCTTTGGAGCAAGAGAACACATCCATCGATGCGGAGCGTACTCTGAGGATACAAACACCTACTGAAAATGCCATCTCACGCGCTGCAAGAAGACCCCCGTGCTGCTGCCAAACAAGCGTCCAGTCACTGACCCCATAGTAATTCATACTCACCAAACAGTGCTTCACGGTGTTGGTGCAATTTTAGTCGAGATTCGTGCTCATGTCTGTAGTGAGATTCAGCCGAGCTGTGAAATGTGCATTTGGAAATTGTCTCGTGTGTGCTCGCTTTCGAACTAAGGTGGCTAGTGCACCAGTGGCCCATCTTTCGGGTGATCGTATCTAAAATTGTTGGCACTCAAAATTATGCAAGTGAGTTTTGCAGGGCTGGTGTTTCCAACACGACTACGGTGGTGTTACTCAAGTGTATACTATAGTGCAGAAGCTAGCTCTTGGAGGGAAGTATGCGCAACGCATTATGACTTTAAAGAAGTTTTTGCTCTAGATTAAGAACACCGCAAATGGTTTTTCGATAACATCACAGAGTCTGCAAGAGAACTCGCATGCAGCAATTGCCGAGCTCTAGATTAAGAACACCACAAATGGTTTTTCGATAACATCACAGAGTCTGCAAGAGAACTCGCATGCAGCAATTGCCGAGCATGCAGTGTGAATCATGGTGGGAAGAATAGCGTAACGTGCATGTTCACAACCGAAAAGCTCCAAGGTGAGGTGGTTTTGGGAAAGCTGTGTCACCAAGATGTTCAACCAGTAGCCACTCACTCAAACATCAATTCTTGTGTGGTCCCCCCACTTTTTTTTGTTTTAACCAGATAGTGAAGGAGGCCAGCCAGAGGCTCTGAACAAAAAGGCTTTGGCCATAATTAACAGGGTGCGAGATAAGCTTACAGGTAAGTCCTCACCTTACCTTTATAAGTGACATTAACTGAAGTGGTTAAATCTTTGTATGAAGATACTGCATGACATTTCTTAGCATAAAAACATCTTGTCTGTTTTATGTGAAGTGTATCTGAAGAGCCAAGTTACACATTGCTGTGCAAACCGAAATTTGAAGAGGTTTGTTGAATGCTTTACCTGACACCTAAAAAGACACTGAAGTGAAACGATGAATTGATTTAGATCGATAAAGCATTCTCTGAGAGCTCTAATGTCATTAATCTATCATTAATCTAAGTATGAATTATCATAGTTAATTCTCGAGAGTCTACTGTACTTGCTGTCATGCTGAGCATGGTAGTGCGCACAGCACAGCATCAGCATCCAACAGTGTTCTGTCTTTTCTTTTGTTTCAGGGCGAGATTTCGCACCAGATGAGACTTTGGATGTTCCTGAACAAGTGGAACTTTTGATAAAGCAGGCGACATCTCACGAAAATTTGTGCCAGTGCTATATTGGATGGTCAGTGAATCACAGATGCTCTCTTTAAGCAGGCTGCCTAGATCTGAGTATTATTAAATACGAATTTTTCATGACGATTTTTTCATAAGGCTTTGGCATCACCTTATGAGCCGTCAGAATGCATTTCACAGGCGTATATTATATCAGGTATTTAAAGCAGTGTGTCTAAACAGTGTCAAATTGCAGAAAGATTAACTAATTATCTACCTGGGACAAATTCTAGTGTTATTTGTTGATTTTACAGTAAAACATTGCACACAATATGTTTTGCTATCACATCTGCATCACCATTCTACTGTTGAGAAAAATCTGGACTTTTCATCTGGTTTGCTGCGGATGTAGAGCTGTAGCTCATTAGGTGAGGGCAAAGTTTTACGAGAAGGTGTGCTTAAGTTGAAAGCTGGCACTGATATGGAATGCCGCAAAAAAAATCACATGACCTTTCGTGCGTGGCTCAAGGCACATGAGGTGCGAAACTCTTCATCTTTGCAGCATTTGCATGCCGTATATTCCGGAGTATAAGAAGCATCTTTTTTTTGATATTTTTGCTTGTGAGTCTTATACAATGGCGCATCTTGCATGTGCAAAATTTCATGCGATTCTGTGAGACCAATATGTCCATAATTTATTTGCGGGTACATTAAAAACTGGGCACAAGGGCATTCATAAAAGGATAGATACCGAATTGAAGCAGGTGCGGTCTAGATGTCGGCTGTTTACTGTTCAAGCAATGCAGCAACCATGGAAATTATGGCCTCAATAGCCATGACCATTACGCAAGGGACTGAGGCAATAGGTAAGAAAGGGTACTATGTGTCATTGTGACATTGTAGTGCCCACAATACCAGTTTGAAAAACTAAGGTACCACTTTGTTGTCATCATCACTTTTCATGTGAGGCATCGCTGCAGTTCAGCAGTAGTCTTTCGGTCACCATTTACATTCTGTATGTGTAGGTGTTAACTGCACTAACCGTGCAGCACAATCGTTACTGTGTACCTGCTAACCCTTGTAAAGTTGTATAGGGGCAATGCCAATGATGTGTTTCAAGGTACTTATAACAACACGTAAGAGTTTCACAGAGGCCAACAATGGCAACCTAGTGACGCTACCAACTGAGGTAGACAAACTTTTGACCCTGCACCGAAGAAAGTGATTTTGAATCTAGTGGGATAAATATTGGTTCTCTGTGCCTTAGACAGTCGGCCTTAAGTGTTATATTGCTTTCATACAGATATTCAGTGCCATGTGTTAGTATACATTTTCCAGTGAATGTACTGTGTGTGCATCGTCGTGTTTTGTCATGTTGACAGAGTTTAAAGCGGATGCGTCTTTTACAGACGTGTGCCTTACACATCATGGTTTCCGCAAAAGCTGCAAAAAGTAGGATTACGTTTTAAACAAATGTGCAATTCATACACTTGAAAATATCGTTAGGAAAAAAAATGTGAGGTGGCATATATGTGACTTAGCCTGCTGAGGGTTATGGAGTAACGAAAAAGGGTGCACAATGAAAGGTATTCTGCCAAAGATTGTGTGCTAAGTTGAAGAGGTATGTTACACCAAAGGTGGCTCAACTAGCGCAAAGTGAGATGTGACAATCCAAATGGGCGTCAGGTGCTCACGTGACGTTACATTTTCTAATGCATTACTACAAATGCTTTCTCCTTCAGGTTGTCTTGTGGGTAGTGTGAGAGATCCCCAGAATTTTCTGCCATATATGGTATTACATTGTTTCTAAACATTGCACTAAATACATATAGCCTTAGACAAAGTTTCATCTAGGATGAACCGCCACCAGATGGGCAAACGTTTTACGTCACTCGCCCAACTGTGATGGTGTACTGCACACCTCTGCACAAGTTCAGAGCACTGTGAACAGAACTCACGATTGACTTATTGATAAGTGGAGTTTAACGTTCCAAAACCACCATATTATTGTGAGAGACGCCGTAGTGGAGGGCTTCGGAAATTTCGACCACCTGGGGTTCTTTAACACGCATTCAAATCTGAGCACATGGGCCTACAGCATTTTCGCATCCATCGAAAATACAGCTGCTGCAGCCGGGATTCGATGCCGCGGCCTGCTGGTCAGCAGCCACTAGACAACCGCTAGACCACCGCGGCGGGGTGTGACCAGAATTCACTGACTTTGCAATTTGCTTGGCTCGAGACAGTCATCTGCCAAACCATTGCTATGCCATACATGTGCCTGCAAATCTTAAATTCAAAGGGGCACTGATGCGGTGGTTCTTGCGCTGAAGTGCCAGGGTTCAATTGTTGTGATTGTAAGTCATTTCAGCACAACACAAAATGATGTCAAGTGAATCTTACCCAAATAGTGCGAAAGGTGGATGTTGGTTCATACTAATATTTTTCCCACAGAGCCACCACTAGCAAAGAACTTGGCACACTACACTTAGACCTCGAGATTACTAAATTGACCAATTCCCAGAAAAAATTTCTTATAAAGTGGATTTTGCTATATGCAGATTCGGTACGAAAATTCACAAAATATAAACATACAGATTTAACAAAAGGGGAACAGAAGGTAAAGCTCACCCGAAACATTTACTTAGCAGTAAAAAAAACTGCATTATTATTACGGCAGCAACTACACGGATACTCTCCACGGGTTCTGGCTGTCGCCACGATGTTCAGTAACAACACCAAATTGATAACATGCCCCCACGCATCGCAACTTTTACGAGCGGGTAAAAGCACGCGAGTGCGAGGCGGAAATTTCAACTCGTGAAGCGCAGGCTCGCTTGCCCGCTTCGCGCACACCCGGGCACAATAACGAGCGCTTGCTTTTGCCTGGGAGTTGCCGGGGCTACGGAAGCGCCATCGCCACTTCGCGATTGGGCGGCGGCGGGGCAACTTCGCAAGATGCATGCTTCTGTCAAAATGACAAAATCTGGGCCAAAATTTTTAGATTGTTTGTGTTGAAAATTTGTTATATTAAGGTTGTCTCTTGCTGTTACTTTTTTCATAGAGGTCGCAAATACGTGTGCTTCTATGGAGCAATGGCAGGGAATAGGAAAACTTCGTTACATCGAGAAATTAGTTATACGGAGGTTTGTTATAAACGGCTTCAACTCTATAACTAATAAAATGGTTTCGTCAGAGATGACTGGTGTGTAAGTGTTCTTATCTATGTCATCTACTTAAGCCAGCAGATACCTGTTTTTATCAGCAGCAGTTTGTATCTACAGTCATTTGTTGGCTTCATTGCATGGTGTTTAACAAAAAGATGGGCCCCACGATTCATTCTATCTTGTTTATGTACACCATGATATAATTTCAAAAAATGAAAGATCCTGTGCTTTTTGAAGCTTTTGATTTCAAGAGTATTGTCATTTTGTAATTTCAGGTGCCCGTTTTGGTGAAACCAATGGGACGGGGGAAAAGAAGATGCGTCCACAAGCATCTTGAGAGGTCCTGTTGAGAGGTGCTAGAAAGGGAGCTGTTTGTTGTTGGATGAACTGTACATCTTTGTTCTGCATAATGTAAATGGTTATCTCTCTCTCTTTTTTGAGCTCTTAGACGTCAGAGTTACAGATAAAGTGTACATTGTTATCAACAGCTGGGCGTGTTTGCATGTTCTTTTTATATTTGATACCAATTCTTGGTATACTAATAGCTAGGTCCATTAGCCCTCCTAGTTGCCCCTCTCTGGAGCAAATTTTATGATGCACAGCAGTATCCCCACTGAAGCTTTCTCTCGCATATGTGCGCCAAATAAATACTTAATGTTTTTGAGGCAATAGCTTATGAAAAAACCTGAGGCATGCAAACATAGATAAAAGAGAAGGGACTAAAACAACGAACTAGTATAGCACATTACAGGAAAGAAAAAACAGCCGTGCAGACCAACAAAAAAGAACAGAGCAGTCTGTCCTCATTTGTTGGTCTGCTCAACTGTGTCTTCATTAACGTTGAAAGTTGGGCGAGTTAGTGATGGTTCATGTTTACTTATGAAGCAGTGTTGTCTCTTTAGTTCGTTTTGTGCCTTCTCTCTGTGCACTGCTTCATAAGTAAACTCAACCGTTTCTTTTTTCTCGTAATGTGCTATAGACCGTTTTCTGCAGCTAGTCTGTGTATGCAAAACTAGATGGCGCCACCGCATCAAAGCACCACAGCCTTCTTCTCGGCGGTGCGGTCATAATGTAGCTGGCGTGTGGTGAATGTTGCCTTGCAGCCTACGGTGAGAAATGGTGGTGGTAGGGATTATTGAAGAAGAAAAAGGCACTTAATTTCTGTTCGACATAAGGCGACCCGGCGCAGTGCCGAAGAGAAGAAAAAAAACGAAAAAATAAAAGAAACAGGCGGCGCAGACTATGCGCTGCGCCCGCTTTGCTGGCCTTCAACTCCATATCCATCGACGACTGTGAAGAAGTGAAAAGGAGAAGGCCATTATGTCACGTGTTCAAACGTGGCAGCGCCCGTTCATCACTGTGGAAAACCGTCTATAGGAAGCCAAAACATCGCATGGTGGCGCTGCTACTCTGAACAGGCAGCGCCATCTCGGGTAGAAAGGTAAAAATCGGGGATGTATATCGCCCGTTCTCCCATCCCGCCAACGCACTGCTGCTCGCTTACGTGCTCGTGCAGAGAGCGCACTGTGTGTTTGAGTCACCTCACAATGTGCCGCCTGCAGTGCGACTTGATAGATCTCTCAGCTGGACAAGCTCTTCCGAGAAGCGAATCTAACAAAATAAGTAAAGCTCATTGGTGAAGTTTATGATGTGGAGCAGACGATGGAAGAAGACAGGGACGCCTGAGTCACTGGGAAATGCATTTCTCAGGTCCGTGACAATACCGTGTACGACATATGCCTCGAGGTAAGTTCCATTCTGCCGACATGAAGCCGCAAACTCTATCCATGTGCTGCTTGGACGTTTATGAAAACCGCATAATTGTTGTTTTGATGTGTTATCTAGCAGTAGCAGCCGTGTACTGTCATGTGCAAACATTTGAGGCATGCTAAGAAATAAATAGCAACTAAAGTTATACGGTCGTGGCATTAAAATGTCCGAGAAGTTTTAGAGTCATGTCTTCCGTGCCACGGGAGCATGACCCGCTGACTTCACCGCGAAGCAGCAAGCTGAGATTTAACCACAGCGAGTCAAGCTGAAGTGCTCGCCTCGTTTTTTTTTTGCTTTTTTTTCTTTTTGGCTCTCGTGTCATGCTTGCTCTATCTTTCGCGAATGCGGCTGTGTTCACCGGCTGCGACTTGCAGGGGAACTGATACAGCTTTACACATTCAGAGCGTCTCTTGGTGTTGTCTGTATTGTTGTGGCAGCCCACAACACAATACTTCGTATTTCACCGATGCATCCGTGGGACCACTTCTTCCATCGCGGAAAGGCAGCTTCGCACAGCGAGCGTCTCGTTTTGGCACACCAAGCTGACGGCACGGTGCAGAAGTTCCCTGCACCGACTGTAGAACACGTTCTGCGCGTTTCGCGCATGCTCCCACTTCAGCGAAACACACTGACCCGCCTGCACCCTCTCCCGCGCCTATCCTCAAGTTTTCCAGAGCTCTTCGCCAGAGCCAGGCGCGGCTTTGTCGTCGCTCCGCAAGCTTGAGCTTCAGTTCCCTATAGCAGTTCAAGTACAACGTAAAGCTGTTATGAGATCTGAACACAGGTCACCCGTGGCGCTTTAGTTGTTCGCCACCATTGCTGCTGGTGTCCGTAACCAGTATCGCAAGAAGTAGAAAAAATCTGTAAATAAAAAACACCAAGGAGACAATGGGATTTGAATCCAGGTCTGCTGCGTTCCAGCCCAGTATTCTACCACTGAGCTACGGCTGTTCTTAGAACTTGTACCTAAACTGGCTTAGGCAGGCTTGATGTCAAGAAAGAAATTGAGTTAATATGAGTAATAAAGCATTTTAGAACATCAAGAGAACAACCAGGTGTCAAACAATGTGAATTGCATAGCGAGTGGGTCGTCCAATGCTCCAAGTCATTCGAAAAATTGTTCTTGATCACTTATTAACTGTGGTGCCTATCCACTTCAGGCATAATTCTTTATCATCGTCAGTCGCAGCATAAAAAATTGCACAAAATTTTTAGCAAGTGTGTAGCAGATACCACGCTTCTCCGAAAAATGACGAAGTATAGCATAGTGAATGCTACACGAACATTATGATTATTTATGGAGTAGTGGTTACCCAGCAAGTGGCAGCAATTATCCAAAAAGACTTAAGAAAAGGCTCTGAACAGCCGCTCTACCAGCTTTTGCCGTGACTGAGCTGCGCGTTCCGCACCTGGCTTTTTTTTTTTTCTTGTTCTCTTTTCTTGTGTTCTTGTTTGCATGCCATAAATTCTTTCATGACGAATACTTACCCACTAGCTCGACTTTTTGTCATTCTAGCAACATTACTTTTCATCTCATATACTATACATACATGCAGGATTCAAAAGTTGTGCGTATAAACTATTGATTTTATTTCGTGCAAAATTATGCCTATAGTTCAAAGTGCCGCACTGAGCATTTGAGGCAGCATTTGATGGCGAGTAGCTTGTTGGTACATAATTCTGGCTGCGCACAAAGAACTCAATGGACAAAACACAAATGATGACAACGGTGCTTGTCGTCATAGTTTGTTGTGTTTTGTGTGCTGTAGTGTGCCAGCATTTGGCACTTTGAAGGCACAAAATGACGTTTTGTTTCTTCAGAAAGCCGCTTGAATTTAAGCAGCGATTATAGTGCTTATTTATAGTAAATTAAGTGCAGCAGCATTCAGTCATCAGCAGCCTCGAGCCTCTACTCATGCAGTTTTTTTAGCAGCAATAGCAGATTAAACTACTTTACTGGTTGCACTGTGTGCATGCGTTAAGTGACGTGCTTCGAGCTCCAAAGCAACATGTGCCCAGGCTCGGCACCTTTTGAGTTTGACATTGTTATAAAGTGACTGCTTCCAGGTATATAAATGCAATCATTCCATCATCTGACAAGTGCACAAAAAGCATTTTGGGTGCTTCGTTCGCACAGCACCACTGACAGATGAGCCTCGCTGTTTTATATTCATAAATGACTACAAGCTCGAGGAGCTTAAGGCATGGCAGCAAGAGCTATTTATGTGTGAATAAGTTCCCGCTGATATGGAAGGTACCATACCAGTGGAACAAACTTGTTCTGTTCTCTACCTCACTGAATTTCCGTACTGGTTACAAGAGGCATTTCAATTGACACTCCAACATTGTCAGCTGTTGCCAAACTGACAGAGAGCCCCACACACATAAATTTACATACAAACTTACTATTTTGCACTTCTTAGGCATTGTTCATTGAACACCCCTTTGAATTTTGAGGCGAGTGTGGGGTGCACTGAGTCGATTACTACTGTGGCTTGAATTCCCACCAGGTGCTTATGCCCAGTGAAACGAATTAAAACATTCAAGAACTATTATACTCCAATGCAGAGCCTGTGAGGTACTTGTAAATAAGTAGCAAATAGACAAGACGCTAGTTCTCAGATGACAGCATCCATCGTTACATCATGGTTTTGGGATTCACCAATTCTTTAACAAATTTTGCGAGTGACATGCTTCATGGTGGGATGACAAGAGTGGCCATCCCACTTGACTGCTATGCAAGGCTGCAAGTCTGCCATTTCCATGCTATTTGCATATTTTGTGTATATATTATTTGATTGAGTGTGTCTCTTTTTCAGTGCCTGACAATCAGTCCTCTTTTTGAAAAAGAGTCCTCTTTGAGTCTTTTTCAGTCCTAAGGTATACGCGAGATTCGCTGAATTTTTTTTTATTCATGATGTAGTTTTCTAAAGCTACAAAAGTGTACACTTTACTTCCCCAAAACTGTTCCAGAGTGGCTGTTTAATAGCTTCAAGAGCAGCTCCAAATCACTGCAGTCTACTTTCACTAATTAATATGACAATTCTCATTTGCTAGTAGTAGTATCAAGTGCATTACAATGTGAAGTTGACTTTCTGTAGCTTTTGAATTTTCTTAGTATTTTGAGGCATTCATACTGAAAAAAAAATTCACATGTTCATATTGTAACTTGAGGCATTGTCTTGTGAATCAAAGTAGTCCAACTCGCCTGCTTAATACAGCATGACGTAAAATAAGCAGCACCACATGTATAGCTTCTTTAATGAAACATTTTCAAATATGTACATGTTCTATGAACAGTTAACTTTTATTTTCATAACAAGTTACACAACAATGATGCTTCAAAATTCATGGAATACTGTTCAAAAGGTCACTTCGAAGGCAAGTCCGATGCTCCAAACGACAAGGGTAGCAGTTCATCAGCTCTCTTTGTCAATACCCTCCCATCAGCAGCAGCAGCATATATTACAATGTCTTTGCCGAACTGTCACGGAGCAGAAAATATATGTTAGCAGAATGCACAAGCAGAAGAAAGCCAACTTGTCAGAAAAACTTCACTGAACACATATTTTTTCGGTAATCTTTTTCTCTGTGTGCAGTATTTTTTTTTAAAGGGGCCCTGAAACAGTTTTTCAAGTAACCATGGAATGAATTCAGTGGAAGAGCTTATTGCCTCACAAATTCAATGCCGCAAAAATTTTAAGAATCTGTCCAGTGGGAGTGGAGTTTTTGTCGCATGCTGCAATTGCATTCTCTCTTCTCTCGTCCTGTCGAAATCGCTGGAATCTAAGCAGGGAGAGATTGCAGGGCCACAAAAAAACGTCATGAGTGCCTTGTTACTTTTTTCTTTTTTCGAATCCACGGCTTTTTCAGTGTGATTACGTGCGCGCGCGTGGGCAAGTAGCAGCCTCCCGCTGCGATCTCTGTAACGAGTGAGCGCGCCATTTTCAAATCAACCAATAACTGATAAATGGGCTTGCTACGTGTGATTTTCGGGCATACTGCGTGGTTTCTCGAGAGAAGAGAAAGCAATTTTTAGCTGACTTTGATAATTTATTGTGAATTCCAGGTCGGGAGCCTCTACTACCAATCGATAGCGTTTTCTGACCATGCTCAAAAAGTGTTGCCGGGACCCTTTAAATACTTTGTAAACTTATGATAATTACACATGTGGTACATCGTGGCAAGAATAGCTCCTCTATATGTGCTGGGGTACGCACAAGCACGAAAAGATTGTATTTACTTGGCAATTAGTCTGTGCTCCAGTATTTTTAAAGAGTGTAGTTGACAGATACAAGTTGTTGAATTCATACACATTTGTCAAGAGAGAGGTGCAAGGAATGACTTATATCAAAATTACAAGAAAGTGGCCACTGCACTCACAGAAAAAAGAAACATGCACACTTGCGACAAAAGATGGCCTTGTCATATTTTGCTACTTCACAACAATTTTCCTCACTTCTTCCTACAAGTGAACATTTTTTTTTCTATGGGTACAGTGGCAATTTCAACTTAACCCCTTCAGCTCTGCTTTGCCCACTAAAGCAGGGGGATGCCACAAGTTCAATAGAGAAACGCAGACATATCATAGCCCATGAAATTCAGTTACACGCCATGCATGATTGATAGCCTATATCAACTTTGGCATTGTAAGAATTGAGTTTTGAAATCTTAACGCGATAGCATTAAGGATCCTGTGTCACAGAAAATAGTGCCGATTCTGGTGGCATTGTCGGTGTGTAAAAAACCCAATAAATGCAAAAAAAAATAAAAATCACAGTTTGGTCTGGAACCGAATTGAGGGTTTGGGCACGGTAATCAAGCAGTGCAACGCATGCGGCTGATAACAACGACATACAGCACAGACGCATAGGGCTTCAACGATGAATAGCAAGCCAAGTATGATAGGCAGATTTTACCGCAAAGGCACACCAGCACCTGTTTCAGGAAAAGATGTGATGTCAGGGCAACGTCGGTTGTGCTTGCAGTGTTGGCTATCCACTTTTGCGAAAATGTAGCAAACATTGCATATGTACGTGCTTTTGTGACTAATGACTAAGTAAGCTATAGCCAAGTGATGTTTTAGTTCAAGGTGTCCTAGGCTAAGAACACCTTTCCCAAGTTATTTTCTGAAATAAAAGCGTTTACTCTCACTTTCAAACCTGGAGGAACATACCAGTGGCTGCTATTTTATATGCTAATCATTGTGTCGTAGTGGGCACCTGCTAAACTTTCATATTAAACTTTAATTTAAGCAGTAATAAACTATTATTAGGCAATATTAATAGGCTAATAATGTTTACTTTAGGTGCCAGTGTAGTCGACATGCCTGGTAAGCATGCAATTTATGCACAAAACTCGATTTACACAATCACATTGAACCACATTTGTATGCTTGCCTCACAGTAATAAGAAATGAAAAACAGCATGAGCAGTTCTTCTCATTGACTGCTTCACATGAAACCACTTTCCATAATGCGTGGGACCTGCCTGAATATATCTTTTTCAGAATATTTGAAATAAACATCAGAACATAAATTGCTGTGGTGAAAGAATTAAGTTACCTGTTTTCCATCTCTGTTGATTGTATTGACCTTCCTTTTTTCTGCACGTCACTTCATGCACTGCCTTCAGGTTTGGCTCACATTTGACCAAGCGACAATGTGATGCTGTTGTGTCATCATATGCCATGTTCACACCACATCACACCTTGTACAACTTGTTTCAGGATCTTGCATGACATTTGATTACTATGATGACTGTCACTTTCCACTTTTAACGAGACATTTTAGGTTTTGACCTTAAAAGTGGAGCTGTGTGTGATCAAGGCAAATTCCTTATGTACCTCACCAATTGGCAGGTGACCATTGGCGATGCCGAAAATTGGAGGGCGTCACATCTGAGACAAGTCGTAATAGATGTGAACATGTGATGTCACCATAACACCCCTGTTGCCGAAATTTGTGATGTGATCACATGTCATCATTGCTTGGTCAAAAGTCGTGCCACATTGGGTGAGGTGAATACAATGTTTGTGTGTGCGAGGGGGGGGGGGGCAGAGAGGTATCAATACAAGCGGTTGACCAGAAGGAAAATGATGGCTTTCGCCTTACTTTAATGCACGAAGGATTGAAGGCTTAAGCAATTTTTTTATTACTTAGAGGAGTGGAGCTTTTTCTCTTCCGCACTGGTAACCGCATAGCATATATTGTGCTTCTAGGCATTTTATATTGCTAAACTTTGTCTATGAACACAGCCAAAATAAGCAGTGAGCATTCTTTGCTGATAACAGGCCTAAGAGCCGTGTTCTGTGAGCCGACACTTTGGCCTCCTGAGAGATTGTGGGACTGGAGAGTGCCCCAGCTGCAGAAGCCGATTTGTTTGCTTGAGACCAAGGGGTAACGGTGTGAGGAGGTTGCTCAATGAGGTACCTGAATGTGCTTCATCTGTTGAACTAGTACTGATAGTGGAAGCTTAGAGGCCTGGAATGCTCATTTTCAAGAGTTTTGCTAAATTATTTCTACAGCTTTATGGTACTGAGAAAGTTGCACATGATGATATCAGCACTGGTTGACAGCTTGTAGTTATGTAACTGCAGCGATACCCACCTCTATTATAAACTGTCGGCATGCTCCACATGGCATTGTCAGGTCATTCATGTTTCTAAATAAAAGGTAAGCATACAGAAACAATTTAGGCACATGTGAAATCTTTTCTAGTTCAAGTATTAAAATACACGTCTCAAAAACTTTGTATTAAGCTCAGTCATTATGCATGCCATTGAATCCTGTTGTCACGAGTTTTTTGGGCACATAAACTTTTCTGTTAACTAGAAATTCTACATTTTGTACCATGAGCTATTTTTTTATTGAAGTTGTATTAATCATAAGAACATCAATATTTTGTCATTTGTAGCAACATTAGTTTAGCAGGCTGTGCTTCACAACATAAATGCAATAATCTGCTCTCATTAGGCATTTGTAGAAAAGCTTGCATACCTAGGATTCACTGCATGACCTGAAATCATTTTATAAGTGTTTTAGTCACAAGAGCAGATGGCTGTTGGGAAAGCAAGGTTATGCGTCTTGGTGCACAAGGTCTGAAATTTATAGACACAAAAATGCTCACTTACGATGCAATAGCTATCGCCTTGAAGTTCCTGTGGCCTTCTGACACAGCTTTTACTAGTGCCGTTCTTTCTGCACATATAGTCAGCCCATAGCTAGCATTCTCCACATTGCATCCTGCATAAAAATTTCCACTTGGCATCAAAGAAAGCAGTAGTGCACATCATCATGCACAAAGCGTACGTGTTAACCGGGAAGTGGTTCAAGATTGCAGTTGGTTAGTGCCTTCACACAGGGCTGAAGTGGCTCCAGTGCTGTACTACAAATATGGTCTCTCTCAACAGAGTGCACTCAGATGCCAGAGAGGCCGATTGTTGCACACAAACATAGCCAAACCGCACACAGGCATGTAGAAATCCTTCGGGCCACTGATACTCCTACTTGTCTATGAGAACTTGTGCTTGGTATGCTGTCCAAATGACTTTAAACTCTTCTCTCTTGTTTTGTTCCTATAAAATAATGTTCTCCTCACAATTGATATCAATTAACAAAAGCACTTGTAAGCATCCGTTAAAAGTTTGTTGCTGGCCTCTGCTCCATTTAGCAAAGATAGGTTTGTGAAAGGAGAAATGCCTGACTTTTCACCTGTGACGGCTTGTAAACATGTGCTCCTTTGATTTTATACAAAAGTATAGCAAAACAAAAAGAAGCACAATGCTATGCAGTGCCGCATTTTCATCAAAGCATTTTATTTTGAGGAGGTGCAGCAGTGCAACCCCCATATATATGTGTAAATATATACATATACCCATACAAGCAAAAATTTTAGGGGGAATAACCCCACCTGAATCCTTTCTGCAGCTAAACCTATGGTGTGATCATGAATGCTTACTTGCAAATATTCAGAAATTTGAATAATATATCAATATTGCTGAACACCCTTGCTTCTGTGTTTTCATTGAGCTAGGTTGCTTTTTCCCTTTTAGCATTTTTCTAATATTATTCTGTAAGGTGCAGATTCTAGCAAGGTTGCAATCCAGCTGCTTAGTAACTGTGCGACATGCTTAATCTAGATCGAGCTCTGTTGTAGTAGACCTAATCGCGATTGATGAATATTGCTATATAGGCCAACAATTTTTTTGGTGAGCTTAAACTGAAGCAGGCACATTGGCCAAGTGTGTTATGCACAATATATGTAGCAACAACTCAACAGACTGGTGAAGGACATACACAGTGCTGCCGCGATTGTAGTATAAGGTTACTATAAATGCAGTTGATAACTTCACCTTCTTTCACGCATATATATCACAGTTAATTTAATTTACTTTGCTGTTGAATTTTTCGAAAAGTTTGTGCTGTTTGTCCCTTCCTTGTCTGTAATTTTTTGGTGCACTTTTCTTACATTCATTATGTCCTACCAACAATGGCGTACCAGCTTCTTAGTGAGTGGGGGGGGGGGGGTTAGGTTTTCTCACTACATCAGTGGTACACACAAATGTAAACAATGGCATACTAACTATTTCACTAGTGGGGGGCAGCCGGGATATATATGCATATATATATATATATATATATATATATATATATATATATATATATATATATATATATATATATATATATATGCATATATATAAAAAGAGAGAGAACTTCATGGACACGCTCGTACTTTGATATGAATTTGAATACACAGATGTGACACGACATGCTTCCTTAGATACCACGAAGTTCAATCACACTTTAACAGGCCAAAACCGAGGAATGGCGCCCTTATCCCAATTTCTGCGTCCAATATGCGACGCTCATCTTACTATCATGTCTCTTTCTTTGATTGTGCTTTGGCAGTTAACATCTGCAGATAGCACAATATTTGAATAAATTTATCATGGATGTTAGTCGCCGGGATGGATATGTAACAAGCGTCAACAAGGATACATCCACGTTAAACGAGGCTATAGCATTCAAACACCAAAACATACATTCGACAAACCCTCATTAATGAACAGTAAATTGACATTCAATTACCTCTGTAAAAACGTGTTTCACTTTTGTGTTATATGCCGATTCCTGTAACAGAGAGATCAGCCACGTTTTCTCAACAAATGATCGCTGTTATATTTTTCATAAGTATTACACTTCCTTGCATATATTCAGGCTTGTACGTATTACAATTTGCCTTGTGTGCTAATAGTCTGAACAAGCTGTTTTCTGGAGCGTGCAATTATTAATGATATTGCTATTGTTATATCACCGTTAACTTATTATAAACTTCTCAACCCTTTTCTTTGAAAATGTATAATTTGTGGTGTTAGGGACGTAGTACTTTGTGTACACTCATAGTTTTTGTATGAACATTTCTTACGGGGCCCTCAGGCACCTGCACGAATGCACCAATGCATTTGATGTAAACAAAACTTTCCTTTGAAAGAACAAAATGTGGAAAATTATAACATTCAACTATTCCTTGTTGCTTCCTTTCGAAATAGTTGTTAGCTGTATATGATTGGTATAAAGAGTCTTTGTCATGCACACAGCGTAAGCTTGTTACGCAAGGCAACAAATGACGCGAAAATGATCCATCGCGTATTGACCACTTATGCACAACCACGTAAAAATTAAGAGAATAAACTATTTTCAATAGGGCATATTGTTTGCCATTGGTTCTTTGGCATTGAAAACGTTCTGTGAGCCACAAAATCGCCTGCTTGTTACTTGTCACGAAGCCGGAGAGCATCTCCTTCTAAATGTAATTCAAGTAGGCTAGCTGCCAATCACGTAAGCAGCAGCTACTTATAGCAGCTGCCGAGATGAATTACGAGTGTAATAAAATATTTCCGCTTGCAGCATAATGGTGTTCAGTAGTTTGTGTGCATATACATCTCTGTGAGCTCATGCTTGCTGAGAGAAAGAAGAATACAGAGAAATAAGCAGCGCTGTATGTGTGTGTGATTCTTTGCTGTCTGACATGTATTGAGCTGTAAAAGACAATTCAGGTTGAGTGAAAACCAATTAGTTCGCTTCTAACTAAGCCTCCGAAAAAGTTAGCTCATTCCCATCCGCAACTGCATCCACAATCACAGCAGAATAAAAGCATAAGCAAGTGATGTAATAATCTGGAACCCCTGTTCTGCACTTGCCTGCTCTGCAATGCTACAGTACATGACGTGAAAATGTCAAGTAAGCGACCCGCACCGCCAAGAGCCTACAAGGAAAATCATCACAGCGGAAATGTTGGAAAATTTTCACTATGTTGTAACATTGCCTCGTAACATTTTTATTCTTCCATTGAAACATAATTTAGTGATTACTGCTGTACGGAAAAGTTCGCCTTACTTGTTTGTTTTTCCAGCTGCAGCCTACAGAGACCACTGTCGAAAGTGAGGGGGCTCAACCCCCCCCCCCCCCCTCAGCTGATACGCCTATGCCTACCAATGTGCCCAACTTTCCACCCTGTGTTACATGCATAACGACACGTTGAAAAACTCGCACTCTGTTTATTCATTGATGGAAGCGCTGAATAAATAGAAAGATGATGTAATCTCGAGAGCACATGTGCAAGAAACAAAAATGATAATGGGAATTTGTAGGTGTAGAGTTAGAGCATCGGAAGAGTACAAACAACAAAATATAACGCCATTTACAGGGTGCGCGCTACGGTGCCTTGATCATCGCGTACAAATTGAGGAGCACTCATCGAGGAACCCTAAAGGTCTTGCCACGCGTACGCGTTGCAGCGCTGAGCTGAAGATCGACCCACGCGCGAGTCGTTTGGTTGGTTAAATGGCACTCCGGGGGATAGGCCATGAATCAGACGGTGCCTTGCTTAGTAAACTACGTACCCCACAATTGATTATTGAAGGAATGGGTTAATAATGAATTGTTCAGTTATTGCAGACTAATTTAAGCTCACGAAATATACAGCAAACAAACAAATAAAAATTCTTTAGAGTACTGAAATCAACAAACCCAAAAATAAATTTACACAACATTAAATAAGGCAACTGAATTAAGCTACACTTAACGCTCAAGTCCTTTAGATTCGAGTAAAAATTTTATGGTGAATTCTATTGAGACAACAGGAGTAGGGGGCAAGGCACTGAGGAGTGGGGGCCACTCAACATGCCACTGAAATGCGCCGCGCCCCCGGAGGTCAGCTGAGAAGGTGACGAGTAGGGAGGCCTTGTGACTGAAACATTCCAAGTCCCGGCATATTCTTTGTGTGGCAACAGCGAAATGCGCGTGAAATAGGTCAGCCACATATTTTTCAATATCATAATACCTAGCAAGCTTGCGCAACGACTCATTCGGCAAACGTCCAGCTGTCATCGTAGCCATCCGTACAAAACAGTGGTGTAAAACTACACATGGTTGCTACCATTGCCCCTTTGCCGCAGCGCTCACCTGCTGAAGAAAAATACGGAGGCTGTGAGGTACAAGGACCCCGTGACTCGTCGCACTGCGCCTACTCCGCTTTTCAGGCGAGAACACTGATTGATTTGATTGATTTGTGGGGTTTAACGTCCCAAAACCACCATTTGATTATGAGAGACGCCGTAGTGGAGGGCTCCGGAAATTTTGACCACCTGGGGTTCTTTAACGTGCACCCAAATCTGAGTACACGGGCCTCTAACATTTCCGCCTCCATCGGAAATGCAGCCGCCGCAGCCGGGAATCGAACCCGCGACCTGCGGGTCAGCAGCCGAGTACCTTAGCCACTAGACCACCGCGGCGGGGCAAGGCGAGAACACTGCAAACTGCTCCTGGCTGCTCTCGGCGCAGCAAAAGCGTGGCAGCTTGAGCTGGTTGGTATGGCATGACTAAAGTTATAGCGCTGGAACAAAACGACGACACAGAGTAGTCGTCTTGTTCTCGCGCTATATCGGCAGCAAAAGCATTCTCGCTCTACCAATGGATGACAGAGCTCCTGCACCTGTCCGACTACCTAAACACGCCGGCTCTGAAGAGAGCACTTAAGTGTGCTTTTGAGTAATTCTACTCTCCCATACTCTCCCAGTGGAATTCACCATTAGTTACAGCGTTGAAAACGCCTATGACTAAAACCGCGAATATGGTTGCACCAAATGAAAGAATAATTGGAAGTGTCAAATTCAAATCCAGCATTTGCAGAGGTTCTTCTCGTACGTGCTCACCTGTAATGATTGTCCCATCACCACACAACAGAGCCGCGCCAACACGAACCTTGCTGTAGTTGCAGTAAGACCTGGCGCGCATATCTTGAGCGATTTTCACGAGTTGCTGCGCTTCCTGATCGGCTGAAAAACGGAAAGGCACCGGGTTGCTTCATAACCACATAACGAGCGTTGTAGTATACGTACCCATTCTCAGCGCGACGTCCCGCTCATTCAAGAATGACGACTACGATTGCTTTGTCCTTGTCCTCATCAGGCGCGTTGCCGGGGACGGCTTTAGTAGTCTGTTTTCATTCGTCAATCTCCTCGACGCATTTTGCCATGATCGTTTGGAGCTGCGTAAAAAAGGCGGTCCTGTGTAAAGGGTGTTCGTGCGTACGTGCCCCTGACGCGTTCACAACTGCATCGCTCAGCCAATTTCAAGAGTGGGTATGTGCCACAGAGCATATGCTAGTTGATGTGATAGCGCTCAACTTGCCTCATTGCTGGACCGGCGCAGCTGTTTCGATCGCGCGTCCGCGAAGTCGTCTCGCTTATCTCCACTTGTGGCTTAGTCTCTCGATCTAGGTGTTCTGTGGCTTAGTTGTGCAATATCACTCTGCTTATCAGTCGTACACTGTGGTGGGAAGGAGCGCCCCGTCTTTGAAGCTAAGATTATAAATATATAGCAGCTGTTTTCGCAATTGGGGGGGGGGGGGGGGTCGAGATGTCTGTCGCGATTTCCGGCGGGTCCCATGCAGGAAAACGCTTGGAACCATATTTTTATGTGCGTGTACATAACCAAAGGCGCACAAAGCAAGCAAATTTCTGATTTGTTTATACTTAGCGTGTCACTTTACGGAGATTTCTCAGCTCTCCACCGCCCTTTATTATTTCTTTTCACTCTGATAACTTCTTATGTTAAATTGGGATCAGATGCCTAGAACTAATTTGCATTTTCCGAATAAGTAAACATCCCTATAGTTTATGCATATCCATAGGGATAAGCAACCACGATATAAAAGGCAGCACTCTCTGGTTGTCTCTATATTTCAATGAAACAGCGCAATAAAATTAAATGAATACTTGCGGCGATGTTGCAGCTTGTAAACAACTTGTGTTTACGCGTTTTACGCGTAAGGCGTTGTAATTGTACACACGGAAACGATTTGGCAGTCCCTTAGAAGAGAACCCTAGAAAAAACAGCTAGCTCACCGACGCTCAGATTACGCAGAGCGCTGACGAAAAGTGTGAAGCCAGAAACGGCGTCAGGACCGAAGGCGCAAGAGCCAACATTCACTCGGCTCAACAGAATTCAAACACGGAGAAGTAACCCTATAGAGCAACAGGCCCAGGCACAGCAGCACACGTGCAGATGTTAGACAAATTTAGTTGCGCGCTCGGAGCAGCCGTACGGACGCAGCCTGCCAGTCATTCGTAATGGGAGGCAGCGTCCGTACGGCTACTGCTGACGCGCAACTCTGCTGTTTTCTTGGCGATACGCCTACGTACGTTGTCGCACGCTCGAGGACAGTACGCATATCAGCCTCCTTTTTAAATGCGAATGCATTTCTCAGTCGAGCTATGTCACGGGGAAGTGATTTTTAAAAGAGAGAAAAGAAGTAGTGAGCTTCGTAACTGTCTTGCAGGAGGAAGACACCTCAACAGTAGCGCACGAGGGATGGGGGTAAAAAGGGATTAAAAGGATAGAGAGGAATTAAAGGTATAGAAATAGAGAGAGGCGCAGGGAGAGAGAGACCACATACGGAAATAAGGAGAAGATAGGAAAGATGGACACGGTCGCAGGAGTCCGAGGACGAGGCATTACTCAGCGAGAGCTCTTGTCGGCGTCAGGAAATTGCGTAGGACGAGCCGGTCAGACAGAGCTGCGCTGTCGTCGGAGATCGCGGGGGCACAACCGGTCGGCATGACATCCAGCGAGCAAGTCAATACGCATGTCAGCCTCCTTTTTAAATGCGAATGCATTTCTTAGTCGGGCTATGTCAGGCATCCGGCGTGTGTCCGCGCGCCGGCAGGTGTTATCTCTCCGCTTCCTCTCCCACAGCAACCGAGCTCCGGAGCATGTGGTGCGAGAGAGTGTAGAAGAGGGTAGGTGCAGCGCTTCGCCGATTCTTCTCTCCCCCTTCACTCTCTCCTCCCTGCGCCTCATTTTCCCGTCCGCTCGCGCCTCACTCTCGACCATCAGGCGCTGCACTGTGGGGAGGCAGTGATTTTAAATGAAAAGAGAAAAGTGAGCCCCGTAACTGTCTCTCAGGGGGAGGACACCTCAACAGTAGCTCACGAGGGGTGGGGGTAAAACGGATTAAAAGGTAAAGAGAGAGAGGAAGGAGAGAGCGAGGTGTAGGCACAGCGAACGACGGAAGTAAGAAGAAGATAGGAAAGATGGACACGGTCGCAGGAGTCCGAGGACGGGGCACCACTCGGCGAGAGCTCTTGTTGGCGTCAGGAGATGGCGTAGGGCGAGTCAACGTTACTAGATAGCTTCAGTTGTAAAACTCTCCCCATGCGCCGTGCGCCGCCGGCGTCTCCGTTTCTCGGCGTGCCGCGAGAGGGCGGGACCGCCGCATTTTGCTCTACCCGGCCGCTGCTCATCGCGTGCAACGGCGCTTCTCCCAACGCCGCTTCGGCCTTCTCATGACGTTAGCGCACGATAACATCAAAGATTACCCGCTACCCGTCAAGTTGTCCGCGTCCAGACTACATCTAGGCCAGAGTACTTTCCAGTAGCTGCTCAGGATCGCTTAATGTGGGGCAGAAAAGCCGTCCGTTACGGCTCATTGCATTGCTTTCTACAACAGGTCAGCCGAAGCGCATCGTAGTTTGCGCGCGCTTGCGTCGGCTGCTCGCCGGCAGTCAACCACGAGCGTGAACGGTCTGCCGCAAGCTGGTAGCATGGAATAAGCCTCCGTTAAAACTTATTTTGATTGTCTCTTCCGAATTTTATAAAAAATCACGAAACCGCTCATTTTGTTTCCAGCCAAAGAAGCAAGGTCACCATTGGAGCTACGTCATTTAGTGGCTCTAGTAATTATGGCCACTCGAAGACGAAACTTCCCAATTGTCTCGACGTCCTTTTTGGAATAGTACCTTTTCCATGTCTTGCCCTGACAACAGTTAGCTTTACCAAACGCCACCAAGAAGCGACATTTCTGCAAAAGGCGAAATAGCTTTAATTGAAAGAATTATTGAGTCAATTAACTGACGAAGTTAAACCAGCTTACATGTCAGTAAGCATAATGTTCTTTTCAGCAATTTATTGGTTTTCACAGTGCACACTTTACGGCAGACACAAAGTAGAAAAATATATGCAACGTTTTTTTTTTTAATCTACAATCAACTCCACACCTTTTTTGCTTGAGGTGAATATTGCTACAATATACCAAAGCATGTTAAGAGAAACAAAGTAAGTATTGAATAGATACATGCAAGCATTTTTATTTACAAATCAACTCCACATCTTTTTTGCTTACGGTGAATATGGCTACAAAATACGAAATCATGTTGACAGAAAAAAAGTAATGAATAGATACATGTATGCAAGGTTTTTTTTTTTTCATTTACAACAAACTCTACAACTTTGCCAGCGTGCGCACAGCAGCTTAGCGCGTTTGCGCGCCGACTTGACCTGCACATTCAAGGTACGCTCTCGCTGAAGGAATCTGGAATAGAAATGAATGCGCGTCACAAAAAAAAAAAACGCTCCTTATTCGGTGAAAGCTCCTTATCCGCACGCGGGATGACCTTATTCCAAAGCGAGCGAAGCGTCGCATCTTTGGGAGCCGAGAAGAAGTGCCTGTCCGTGTTGTTCTTGTTGCTGCTGTAGTCACTGGTACACTCGGGAACGAAGCAGGTCGGCATTGTCGGCCTCAGCCTCACATGCAGAGGCCCACAGCAATGAAATACAGTCGCTGGAAAATCACTAAATGTGCCACTCGAACGGCATCGCTCATTCAGCACTTCTGAAAACGACCGCGCGAACAAGAAACGCCGGAGACCGGGGCACCGAATGCGCCGGCTACTGCGGCGCATAAGCGAAACCGCCTGCGAGCGCCCCGGCAACCGAGCCGGTTGCGACTGCAGCGCCACAGAGACAAAGATCGGTGGCGGTTCCGGGCAGCGCCGGCCAGTTTTACAACTGAAAATAATCTAGTAACGTTGGGGCGAGCCTGTCGGCCAAAGCTGCGCTGTCGTCGGAGATCGCGGGGGCACAACCGGTCGGCACGAAATCTAGTGAGCGAGTCCCGCTGCGCTGTGCTCCGTCTTTTTCTAACCACTACCACAGGTGTTCTGTGCTGCCACCACCACCACTCTCGACCGTTCGCTGGCTGGGCGCCTCTCAAGAACATCCGAAAATGGTGCTCGAGACGCCGCTGTGAAACGCCGAGCCGTGAACGCAGTTTTTTTTTTTTTTGCTGTTCAATTCATAAAATTTTTTGAACCATGCACGCTAGCTGCGAGAGCTGGAAACGCAAACAGCATTTCTCGCGACAGAAAATTGCCAGGAGCGGCGAACGGTGCTATTGGCTGCACAGTGTAAGAAGAAGAAAAAAAAAGAAACATTGTTTTTCAAACACTGGATTCTCACGTGCGAAACGTAGCTATGGGCTCTACGCAATGCATTCGCATTTCCTCACAATTCCCTTCGGAGGGGTAGTCGTAAATGCGAAAAATTATTTAGCGAACTTCGACGACTTAGAGCGTATCTATCTATCTATCTAGCCGCCTACGACTTTCAGCTCTCCTGGCCGTTCCGATAATGCTATCGATACCAAACTTGGTATGGCATAACATGACTGTATGAAGAACATATTTGACTATATTGTGACGAGGAAACGGTGCTAATAGATGCGGAAAAACGCACACATTTAACTGTGGCGCCTATTCCCAGAAATATGCATCCGACGTATCACGCAGGAAGGAGGAAAGCGAGAGCAGACTCCTTACGCAAAGCATTTCAGAATAGCTCAGAAGCCGTCTTTACAGACGTAAGTAAAGCGAGCAGAGGGTCACATGTAGTGGCAATTGTAGCACAAAATCACGCGACAATGGCGTCGGTTAAAACTTGTTTCACACGAGTGGCAGAGGCGGCAGCAATAGCCATAGCCATATCCAACGCAGAAATCAGGGGAGAATCAGTGGTTGTGCTCTCCGATTCACAGGCGGTATGCCGAATGTTTCTCCGAGGAACGCTACCTAAAATAGCGTATAAATTTTTAAATAAACCCATAACAGGAGACCATCACATTATATGGTGTCCTGCTCACGAAGGTTTGGAGGGGAACGTCATGGCAGACCGTATAGCTCGAGGCATCACCAACCGAGCGACGGCAGGCCACGACGTTGAACCTCTTTCCAACTCGCGTGACATCCTCCTCCAACAAAGGAAGCAACGAAAGGAATATGGGCTTCCACATAAGGACTTGGATAGCCAGCAAAGCATGGATTGGAGACGCATACAAACCAATAGCTTTCCCAATTTGTACCATCTAAGTAGAATATATCCCGCAAGATATAAAGACACCTGTCCGTGGTGTTCACAAGTACCAACACTCAGCCACATAACATGGGAGTGCACCCAGAGGCCCACACACATCGACAGCCCACACATCACGAAGCAACCACACATGTTTCACAGGCAGTGGGAGGCATGGCTTGCGGACGAGGACAAGCAGAGCCAAATCGCTTTGCTTGACCAGGTCTAGCGAGCCGCTCGTGCCAGCGGAGCCCTGGACTGAGGGCCCGACCAAACTGCCTGCATTTAAAATTTTTTTTTCTGAATAAAGTTTCTTCCTCCTCCTAGTCATAACATGAAAATCATGACGTCATGAATGTCAGGATTTACATGTCATGGCCCTGCAGCTCTTGCGGTGGTTTCGTTCACATGACATGTTGCAAAACTGGTATATGGTATGACATGATTGAGCGGCGAACACAAGCGACAGACCCTAACATGAAAATCATGACATGCGTGTCATGTAACAACATGACTACATACCACGCTCATGATGCTCGCGGCCGTTTCGCTAGCGTCACATATATACCAAATTTGGTATTACGGGACGTGAATGGATGACGAAGGTATGATACTGGTGCAAACATGATGATTATGACATGCATGTCACGTAACAACATGACTACATGATACGCTCATGATGCGCTCGCGGCCGTTTCGCTAGCTTCACATGTACCAAACTCGGTATTACGCGACACGAATGGACGACATAGGTAAATGACACATCCGAACATGATAGTCACGACATACGTGTCATGTAGTAACATGACTACATGCCACCCATGATGCGCTCGCGGCCATTTCGCTAGCTAGGTTCACATGCGCCAAATTTGGTATTATGTGACGTCAATGGATGACGAAGGTACGTGGTGCAAACATAATAGTCATGAGATGCGTGTCGCCCCGCCGTGGTGGTCTAGTGGCTAAGGTACTCGGCTGCTGACCCGCAGGTCGCGGGTTCGAATCCCGGCTGCGGCGGCTGCATTTCCGATGGAGGCGGAAATGTTGTAGGCCCGTGTGCTCAGATTTGGGTGCACGTTAAAGAACCCCAGGTGGCTGAAATTTCCGGAGCCCTCCACTACGGCGTCTCTCATAATCATATGGTGGTTTTGGGACGTTAAACCCCACATATCATCATCATCATAAGATGCGTGTCATGTGAGAACATATGACTACATGCCGCAGTCAAGGCGCCAATATATTTCGACGTGACGCGGTGCGCATGCTCGCCGGCGTTCATTTCGTCGCGTCACGCCGGCGTTGCCACGCCAGGCGCCGGTGCGCGCCGCTCTTCGTTGCTTTGACGCATGCGCGTTTCAGCGCGTCCGGCGTCCCTCCGTCACGAAAAGAGGGACACCCAGTGTCGTCTGGGTAACGCATCGGCGCAAAATGCAGCATGTCGCATTTCGTGCAGGTTGCCGTCGGGCCGCGCCGACGGCCGCTGGTCGCGCCTGGCGTCAGACTATAGAGTGCTCGCGTTTTGCTAACGTATACCATCGCTGTGCTGCAGCGTGCGCGCGCGTCAACGTTACGTTGGAGTATATTGGGCCCTTCATGATGCGCACGCGGCCATTTTGATAGCTCCACATATACCAAATTTGGTGTAATGTGACGTCAATGGATGACGATATATGTGACTGGTGCAAACATGATAATTCTGACACGCGTGTCATGTGGGAACATGACAACATACCACGCTCATAGCGTGCGCGTTTTGCTAGCTACACATATATTAAATTTGGCATCACGTGACGTGAATAGGTGACAAAGGTAAACGATCGATACATCCAAACATGATAATCATGACACGGAAGTCATGTACAGCATCATTTACCTCCACTTCGTAACGTTGTGCTGATTTAAAAGTGACATACCAACCTTTCTCATTCGTGCTTCGCATATCATCGATTCCCACTGTACGTGGGATCTGCCGATTTTTTTCACTTGAGCTCGTACACTGGTGAAGCACCAGACACTGCTGTCTGCGCATGCCTGCTGTACACGTATGTGTCCTGCGCAAAGTAATAAATGCGAAGAATTTCTTTGCGGACTTCGGTGACTTTGAGCGTATCCATATATCTAGCCGCTTACGTTTGGGTGCTCTCATGATCACCCCCTCAATTTGGCGTGAACCAAAATTAGCATGGGAGGGTATAGATGGTCTGGCGAATATGACGCGCGCTGGTCAAAACATGAATAACATGTTACATTCCCGTCGCGTACGTCGTCAAACACTTCCCGCCAGGCACATATCCACGGGCGAATATATGTGCCACTGATATGCGCGTGTATGTACCACAGGTGATAGGCACTTAGTATCTACCGAATAACGACAAAAACACACATGGACATTTTTTAACGTGCGAGCGTTACGAAATACCTGACATCGGTAGCATCGACCCGACGTATGCAAAGAATAAATGCCAGGGTCCCAGCTGAAATCGAATTCAAGCATTCTGCGTGGCAATGAAACGTTTAGCCACAGAGCTACGCCAGGTCTCAGAACTGGTTTTCAAATAGACGCTAATCTACATGAAACGTCATTAGTGGTTGCAGTACTGCCTACCCAATTTTATACGTACTCCTTTGATACGGCCATCACGTCGGGTTAACGTCAATTCCGGTTAGGTGCCATGCGCTGAAGTTGATATATGTAGCAGTGTCCAGGGCCAGCATCCTCGCGAACATCAGCGCTCATATAAGCTGCTGGTGTTGCTAATACGTATATGTTCCTGTTTGTATCATTCCGCAAATGCAAACAACTGTTATATTGTCACCAATCTTGTCTCACTCAAGGAAACCTTCCGCAGAACTGCTCGTCAAGCTAGGACAAAGAAAAACGGCTCCAACCCAACCTCTTCGTCCTCTTCCACACGAAAACCACGCGAATTCATGCGGCATTAAAAAGCGGCTCAATCCCAACCTCTTCGTCCTCTTCCACACGAAAACCACGCGAATTCATGCGGCATTAGTCCCCCCTTTTAAAAAGCATCGACTCGATGCTTCTAAATAAAAGAAGAAGAAAAAAAAAAACCCATAATTAGAACACGCGTTGACGCAGAGAATCACAAAGTGAGTGCCAGGGAAAACAAAGAGGGCGCACAAGCACTTGGACCATGCGCGAACACAACAGCACCAGTGGAAGAGTCAAGAAGAAAAAAAAAAAAAAAACACCACATGAGATCACTGTCACGTTTGCGAAGTAACTCGCAAGCATAGAGACTATTGTGTGTAGTACGGCTTGAGTCGTACGACATGCACAGTTTCGGGCCGATGTTGTCGACGTGACGACACTGTGCCGTCCGGAAGTACTTCGTATGTAAGATCACTCACACGTCGGATAACCTTGTATGGTCCGAAATAACGGCTCAGAAGCTTTTCAGACAAGCCTGGTCGTCGGACAGGAGTCCACACCCACACTCGTTCACCCGGGTGGTATGCGACGTTTCGACGGCGAAGGTTGTAACGTCGTGCATCTGCGTCTTGTTGGTGACCGATGTTCACGCGAGCCAGTTGACGAGCCTCTTCGGCGTACTGCGTGTATTGCTCGGCTTCTGGAGAAAGAGCATCGCTATTATCGTACGGCAGCATAGCGTCAAGCATCGTTTGTACGTTGCGTCCATAAACAAGGTGGAAAGGTGAAAATCGGGTTGTTTCCTGCATTGCCGTATTGTATGCGAACGTGACGTATGGGAGGATATCGTCCCAGGTTTTGTGCTGCACGTCCACGTACATTGACAGCATGTCCGCTATGGTCTTGTTGAGCCTTTCCGTCAGTCCATTACTTTGTGGGTGGTAAGCCGTTGTTTTTCGGTGACTCGTGCAGCTCAGTCTGAAAATGTCCTCTAGCATTTGTGCCGTAAATGATGTTCCTCTATCCGTAATCACACATGACGGCGCGCCGTGACGGAGGACGATGTGCTGCACGAAGAACTTCGCCACTTCAGACGCCCGTGCCGCGGGGTAACGCCTTTGTCTCAGCATACCGGGTCAAGTAATCGGTTGCCACTATAATCCATTTGTTACCAGTGGCCGACAAAGGGAAGGGTCCTAGAAGGTCCATTCCCACGAGGTCGAAAGGTGTCCGTGGTGGTGTAATAGGGTGGAGAAGGCCCGCAGGTTTCACGGGTGGCGTCTTGCGACGCTGGCACTCGCGGCAGCCTTGCACGTAGCGGTGTACACTGGTCGAAAGTCGTGGCCAATAGTACTGCTGGCGCACTCTGGCGAGAGTCCGCGAGTAGCCCAAGTGTCCCGACGTGGGCTCGTCGTGGCACGCGAGGAGGATGTCATCCCGCATGTCGGCTGGTACAACGAGGAGGAAGGCTTTGTTGCTACCTCGAGCATTTTTCTTGTAAAGAATGCCCCTCCTTAGACAAAAGGATGACAATTCGCGAGCGATGCGCCGAGGAGTGTGAGAATTTCGGCCTTCTAAGGAATCAATAATAGGGCGCAATTCCTGATCGGCTCTCTGTCTAGACATAAAGTCAGAATCACTGAGGGCTCCGAGAAAACCATCAGCATATTCCGAGTCCATATCAGGATGTCCCACGGGTGCTCGAGAAAGTGCGTCGGCATCTTCGTGCTTGCGCCCAGACCTATACACAATCATGATGTCAAACTCTTGCAAGCGCAAACTCCACCGAGCGAGACGACCAGACGGATCACGGAGATTGGCCAGCCAACACAGCGAATGGTGATCGGTCACCACCTGAAGGAGCGGCCGTAGAGGTAAGGTCGAAACTTTGCCGTTGCCCACACGACCGCGAGGCATTCCTTCTCTGAAGTGGAGTAGTTGGCCTCGGCTCGAGAGAGAGTACGACTGGCGTAAGCTATGACATGTTCTACGCCGTTGTGCCGTTGTACAAGGGACAGCGCCAAGTCCGACGTTGCTTGCATCCGTGTGAACTTCGGTATCAGCGTCCTCATCAAAATGCGCAAGAACAGGTGCCTCTTGCATTCGCTGCCGTAACTCTGCGAAAGCTGCTTCTTGCTCTGTAGTCCAGGCAAACGGTACATCATCTCGGGTGAGTCGCGTGAGCGGTTCGGCTATCGTCGAGAAGTTGGTAATGAATCGGCGATAATAAGCACACAAGCCGAGAAAACGCCGCACCGCTTTTTTGTCTGACGGCACAGGAAAGGTGGCGACTGCTGCAGTTTTTTCTGGGTCAGGCCGCACTCCATCCGCACTCACAACATGTCCCAGAAATTTCAGCTCATCGTAGCCGAAATGGCACTTCTGGGGTTTTAGCGTGAGTTCGGCCGAACGAATAGCTTCCAGAACCATTCTTAGACGCTTCAGATGTTCTTCGAAACTCTCGGCAAAGATGACCACATCATCAAGGTATACAAGGCAGCTTTGCCACTTCAAGCAGCGA
>WOVY01009935.1:0-25000 GCA_013436015.1 Rhipicephalus annulatus
GCCGGCACAATATTAGTTAACGATTGATTTGATCATCTGCATTTATATTGTCACCAATCTTGTCACACTCAAGGTACCTTCTGCAGAACTGCTCGTCAAGCTAGGACAAAAAAAAAACGGCTCAAACCCAACTCTTCGTCCTCTTCCACACGAAAAACCACGCGAATTCATGCGGCATTAAAAAGCGGCTCAATCCCAACCTCTTCGTCCTCTTCCACACGAAAACCACGCGAATTCATGCGGCATTAGTCCCCCTTTTAAAAAGCATCGACTCGATGCTTCTAAATAAAAGAAGAAGAAAAAAACCCATAATTAGAACACGCGTTGACGCAGAGAATCACAAAGTGAGTGCCAGGAAAACAAAGAGGGCGCACAAGCACTTGGACATGCGCGAACACAACAGCACCAGTGGAAGAGTCAAGAAGAAAAAAAAAACACCACATGAGATCACTGTCACGTTTGCGAAGTAACTCGCAAGCACAGAGACTATTGTGTGTAGTACGGCTTGAGTCGTACGACATGCACAGTTTCGGGCCGATGTTGTCGACGTGAAGACACTGTGCCGTCCGGAAGTACTTCGTATGTAAGGTCACTCACACGTCGGATAACCTTGTATGGTCCGAAATAACGGCTCAGAAGCTTTCAGACAAGCCTGGTCGTCGGACAGGAGTCCACACCCACACTCGTTCACCCGGGTGGTATGCGACGTTTCGACGGCGAAGGTTGTAACGTCGTGCATCTGCGTCTTGTTGGGACCGATGTTCACGCGAGCCAGTTGACGAGCCTCTTCGGCGTACTGCGTGTATTGCTCGGCTTCTGGAGAAAGAGCATCGCTATTATCGTACGGCAGCATAGCGTCAAGCATCGTTTGTACGTTGCGTCCATAAACAAGGTGGAAAGGTGAAAATCGGGTTGTTTCCTGTATTGCCGTATTGTATGCGAACGTGACGTATGGGAGGATATCGTCCCAGGTTTTGTGCTGCACGTCCACGTACATTGACAGCATGTCCGCTATGGTCTTGTTGAGCCTTTCCGTCAGTCCATTACTTTGTGGGTGGTAAGCCGTTTTTTTTGTTTTTCGGTGACTCGTGCAGCTCAGTCTGAAAATGTCCTCTAGCATTTGTGCCGTAAATGATGTTCCTCTATCCGTAATCACACATGACGGCGCGCCGTGCCGGAGGACGATGTGCTGCACGAAGAACTTCGCACTTCAGACGCCGTGCCGCGGGGTAACGCCTTTGTCTCAGCATACCGGGTCAAGTAATCGGTTGCCACTATAATCCATTTGTTACCAGTGGCCGACAAAGGGAAGGGTCCTAGAAGGTCCATTCCCACGAGGTCGAAAGGTGTCCGTGGTGGTGTAATAGGGTGGAGAAGGCCCGCAGGTTTCACGGGTGGCGTCTTGCGACGCTGGCACTCGCGGCAGCCTTGCACGTAGCGGTGTACACTGGTCGAAAGTCGTGGCCAATAGTACTGCTGGCGCACTCTGGCGAGAGTCCGCGAGTAGCCCAAGTGTCCCGACGTGGGCTCGTCGTGGCACGCGAGGAGGATGTCATCCCGCATGTCGGCTGGTACAACGAGGAGGAAGGCTTTGTTGCTACCTCGAGCATTTTTCTTGTAAAGAATGCCCCTCCTTAGACAAAAGGATGACAATTCGCGAGCGATGCGCCGAGGAGTGTGAGAATTTCGGCCTTCTAAGGAATCAATAATAGGGCGCAATTCCTGATCGGCTCGCTGTCTAGACATAAAGTCAGAATCACTGAGGGCTCCGAGAAAACCATCAGCATATTCCGAGTCCATATCAGGAATGTCCCACGGGTGCTCGAGAAAGTGCGTCGGCATCTTCGTGCTTGCGCCCAGACCTATACACAATCATGATGTCAAACTCTTGCAAGCGCAAACTCCACCGAGCGAGACGACCAGACGGATCACGGAGATTGGCCAGCCAACACAGCGAATGGTGATCGGTCACCACCTTGAAGGAACGGCCGTAGAGGTAAGGTCGAAACTTTGCCGTTGCCCACACGACTGCGAGGCATTCCTTCTCTGAAGTGGAGTAGTTGGCCTCGGCTCGAGAGAGAGTACGACTGGCGTAAGCTATGACATGTTCTACGCCGTTGTGCCGTTGTACAAGGACAGCGCCAAGTCCGACGTTGCTTGCATCCGTGTGAACTTCGGTATCAGCGTCCTCATCAAAATGCGCAAGAACAGGTGCCTCTTGCATTCGCTGCCGTAAACTCTGCGAAAGCTGCTTCTTGCTCTGTAGTCCAGGCAAACGGTACATCATCTCGGGTGAGTCGCGTGAGCGGTTCGGCTATCGTCGAGAAGTTGGTAATGAATCGGCGATAATAAGCACACAAGCCGAGAAAACGCCGCACCGCTTTTTTGTCTGACGGCACAGGAAAGGTGGCGACTGCTGCGTTTTTCTGGGTCAGGCCGCACTTCCATCCGCACTCACAACATGTCCCAGAAATTCAGCTCATCGTAGCCGAAATGGCACTTCTGGGTTTTAGCGTGAGTTCGGCCGAACGAATAGCTTCCAGAACCATTCTTAGACGCTTCAGATGTTCTTCGAAACTCTCGGCGAAGATGACCACATCATCAAGGTATACAAGGCAGCTTTGCCACTTCAAGCCAGCGAGAACGGTATCCATCATTCGCTGGAATGTTGCGGGAGCCGAACAGAGGCCGAAAGGAAGAACTCTGAATTCATAAAGCCCATCGGGAGTTACAAACGCTGTCTTCTCTCTGTCTCGCTCATCGACCTCTATCTGCCAATAGCCGCTCTTCAAATCTATCGATGAAAAATACTTCGCGTGTCGCAGCCTGTCGAGAGAATCATCAACCCGTGGAAGCGGGTAGACGTCTTTTTTGGTGACGCTATTGAGTTTCCTGTAGTCAACACAGAATCGCAGCGTTCCCGTCTTTCTTCTTTACTAGAACGACTGGCGAGGACCACGGGCTGCTCGACGGTTGTATCACCCCGTCGTCAAGCATCTCCTTTACCTGCGTCTGTATAGTCTCGCGTTCTTTAGCCGAAACACGGTAGGTTGCTGGCGGATTGGGCGAACATCATCGTCGGTAATAATTCGGTGCTTTATGAGGGGTGTTTGACCGACTCTAGATGAAGAGGCGAAGCAAGATTTAAATTCCTTCAGCAGGGTATGCAGTGCGGCCTTCTTCTCGTCCGAAAGCTTCGAACTGACGTCGATGTGGTCCAGAAACTTATCTCCATCAACCATTTCCTCGGATGCGAAGCACTCGGTGACATCCGCTACACGGTCTCCGAGGCCACGGTGGTGCCGCGGAAAAGATGTCGGTGCTCGAAGTTAAAATTTGTGACGAGTATCTGCGACCGTCCGTCACGCACACGCAGAATGCTTCGCACTGCACACACACCTTGAAGCAGCAAAAGGGATACGTTGCTCTCGGCGACCACGTCACCGTCTTGGAGGTCTTCACAGGTGACTTCTACGAAAGCAGTCGCTCGGGGAGGCAACGTCACGCTTTCGTCGGCAACACGCAGCGCAGGTCTACGACAGCTATCAGCGCCTCGATCGGTTGCAAGTTGCGTCGAGAAAGTCACCATTCGCTCGCGGAGATTTATGATCGCGCCATTCTCTCGAAGGAAGTCCATTCCAAGGATGAGCTGACGAGAACAGTCGCGTAGTACGAGGCAGGTTACCACAAACGTTGACTCGCGTATTTCCACTCTTGCGGTACAGCGACCCAATGGAGTAATAACGTGGCCTCCAGCAGTGCGAATACGCGTCCCATTCCAAGGTGTCATCACTTTCTTAAGACTGGTTGCCAATTTTCCGCTCATAATAGAATAATCTGCACCTGTGTCCACCAATGCGCTGACCTGAAGACCGTCTATCAGCACGGGAATGTCGAGTGAGACTCGGCCACTGGGTTCAGACGCACAATCCGTCATTTCTCTCGCACTGCACTCAGACGTCAATTCAATGTCTGCAGCGTTTTGTGGAAGCGTCGATAGGAGGTCTTCCGCACTTTTAGTCCCAGCGACCTCGCCCCCGAAGGTCGCTGCCTTCAGTTTTCCCGACGAGGGCTTGGGGAACGTCCCCGTGCCATCGTACTGAGACGTGGTCCAATGGCTGCGGGTCGTCGTGGAGATGGAGACCGCGATTGACGCCGTGAGAAAGGCAGACGTTGCTGCGCGAGGTAGTCCTCAATTTCTCTTGGCCTCTGACCAACTAGGGGACGAGGCGAATGAATAGAGAAACCGCGCAGTGCGCAGTTCCGCGCACTGGTGGTTCGTGGAACCATCGGTGTATACATGTATGCTGTCTGAATATTTCTCGTGCAAAAGAAGAAGAGACAGTTGTTTCAGCACAGGCGATGATAGCTCAGATTTCCTCCGGATCCCTGGTACACTAAGATGCACTGTGGGTCGAATAAGACACCAAGGCCGTATGGATGATTTAGATGCAGGAGTGAAGCCCGAGGGAAGTTTATCGTTGTATTTCACAATCATTTTGGCGAACGATGCTTGTCGCCTCTCTGAAGGCAACAGTGCAAGGTGATGGCCGGGGGCACGTGCGAAGTGTCGGATGTGTGTTCTCAGGACTTCAACAACAATGTGAGTTTGTATCGGATAGTCACCAGCAATTCCAATTGTTGCTTGTGTTGACGTACATCTGGGCAGACAGAGGCACACTCTCAGCGCTTGTGCTTGTACTGCCTGTAAAATACGAACATTGGTCTTGCAGGTATTGCTAAGCACGGGCAAGCTATATCTGAGGAAACCGAGAAACAGGGCCCTGTAGAGCTCCATCATTGCGTCTACTGACATCCCCCACGTCTTTCCTGCCAGGAACTTGAACAGTTGACAAATAGCGGTCAGGCGTTTCTTCATATAGGTCACATGCGGACTCCAACAGAGGTCCCTATCAATAATGATGCCCAGAAACCGGTGGGTTTTGGCGTAAGAAATCGGTCGCCCGCAGATTGAGATGACATAAGGGGTCATTGCTTTACGAGTGAAAGCCACCAGCGCGCATTTTTCTGGTGATATGCTGAGACCTTGTTTGAACAAGTAGTTGGCAATCATAGTTGCTGCTTTTTGAAGCCGGGAACGTATCTGAGGACGTGTGACTGCCGATGTCCAGACACAGATGTCGTCTGCGTATATTGAGATTTTAATGGTGCTTGGCAAGTATTCAGCAAGGCCAATTAGTGCAAGATTGAATAGCGTCGGGCTAAGAACTCCGCCTTGAGGAACACCCCTGGAAGTATAGCGTCGCGTAGTTGGGCCATCTTCTGTTAACACAAAGAATGATCTTACAGCCAGGTAACTCGAAATCCACCGAAATACTCGACCACCAAGGCCAACCACCGCAAGAGCACCCAAAATGGCTTCATGTAGTACATTATCATAAGCGCCTTTCACACCTAGAAACAAAGCTGCAGATAGTCGCTTACGGGATCTTTCGTGCTGAACGTACGAAACTAGATCAACGACATTGTCAATAGAAGAGCGGTCGCGTCGGAAACCAGCCATTGAATTCGGATAAATCTTGTGGCATTCAAGATACCACTCCAGGCGGCCTAGTATCATCCGTTCCATTATCTTCCCTACGCAGCTGGCCAGTGCTATTGGGCGGTATGAGGTTAGTTCGAGTGGGGATTTGCCCTGCTTCAAGATGGCTAACAAGCGGCTTACTTTCCAGTCATCGGGAACATAGCCATCCTGCCACGAGATGTTGTAGAGGCTCAACAGTTCTCTCCTTGCACCTTCCCCAAGGTTGCACAAGGCTCGGTACGGAATACCATCTGGGCCCGGAGAAGTTGAACGCCTGCAGAGAGCTAGTGCCGCCTCGAGCTCCTCCATTGTAAAAAGAAGGTCCATGTGGTAGTCACGGGAACGGGGGACGTCACCTCTCACTGGAGAATCTGGACGAGTGGCTTGGTTGGCGATCTGCGCACAGAAATCTTCTGCGACATCGATCTCTTGCCTCCTTTGAAATAGCGCGAGCGCTTTGAATGGAAAGCGCTGTTCCGTAGGGTGACGCAGACCTTGCACCGTTTTCCAAATGTGTGAGAGTGGCTTGCGAGGGTCTAGTGACTGGCAAAACGTTGTTCATCGTTCCGACGCTAATCTATCCATGCGACGCCGAATCTTCTTTTGCATCCTCCTGGCTGCCCTAAGATCGTGAATTGATTTTGTACGCCGATACTGACGCTCCGCCCGGCGTCGCAGTGCTCGGAGTCGCTCCAACTCTATATCAAAGTCGTTTCGTGTGGAAGATATCGTCACCGTGCGAGTGGCGTTTTGCATTGTGCTCTTAATTGTTTCCTCTAACCCAGATCGTAGGCCATCGCTGCAAGCATCTTCCATGTCAGATTTGAAGTTGGTCCATTGGACTGCTCGAATGGTCGTCCGTGGACCATAACTAGACAAGCCTTTGATGTTAAGGTAGATTGGAATGTGATCACTTCCTCGTGTCTCAACATCTGGAAACCACTTGACGTATCTCGCGAGGGAGTTGGAGACAAAAGCAAGGTCGAGACAGCTGCCGTATGTCACACCTCGAAGAAAAGTGGGGCTGCTGTCGTTCAGGAGAGTAAGGCCATAGTTGTAGGCGATGTTTGCTAACCTGCGTCCTCTTGCATTTGTCCGCGTACTTCCCAATGCGTGATTGTGCGCATTGAAATCACCTATGAGGACCCATGGTGCAGGACACACTCTCAAAATATCCGCTAATCTCCTGGAATCGAGATTACTTGACGGCGATATATAAACGCCTATGAGAGTAAACATGAGTTGGTTCTTTTTCACAGTGATGCAGACATACTGATTGGCATCGTGAGGTGCAATTGGTTGCACAACATACGTCAGTTCACGACGAACAAAGACGATGATTTTGCTGCACGCACCGTACGTTGAAGACATGACAGCTTCGTACCCCGATAGTCTTATTGGTTTCGACAAATTGGTTTCACAAATGACGATGATTGGAAACACGTTAGTAAACACAAACTGACGAAAATCTGAAAGGCGTGATTTTAGTCCTCTGGCGTTCCATTGGATGACGGATGCAGCCATGACTTCTTTAAGAAATGTTGAGGTGTGAGTAGCCATCTTCCTAGTTGAGAGATTCAAGCACTGGGCTTAGGGCGTCCAATAGTCCAAGTGCGCATCGAGCAGATGGTGTCTTCATGTCGACTAATATCACTCGGATGGCTTCTATAAGGGAACGCAGCACCGAGATCACTTGACGATCAGTTTTAGGCACATCTTCCATGGTTGGAGACGGCTCTTGTGTGGCCACAACCTGCAGAGGTTCCTTGGCAGAAGAGCGCGTCGGGAGCGTGGACCATTCCTCCAGAGAAGGAGGCTTCTCTGTTTCTTTCGTAGAAGTGGTGGGCCCTTTCGCGGCGCTACTGGATAGAACCGCTAAAGAGTGGGAAGGAGCGTCTCGGGAATGTGCCTTCTTTGAAGACTTTCGATGATGCCGACGTCGACGCCGTCGCCGGACTACTTCGGCTGCCTCCCTGTGTGTTGAGTTGTCTCGGGCCATTTGTCTGAGAACCGCGCGCTCCTTTTGGATTCGAGGACAGTCTTTCGACGAGGCAGCATGAGGACCACTGCAGTTGGCGCACTTCAGAGAAGTCGCCCGACAGGCGTCTTCAGCATGAGGTTCAGCGCAGCGGGGACACAGTCGTAAGTTGGGGCATACGCCCTTGACGTGTCCTAGCCTGAAGCACTGATGACATTGAAGTGGCTTTTGGATGAATGGTCGAACCGGATGTCGAAAATGTCCAACTTTAACGTGGGACGGTATGCAATCTCCCTTGAAAAACACTTTTACGCAGCGCGTATTTCCAAGGCGCCGCACTTGCGTAATGACAGTTCCCTCGTTTGCAGGCTTGATGAGGGTAGACAAGTCAGCATTAGGAATGGCAGTGTCGATGTCATAAATTACACCGGCAATTGATTTGTCATCCATCGGGATAAAGGGGCGCATTTTAATGCCACCTAGCTCAGTCATTTGCTGCAGCTGTCCTAGCGCACTCACATCGTGCACGTCTATGGCGAGAATGTTCTTCCTTGGGTTTACTCGTACGTCCTTAATTTGATGTGGCACCGCACTTTCGAGAGCAACCGAAAGGGCTTGCCTGTTCAGGAGCCGCAGGTTGCTTGATGGATCTTCGGGCATGAAGATGATGACGTGCGACCAGCGCGCAGGCCTTGAATGCACAGTCGCTGTGCTTGCAGGAGCTGATGCTGCTGTATTCGCCGTCCTTCTCTTTGCCCTCTTACCCCGGACAGGTATAAAGCTGCCATCGGATGTGTCGTCTTCCGACATGGAGTAGAGATCGGTGTCCTCAGTGTCACTGGGAGAGCCAGCTCACTTCCTTGTGGTTGACGGGTGTGAGGACCTGTGACCAGGCGGGCCTCTGGCATGCTCCGTGTCCATCACCGCAAGACGGAGAGGCGAGGCACCTCAAAAGACCGATGATTTCACTAAAATGAAACAGAGCGCTGAAACAAGCGTTCTTCTAAAGACACACTTCTTCTTCTCCAGCGAATGTGTAGGGGAAGTTATTCACAAGTTACCGACGTGACCTATCAAATTGAATCATTTCACAGCCCCGGCGCACGCTCGTGTTCTGACGTTGTGCACGTCTCTCGGCTGAAGCGATACCACTCGGATCAACCGAGCACCGAGACGGTGCCTTCGCCGCCAAGGGGTGATGCTACGTGGTGCCACGGATAACTCTAAACTCGATAAGGAAGAAGACGATGTCGGAGCTCTCGTGCAGACTGGGTTCCATCTTGCATGCCTGCTTGTTTTCTCTATAGTAAACATATTTCTCCGACGCTTTTTCCCCATAACTTTATATATATATATATTAATATATATATATTGTCGCTAGGTGAAAATAACAGAGTACAGGACGACGGTGCGACCAGAAAAACGAGGTCTGTATTAACAGAACAAAAGAGCCGCCACTTCGACTTCTTCTTTCTCAGAGGAATCGTGGGTGCTGTCCACGCTCATCACTTCGTCGTCCTCTGTCTTCTTGCCCGGCCTTTAGCCGTGACATTAACCTCCCATTCAAGAAAGCATCGTCCCGATGCTTTATAATCAAAGCGGTTTGTACTCGTTGGAAACGCATGAGTTCATTCGGCGAAATAAGGCTTCATGCGTACCACGTGCACAACTTCTGGAGCATACCTTCGACGCCTTGAAGAGTGCGCAGTATCAGGAACAACCTCATAATTAATGTCACTGAGACGTCGCAGAACTTTATAGGGAGCGAAGTACCGTCTTAACAGTTTTTCTGAGAGGCCACGGCGCCGAATAGGTGTCCATATCCAAACTTTCTCTCCTGGCTCGTAGGAGACTGGTCGGTGACGAAGGTTGTACCGTCTTGAATCGTAGTCCTGCTGGCGACTAATACGTAGGCGTGCAAGTTGTCGGGCTTCTTCGGCCAGCTGAGTGATATAATCAGCATCCGTTTCAGCGTCTTCGCACTCGTGCGGAAGCATAGCATCCAGCATAGTGGTGACTTCACGACCATGAAGAAGGCGGAATGGCGTTGTTCTTGTTGTTTCTTGATAAGCCGTGTTATAGGCGAACGTGACATACGGCAAGATCTCATCCCAGTTTTTATGCTCTACATCGACGTACATGCAGAGCATATCCGCTAGTGTCTTGTTGAGACGTTCCATGAGACCATTCGCTTGCGGATAATACGCCGTTGTTCGCCGGTGGGATGTGCCACTAAGTCTTAAAACTGTCTGTAATAGTTCGGCTGCGAATGCAGTTCCCCTGTCAGTTATTACCACTGATGGAGCACCATGCCTCAGCACCACATTCTCTACGAAAAATCGGGCTGCTTCACTTGCCGTGCCCCTCTCCAAAGCCTTGGTTTCGGCGTAACGAGTGAGGTAGTCGGTGGCTACTATAATCCATCTGCGACCTGCTGATGAGGTTGAAAATGGGCCCAAAAGATCCATTCCGACTTGAGCGAATGGAGTAACAGGCACGTCAATAGGATGGAGGAGGCCTGCTGGTTTGACGGGTGGAACTTTTCTGCGCTGGCAATCAAGGCACGTCCGAACATAGTGTTGAACGGTTGCCGTCAGTCGTGGCCAGTAGTATTTCTGCCTCACTCTGCACAACGTACGCGTGTAACCCAGGTGGCCGGATGTTGGTTCATCGTGACATGCCTGTAATACTTCGCTCCTTAGAGATGTTGGGACGACGAGTAAATAGTCGTTTCCGTGTGGCGTGAAGTTCATCTTATACAGGACGTCGTTGCGCAAGCAAAATGACGAAAGCCCTCTCGCAAACAGTCTAGGTACAGCTGAAGTGCCACCCTCTAAAAAACGTATTATGGGTTCTAGTTCGGGGTCGTCTCGTTGCAGCTGTGCGACTGTTGCCGTGTTTACAACTCCGACAAAGGCTGTATCGTCATCTTCTGCCGTCGCAGGTTCGTATGGCGCACGAGAAAGGCAATCAGCGTCTGAATGTCGCTTCCCCGATTTGTAGACCACCGTGATGTCAAATTCTTGAAGCTTCAGGCTCCAGCGCGCCAACCGTCCTAAAGGGTCTCTTAAATTCGTCAGCCAGCAGAGGGAGTGATGGTCGCTGACCACATTAAAAGGACGACCATACAGGTATGGGCGGAATTTTATAACCGCCCACACCACCGCAAGGCACTCTTTTCCCGTAGTGGAATAATTTTCTTCCGCGCGTGAAAGAGTTCTGCTCGCGTAAGCAATTACTCGTTCGGCGCCATCCTGCCACTGCACGAGTACAGCTCCTAAGCCGACATTGCTAGCGTCGGTGTGCACTGTTGTCGGTGCGTCATCATCAAAGTGTGCGAGGACTGGTGGCTTCTGAAGGCGTTGCCGCAGCTCGTCGAATGATTTTTCCTGCTCTTCATTCCATACGAATGCGACGTCTTCTCTGGTAAGGCGAGTCAACGGCGAGGCAATGCGCGAGAAGTTCTCAATGAAGCGTCGGTAGTAAGCATACAGTCCTAAAAACCGTCTGACGGCCTTTTTGTCAGTTGGCGCTGGAAAATTCGTAACGGCAGCTATTTTTTCAGGGTCAGGCCGCACACCTTCACTGCTGACAAGATGTCCCAGGAACATAAGCTCTTTGAAGCCGAAATGGCATTTTTCCGGCTTAAGTGTTAGTCCGGCGGAACGGATAGCTTGAAATACTGAGTGCAGTCGCCTGACGTGTTCGTCGAATGTGGCAGAAAATACGATGACGTCATCTAAATGCACTAAGCACGTCTGCCATTTGAGGCCTGATAGTACGGTGTCCATTAGCCGCTGAAACGTTGCCGGTGCTGAGCACAAGCCAAATGGAAGTACCTTAAATTCAAAAAGGCCATCAGGTGTCACGAAAGCTGTTTTCTCCCGGTCTCTTTCATCGACTTCTATCTGCCAATACCCACTCCTTAGATCCATCGACGAGAAATAACGCGCGTGGCGTAGTCGATCGAGTGAATCGTCGATACGTGGAAGTGGGTAGACGTCTTTTTTTGTCACCTGATTCAGCTTGCGGTAATCCACGCAGAAACGTAAGGTGCCGTCTTTTTTCTTCACTAATACAACCGGCGAAGCCCAAGGGCTTTTCGACGGCTGAATAACGTCGTCTTCAAGCATCTGTCACACCTGCTTTTCGATGGCTTCACGTTCTCGCGGAGCTACCCGGTACGGGTTTTGCCTGATTGGTCTGGTCATGTCGTCCGTTATAATTCGATGTTTCGTCAGCGGCGTTTGACGGACCCTGGAAATCGAAGAGAAACAATCTTCAAACTTGTTAATAATCTGCATGATACTTTGCTTCTGCGCCGGTAGCAAACTTGGGTCAATATCAACAGATAGAGGTGCAGGGGTGAGATCAGTTGAATTATCTTTTTCAAGAGTTAGGCAGTCTGTCATCTCGGCGAGCTCTTCCACGTACGCGACTGCCATGCCCCTCGTTAGATGTCGGCGTTCAGAGCTGAAGTTCGTAATAAGGACGTGCGTCTGTCCGCATTTTATGCTTACGACGCCTCTTGCGATAGATAAACCATGGCTGAATAGCAGTGTTGGAATTTGCTCGGCGATGTTTTCAGAATCGCTCGACGTGTCACATGTCACAGCCACGAGTGCACTCGACCGCGGTAGGATGGTCACGTCGTCTTCGAAGACACTCAAAGGCCGACATCGCTGGTCTGTACAGGGCACATTCGATACTTGATCTGGGGCCGTCCAAAACGTAACCGATCTCTCAGGAATGTTGATAATGGCACCGTACTCACGCAAGAAGTCCATGCCCAAGATCAGATCTTTGCAGCACTCCGGTAAAATTACGAAAGTAGCGACGAAATCTGAACTGCCAATATTAATTCGAGCTGTACATTTGCCTGTCGGCGTCACCAATTGACCCCCTTCGGTTCTAATGTTTGGTCCCGTCCATGTTGCTCTTACTTTCTTTAGGCAGTCGGCGACTTTACGGCTGATAATGGAGAAGTCCGCACCAGTATCTACCAGTGCTGTTATTGGGCGTCCGTCTATACAAATGTCTAGATTGGCGCTTACGATTTCCGTTGATGTCGGTGACGTCGTATCGTCCTTGGTATCGTGCGTCGTATGATCCGTGGTATCATTCGTCATATCACGTCGTAGAGAAGATGTTGGGGGTGTGTTAGCATCTCGACGGGCGGCAACCTTCCCCCCAAAGGTCGCAGCTGTTAGTTTCCCCGACGAGGGCTAGGGGATCTGCCCCGGACCACCTCGGAGTACCTGCGCTGCGGCGGCGAGTTTGGTGCAGGTGAAGGAGAGCGGGGTCGACGATACGGCACTTCGGGTTGCTGTGCTTGCGGGCCTGCACTGCTGTCTCGGCGGTTATCGAAATAGGCACGAGGGGAGGTTTGTAGAAAGTTATGATGTCTACGGTCACGGTAAGGGCAATGGCGGAAAATATGGCCGGCTTCTCCGCAATGAAAGCAAAGTGGTCGACGGTCGACGGTGCGCCACAAGTCCGTCTTACGGATGAATGGTCGACTGGTGGGCATACCTTGCGACCAAGATGCAGATGTCGGCGGAGTGTACATTGGCGCCGTTTGCATAGGCATGTTGGACTGTGGATACGGCCGCGGTGGATTGGGAGCTGGGGCCCACGGCTCGTTGTAAGGCCCTTGGCTTACGTCACGATAAGCCAGTGGTGACGAGTTGTACGACCCTGGAGTGGGTCGACGAACAGCTGATGCGTAGCTTACAGACCGCTGGTCTGAGAGTGATTCGGGCAACGAAAATGCCTGGCGGAGTTCTTGCCGCACAACTTCTGCAACGCAAGCCATGGTATTTTCTTGCGGATTCACAAGGAGGTTTCGGATATCCTCCCGAACGACCTCACGAATGAGTTCGCGCAGAGAACACTCACTACCGGCACTGAACGCAGAGAGGCTGGGAGATGTTTTGTTCGGTTGGTCATGGTATCGGCGCCGTTGCTGTAGTGCGGGCTCGATTGTTGTAGCCTCTTTGACGAATTCCACTACGCTTGTTGGTGGGTTGCGTAGGAGACCGGCAAATAGCTCTTCCTTGACGCCCCTCATCAGATGTCGGAGTTTTTTACCTTCAGGACTCGGGGTCGGCCTGGTGAAATAGGCGGGCCATGTCTTCCGCAAACATGGCGACGCTCTCGTTGGGTTTCTGTATGCGTGCCTCGATGAGCTTCAAAGCAGAATCACAGCGGTCGGTGTTTGCGAATGTCCCGAGAATTTGCTGCCGAAATTCTTCCCACGAAGACAGCGTTGACTCGCGGTTCTCGTACCACGTACGAGCGCTGTCTGCCAAAGCAAAGTAGACGCGCGATAGCTTTTGTTCAGTTGGCCAGCGGTTGGCTTTGGCGACTCGCTCATACTGGGCTAACCAGTCCTCGACGTCTTCATAAACCTCACCGTGGAAGGTCTCAGGAATTAGAGGCTGATCAACAGTAAGGTGTGAAGGCCCACCGGTAGCCATTTCTCCCGGCACGGTGTGTTGCTGGAGAAGTTCGAGCGGGATCACCTCGGGACTAAGGCCTCGCTGTCGGCGACTGTAGCGGTGGACAGGAGTATCCACTGCAGGAACGGATTGCGGTGGTGGACTCGATGTGCTAGGGCGCGGAGGTGTCCCAAGCATCAGTTGGAGAAGTCCAGCACCTCCACCAATGTCGCTAGGTGAAAATAACAGAGTACAGGACGACGGTGCGACCAGAAAAACGAGGTCTGTATTAACAGAACAAAAGAGCAGCCACTTCGACTTCTTCTTTCTCAGAGGAATCGTGGGTGGTGTCCACGCTCATCACTTCGTCGTCCTCTGTCTTCTTGCCCGGCCTTTAGCCGTGACAATATATATATATATATATATATATATATATATATATATATATATATATATATATATATATATATATATATATATGAAAGTAGATGCGGTTTTACATCTTTGCGGCACGGCAATGGGTACAAGAATGGCCCCAAACTACGCTAACATATTCATGCACCCCATAGAGTTCAATTTTCTTTCATTTTGTGATATCAAACCATTACTCTATAAACGGTACCTAGATGATATATTGATAATTTGGACACATTCTGAAAACGAGCTCCTCAAATTCATACAGGCATTCAGCCATGTACACCCCAGCATTTATTTTACACACTCCTACTGTAACACTGAAATAAACTTTCTTGATGTACTCATTCGAGTTGACGATGTTGCGTTGGTAACTCGCGTATACAGAAAACCTACGGACAGGCAACATTACCTGCACATCAAAAACTGCCACCCGCGACATTGCAAGACCAGTATTCCCTATTCTGAAGCACACAGAATCCGACGAATCTGCTCCCACACCGAGGACTTCCACAAAAACAGCACACATAAGCGCGAAGTACTCCTTAATCAAGAATACCCGCCAGCTATCATCGATGACGCCATCAAAAAAGCTGAATATCTGGACCGCCAGATTCTTCTCAACCACCAAAAAATGCCGATCAACACCGCAACAAAAACTTGCCATTAACTTTCACGAGCAACCCACCGAACATACCAAAGTCCTAAGGAAACACTTTAACATATTGGAACAGAGCGTGCGACTATCCAAAATTTTCACTTCTCCTCCTTGTGTAGTATACAGACGGCCGAAAAATATAAAGGACCATTTAATAAATTCAAAAATAGGCGTGAAATCTCAAATTGGGTGTCACCCTTGCGAAAAAAGCAGACGCAAAGTATGCAAACACATGCAGACAACGACAGTGGCGAAAAGCACCCACTCGGATTGTAAGCACAAGATAAGAGGTGCACTAGACTTTGGCTCAGACAACGTCATATACCTCCTGGAATGTGGGGTATGTAACAAGCAATACGTGGGCCAGACAGACACTCCGTTTAGAATTAGATTCAACAACCATCGGGCACATGTACGATCCCTGCCAGGCCTTCCACTTTCAAAACACAGCACATTAAAAGACCACAGCTTTGACGACATCAAGGTTACACTATTAGAAAACAACTTTCGAACAATCAGAGAACGGGAACAACGGGAATCTTATTTTATCTACAAAATTTAACACGATAAAATACGGAATAAATGAACACCCAGGCACTCTGTCAGCGTTACGACCGCTAAAAGACGCAAACGCTTCTCTCTAATCAGTCCGGTCTCATTACGACAATACTATTAGCCGCTAACAAAGCTTTTAGCCTATGCATCTGACAACATAGAAATGGTTTGCTTCATCAAGCACAGCCGGAGCGCACAGATAAGTCGTCCCGGTTGTCGTACAGCCCCCCCCCCCCTTTCTTTTTTTCTTTTTTTTTTCTTTTTTAGGTTTTAACGCACAATTTGTTCCTTCACTGACAAGGAGCTGACAGCTAGGTGGTTTCGTTACTTTATCATACATGCGCGCATGTCTTCCCAGTGAGCCGCAACTGTGTGGTGACTGTCCCGGATGTCCTACAGTCCCCCCCCCCTTTTCTTTTTTTTTTCTCTTTCAATTTTTAACGCCCATTCTGTTCCTTCACTGCAAGCAGCCATTGCATATAATGAATATCAATGGCGGCGCCTCAATCACCAGCTTTTTTATTCCTCCCGACGCCACCAGCACGCACACGAAGCACTTAAGCTCTCCCCATTAACTTGTCTTAAACTTCAAAGAGGAACGAGCCGCCAGCGGATTACACGGAAAGGTGAAATACAAGAACTGCAGCACACTGCCCACTTGGGGAAGAGTGGGTGCGGGGGAGGTATTGTTGACAATGATGGCATTGCTCATCTACCTCTGCCCTACTCTGTTGAGATGCTGCCCCTTTCTAATTACGCCGTGTCGGTCTTGCTTCTTCTCCTAGATTTTCTATAATTATTTACCATTTCTCTTCCTGTTTGTTTTTTTTTCTTTTTTTTACTTTTCTTTTGACCCCTTCCCTCCTGTCTCGTCAGGCTATAAGAAGACACGAAACGTGTAAATATTATGCCTTGAAAAAGACGTGGTTCCCGTCGAAACGTCGGCAGAATAAGCAGTTGTTATGTGAAAGCGCATCTACTTTCATACTTATAACCTTGCGGCAACCGCAGTTATTCTTCTGCATATATATATATATATATATTATATATATATATATATATATATATATATATATATATATATATATATATATATATATATTTATATATATATATATATGTTTGTGTGTGTGTGTGTGTGCGTGTGTGTGTGTGTGTGTGTGTGTGTGTGTGTGTGTGTGTGTGTGTGTGCATCGCTTGCGCGCACGGGTGCAGATTCACGAAATAAATCGCGGCATTGGGAGCTAGTTGGTACGTGTTCATGCTTGTGGTGAGCTGTGTCGTCTTTGGTTGTCTGCTTCCCCTGCAGCGCATGACATGCATGCATATACATATAAGTATAACCATATATATTCCAACGTGCATCGATATAAAGAAAAAACACTTACTTCAGCAAAATTTATTTTATGGTAGCAACGCTAGTGCAATGCTAGTGGTAGCAATGCTAGCTTCACAGCATTTTGCTTCTTTCAGTTTCTGGAAAACCTGTGTACTACGGGACAGGAGTGCGTCCAGGAACTAGGAATTTGGGATGTCAAGGCAAGCGATCAGTCCCAGTCTAAAAATTTTTGCAGCGCTTCAGTCTTTTTTCTGAACTATACTTATGTCACGAAAATTGGGCACTTGTGCGACGTAATTTGGAAAGGGCCTTGCAGCACAAGTCGTGAGTCAGAAAATATACCCTTGTCGCCAACCAACGTTCACTTCACATTACTTCAATGCCGGAATATAAAACGTTTGATTGCATGAAATGTCATTAATAGCTATTGGTCAGTGAAGTTGGCTACAATACGCCAAAGTCTACGAACTCTATTGAAGTCTGTTGGGGGTGATATAGATAGATAGATAGATAGATAGATAGATAGATAGATAGATAGATAGATAGATAGATAGATAGATAGATAGATAGATAGATAGATAGATAGATAGATAGATAGATAGATAGATAGATAGATAGATAGATAGATAGATAGATAGATAGATAGATAGATAGATAGATAGATAGATAGATAGATAGATAGATAGATAGATAGATAGATAGATAGATAGATAGATAGATAGATAGATAGATAGATAGATAGATAGATAGATAGATAGATAGATAGATAGATAGATAGATAGATAGATAGATAGATAGATAGATAGATAGATAGATAGATAGATAGATAGATAGATAGATAGATAGATAGATAGATAGATAGATAGATAGATAGATAGATAGATAGATAGATAGATAGATAGATAGATAGATAGATAGATAGATAGATAGATAGATAGATAGATAGATAGATAGATAGATAGATAGACAGACATGCTGCCAGAAATGCTAAGGGTGCCTGCAGTATACGCAAGTAAATGCTTGGAATTTCAAAGACCCTGCTTTTCGTTAAACGTCAATTGTGGTGTCAGTACTGGCTATCTAATTTTATAATCACTACATATGTAACTTTGTAATAAAGCGGTCTAGTCCGGTTACCGCAAATTCTACTTGAACGCCGTTCGCCGAAGTTGATTTACGTAGCACTGTCGAGGGCTACCATTTTCGCGAGCGCTAGCGCTACATATCAGCTCACGGCTTCCACTGTTCGAAATACCCACGTTGCTCTTGGCATCGTCCCTCAACTGTAAACAATTATATAAAGCATATGCAACTGCTCAACGTATACCTCAGCGTACAACTTTTGCAGAGATGTTTCACGTCGTGTGATGACGTTTCGATAAAAAATATTACAACACAGCGTCTTGCTTCCACATGCTTCGCATGTCATCGATTCCCAAGCAACGTGGATTCAGCCGATTTTTTTCTTCCGATGTTTATTTCCAGAATGTCACCGAATGCCAAAGGGGGAAAATTTGGGCAATGTGGGTGAGTTCCTGGTGATCTTGCGAGCCTCCATTACTACTGAGCTCACTTACACAACCGCAACAATTAAACCTTAAAGAATTCACTACGTTGTCATAAGAAGAATGAATGCTGCGATTTTATTATTAAGGCTTTCTTGTTACTTCCATTACTTACGAACAAACTTAAAACGTACAAATAACGGTGTAGTTCATGCTCGGACAACATGACAAATAGTTTCTATGTTGGCCGCTGTGTGGACGAATCATACTTTTGTTTTTGTTTTTAGTTCTTCCGCGCTCAGTGAGTAGAGAATACATGTAGCTAGAGTGTTCAACAATCCTGGTACTAAAATACATCTAAAATGCAGAAACAAGTTTATAAAGACAACCACTGTGGCATGAATTACAGTGGTTGCAGTTCCATAAAAATTTCTAATTTTTGTCTCTCTATGCAGCAATATGAGTTTTGGTATGAAATCTCTCGTGACATTTGCATAATATCATTAAAGTAATAAACAATCTCTTCTCTTTAAGTTTCGTTGGTGTTCGATCATAATGCAAAACACAGTGATTTTATATAATTTCCGGGAACTTTCTGCAGCTTTCTCACTTCATGAGGAAGCAGTCCGCAAATAGAACTATACTGTTCTCATGATGGTTCCATATATGAATTCTGCCTGTTTTATATGTACCTTAACGTTCGGAGCAATCAATATATTCTACGAATATTTTTGATTGTGAAATTACAAGGATTCAATAAAAATACTTCAGTCATATTTCTTGATTTCTTCCATCATTCATTACAGGCAATTTTTGCAAAATGATAGTTGCTTAAACTGTAAATACGCCTGCAGGATCAACATCACTTTGAAGCCTTCTTTCATTCAGAAGCAAAAAGCACACAAAGAGGTGGTTGTGGTGTTTTAATTAAATGGCCAGAACTAAATTACACTAGCACCAAGTCGCACCAATTCTAGTTTTCAAAACATAGTTTTCTAGTGTTGCATATAGATGATGGCGTTAAGCTCCAGAAAATTAGTAATCATCAAAATCACCTAAAGGGCAAAAACGATATCATTTCGCCGTAGCATTTCTTGCAAACTTGTAACCAGAGTTAATCGGTATAAGTATCTAGATGTCACAACTAACAATTTGGAGCACGCATGCTTCTAACATTCAAAGGTCGTCTTCCTGTATATCTTGCCTTCTACGTCATCAATCGAAACAGGCTTTCACAACACTCGTTCATAAACTTATTACTCGCTAATCCGTCCCAAATTTGAATATCCATGCATTGTGGGTGATTGTCTCATCAAACATAACACTTACGCATTAGAGATGTTACAAACCAAAGCACTAATATTCGTTTATATATATATATATATATATATATATATATATATATATATATATATATATATATATTGTAGCGAAGCCTCCGAACTATGAAATGGGTCGAACTCTTGAGTACCTTCTAGTGGGGCTACCCAAGAAGGACGCCGCTCGCGCTGAGAGCCCGTGCTTGGCTGTGACTGTCGCCATTATATATTCTCGCTCGTTGCCGGCTTATAAACGCCTTAACAATTTGGTGGAGGTGCTGGGTACGTGATCGAAAGGATAATTGGATCGGCCCGCTCATCGACATGCTCTCTGATCCATCCGCAACGCCATCCACGCGTGCATTGCGTCGTCAAGCTCGCCATTTCGCCATTCGTGACGGCCTCCTACACCGACGCAATTACGACGCCGACGGCCGGCAGTGGTTACTCGTGATACCCCGCAGTCTGCGGTCAGAGATATGTGAATCTTTCCATTCTGATCCGCAATGCGCGCACTCTGGGGTATTCAAAACCTACCATCGCATTCGACAACGCTACTTCTGGCGCGGGATGTACCGCTATGTGCAGCAGTTCGTTCGCTCTTGCCTCACTTGCCAACGCCGTAAACCGTCAGCCCACATGTCGCACGCCAGTCTACAACTGTTACCTTGCCCTGACAGTCCCTTTGGGCGCGTAGGTATCGATTTGTATGGACCACTTCCTCTGACGTCGGCTGGTAACCGCTGGGCCATCGTTGCCGTTGACCATTTAACGCGATACGCCGAAACCGCCGCTCTCCCTGCGGCTGCTGCGCGCGATGTTGCGTCCTTCCTGCTGCATCGATTTATACTGCGCCACGGACCACCCCAAGAGCTTCTCAGCGATCGAGGCCGTGTCTTCTTGTCGGAAGTCGTCGAAGCCATTCTGACGGAGTGCCATTCTGTCCACCACAAAACTACTGCTTACCACCCACAGACGAATGGCCTCACCGAACGCTTTAACCGCACCCTCGGCGACATGCTTTCTATGTACGTCGCTGCCAACCACACTAATTGGGATAATATACTGCCCTTCGTCACCTACGCCTACAACACCGCCCCTCAGAGCACGACTGGTTTTTCACCTTTCTACTTGCTGTACGGAAGGCACCCGTCGCACACCATGGACACAATACTCCCGTACACGCCGGATCCATATGAGTGTACACCTATTTCCGAGACAGCCAGGCTTGCTGAAGAGTGTCGCGAGCTTGCCAAGACTTTTACGACGCAAGAGCAAGAGCGGCAGAAGAGTATCCGTGATGGCTCCACCACTTCTGAGCCCACGTTCCTTCCTGGTGCGCTTGTATGGCTCTCGATCCCGACCTCTGCCACTGGCCTCTCTTCCAAACTACGTCCCAAATACGAAGGCCCCTACCGTGTCATCGAGCGCACCTCACCCGTCAACTATCTGATCGAACCCGTTGAACAATCTTCGGACATGCGCCGCCGTGGGCGAGACATCGTCAACGTGGAGCGCCTGAAGCCTTATTATGACCCGCTCATAATAACAAGCTGTTAGGTCGCCAGGCGGCTCCCTCTTCGACCCCGGGGTAATTGTAGCGAAGCCTCCGAACTATGAAATGGGTCGAACTCTTGAGTACCTTCTAGTGGGGCTACCCAAGAAGGACGCCGCTCGCGCTGAGAGCCCGTGCTTGGCTGTGACTGTCGCCATTATATATTCTCGCTCGTTGCCGGCTTATAAACGCCTTAACAATATATATATATATATATATATATATATATATATTGTTGCGTGAAGGCACAAGGGAAACTAGGCGTTTTAAAATATATTTACACAGCGCCAACGCGCAAGCCAAGATGGCGAACAAGAGAGCGCGCGCACCCCCCAGTCACCTCGTCTTCCTCGGCGCCTATCTCACTGTTTAAGTGGGGCATTGTCTCGTAACATAACCCCCGGGTGCTGAAGCACCGTCTCGGTGCTTTCTATTGTGTTGCCGAGTGGTAAAGCTTAAGGCGGGATACGTGGACAATGTCTGTAGACAGCGAAGCGGAGGCGGAGGAAGACTCGAGCGGGGCTATCTCGTAGGTCACATCTGTCACCTGGCGCAATACGCGGTAGGGTCCCGAGTACCGGGAAAGCAGTTTTTCAGAAAGTCCGACGCGTCTAGTCGGAGTCCACAATAGCACAAGAGAACCTGGTGTAAAGGAAATTTGGCGGTGATGTGAGTCGTAACGATGCCGCTGGTGATCTTGCGATGCTAAAAGGCGCTGACGAGCAACTTCTCGTGCTTTGCGAGCCCTGGTGATAGCATCACGGGTGTATTCAGTCGTAAAGTCGACAGCTGTCGGAAAGATGGTGTCGAAAGGTAAAGTTGGATGACGGCCAAACACCAGATAGAAAGGTGAAAAACCAGCTGCATCATGGCGTGAAGAATTATAGGCAAACGTAACGAAGGGCAATGCAACGTCCCAGTCCTGGTGGTCGGACGATACGTACATAGCGAGCATATCAGTTAAAGTCCGGTTGAATCGTTCAGTGAGTCCGTTAGTTTGCGGGTGGTAAGCTGTCGTAAATTTATGTTTCGTCTCGCAGGAGCGAAGCAGGTCGTCGATAACTCGGGAAAGGAAATAGCGCCCACGATCTGTTAGGAGTTGGCGTGGGGCGCCATGGTGAAGTATGACGTCGTGCAGGAGAAAATCGGCAACGTCTGTGGCGCAGCTGGTCGGCAAAGCCCGCGTGATAGCGTACCGGGTTGTATGATCCGTCGCGACAGCTATCCACTTATTCCCCAAAGTGGATGCAGGAAAAGGGCCTAGGAGGTCAAGACCAAGTCGGAAGAAGGGATCAAAGGGAACGTCAAGTGGTTGGAGGAACCCGGCAGGACTCATGGAAGGTTTTTTTCGGCGTTGACACTGATCGCATGAGGCGACGTAGCTGCGGACCGAGCGATAAAGACTGGGCCAGTAAAATCGACGCTGTACGCGGTCATACGTCCGAGACAGTCCGAGGTGACCGGCAGTGGGAGCGTCATGAAGCTGGCCGATCACGCTCGCACGTAAGTGGGAAGGTACTACAAGGAGCAGTTCGTGTCCATCAGGGCGGACGTTGCAACGGTACAATGTGTCATCCTTAAGCACGAACAATCGAGTAGAAGGATCGGGTGCCGCAGAATGAAGCTTCTCGATGATGTTACGTAAGGCAGGATCTCGGCGCTGTTCCTCACGGATGTTGCTTAAAGCGGAGAGAGACAGCACACATGGCGATTCATCGAACGCTTCAGGTGGGTCCACTGGATTCCGAGATAAGCAGTCAGCGTCATGGTGTAAACGGCCAGATTTGTAGGACACCGAGTAGGTATACTCTTGAAGCCGTAGTGCCCATCGACCCAGGCGCCCAGTGGGGTCCTTCAAGGACGAGAGCCAGCAAAGTGCGTGGTGATCGGTTATGACAGTGAAATGTCGACCATGTAAATAAGGCCGAAATTTTGCTACTGCCCAAACGAGAGCAAGGCATTCCCTTTCGGTGATGGAGTAGTTCCTTTCCGCCTGCGAGAGGAGACGGCTGGCATAGGCGATAACGCGGGCGCAGCCGCTTTGATGCTGAACCAAAACAGCACCGATTCCGTAACCGCTGGCATCTGTGTGTACTTCTGTAGGGGCAGAAACGTCGAAATGGGCCAGAACAGGTGGTTTTGTTAGCGATTCAATAAGTGTAGAGAACGCCGTAGCCTGCGCAGCGCCCCATGTGAAGGAGACATCTTTTCTCAATAAGTCTGTGAGAGGACGGGCGACTTCCGCAAAGTTGTTCACAAAACGTCGAAAGTACGAGCACAGACCGAGAAAGCTGCGTACTTCTTTAGTGCAGGTCGGAACAGGGAAGTTACGCACGGCTCGCACTTTATCGGGATCAGGACGTACACCAGAGGAGTCGACAAGGTGGCCCAACATTGTTAGTTGCTGGCGTCCGAAGTGACACTTTGACGAGTTCAGTTGGAGACCGGCATTGCGAAATACGGCCAGTATTGAGGAAACGCGGTCGAGGTGGGTTTCAAAGGTCGGGGAAAAGACGATAACGTCATCAAGGTAGCATAGACAAATTGACCATTTGAACCCACGCAAAAGAGAGTCCATCATCCGCTCGAAGGTGGCTGGAGCGTTGCATAATCCGAAGGGCATGACCTTAAATTGGTAAAGACCATCGGGGGTGACAAAAGCGGTCTTCTCGCGGTCCATGTCATCGACAGCAATTTGCCAGTAACCTGCTCTTAGATCAATAGAAGAAAAATACTTAGCGCCGTGAAGACAATCTAGGGCGTCGTCTATGCGCGGTAGCGGGTAGACGTCTTTTTTAGTGATCTTGTTCAGATGTCGGTAGTCAACACAGAATCGCCAAGTGTTGTCCTTCTTTTGACAAGAACAACAGGGGAAGCCCATGGACTACATGATGGTTCAATTATGTCTTTGGCGAGCATGTTGTCGACTTCTGCTTGAATTATGTGACGCTCGGTCGAAGAGACGCGGTATGGCCGTCGATGGACAGGGGAGGCATCGCCGGTGTCAATGCGGTGCTTTACCGCACTGGTTTGACCTAGTGGACGATCACAAAAGTCAAATACGTCCCAGTATGACTCAAGAACGCGAAGGAGTTCGTCGGCTTGATGCGGCAAAAGGTCTGACGCGATCATTTTTTTAACATCAGGAGACGGGCTTCCTTGCGAAGATCGAGCATGTGTGAAGCTGGAGTGTCGAGTCTCGTTCGAAGACAGAGCTGATATGACGCATTCTTCAGAAGGGGTCAGCATGGCGAGGGCGATTCCGCGCGGAAGCACTTGCGGACACAGAGCAAAGTTGAGCACAGGAATGCAGGCGCGGTTTGCACGTAACTGAATAACAGTGTGTGGTAAGGTAACACTGTGGGTCAAGAGAAGGGATGTGATGGGCGCGAGCACATAGTCACCATCGGATACAGGTGGCGAGGGCGTAACGGTGATGCAGGTCACAGTTTGCGGTAACAAACGGACATGTTCAGCAGAGCACATACGGGCTTGCGGTCGACTGGGCGGATCAATCGGACACGGTAGGTCAAGTTGCACAGTACCGGCTGAACAGTCGATGAGAGCGGAATGAGTGGACAAAAAGTCAAGACCGAGGATCACATCATTGGTGCAGTGAGAAAGAACAGTGAAGAGAACTGAAGTTTGACGGCCGGCAATAGTAACGCGTGCAGTACAGACGCCAATAACAG
>WOVY01009935.1:30000-293739 GCA_013436015.1 Rhipicephalus annulatus
AATTCTCACTCATTAACTCGCTCAGCCATTCACTCAGTCAGGGCGCATGCATGGTCAAATTTTGGCTGCGGCAGCTGCTTTCACACGTAATCGAAATTCTGGAGGCACATTTGATTATATCCAGGAGCACACTAAAGATTCGCAGGTGGTCGTAGTTTTTGTAGCCTGCCACAAAACGGCATTTCTCATAATCATATCGTGGCTTTGGGACATGAAACTCCTTAAGATATATTGAGGCAAAATCAAAGTGTGTGGATTCTGCGCTTTTAAAGACTTTGAAATCAGCGAACTTCTTGCTTTTTTCGCTCTTTTATGCTCAAAGTAATAAGCTAGACTTCACCTCAGCGCATGTTCTCCTAAAGATAAAATACGTCTATTTCATAGGCTACAATTTTCGGCGAGTAACCTTGTTAGCGGTAGCGTTCCAGCTATTTATCTCACCTGTAATAAGGTAAGATAGTATTGCAGGAGGCATTGTAGAAGACTGATACTAGTGTGGAAGGTCAGGATGTGTGTGGTATATTTTAAGAGCAACAGGTATCATATTTTAGGACCAACAGGAATCCCTGCAAAAAAAAAAACAATGTCCGCGGTGGTCGTAGCTTCTGATAGCATTCGCGAAAGATTACTGGTTTATTGGCATGTAAAGACCACCGCCACGTCATCAGTTGAAGTCTCTTTGCTACTTCACATGCATACGTGTGTCCATACGCTCAACTAACATCACTTCGAGTGCTTGTGAAACGTGGAACAGGATTGCATGCCGGCTGCAAATTACCTGAGCACAGAGAAAGGCTTAAGCAGAGTTAATGCAATATGTAGCAAGCACTAACCTTCAGGAATTACAGAGATCCCTAGTACGTAATGTGGATTGAACGCAGTTACTTTTTAGAGAAATATTTCAATTCTGCTGCCTATTCGAAACTGCGGAAAGCGTTCCGTGTGCTCGCAACATAGGTCGAAGAAAATAAGGACGGCTACGCTTGACAAGACCAACGCGGCGCTTTCGCTTGTCGCTGTGCTCAAGTTATCCATTGAGTGCTGATGTCTAGTCAAAAGCTGAATATGCATGCCTTTCACTTGATTACATAACGGAGCTATGTCTGGGTCAATGTATCTTGCGATAAGGCTAATTAGAGTTTATATTGTATTAGGAGTGCTCATTTCCTATCGCTCGCCGATTCATATTATCAGATATATCAGATTTTTAATGAATGAGGAACACTCGCTCGTTCGTGTTGGCAGTTATATATATATATATATATATATATATATATATATATATATATATATATATATATATATATATATATATATATATATATATATATATATGCACTACGCGGGCAACGAATGCACGAACATAATATATATCACAGGAACATACATAAACGCTTGCTACACACGCGCGACCATCGCAGGCGTGTTTGTGTGCGTATGAAAGTCGCGCGGAATCAGGCGAAATCACACATGCAAAATCAAAACTACTTGGTGGAAGGATTACAGCAGCCTAATAAGGGAATGGCCAGCACTACTACTTGCACAAAAAACAAGCATATGCGGAAAATACACTCACACTAGTAACGCAAATTTTCTAAGGTGCTTGCTTATATAAACCAAACTTAGAGAAGCTTAGAGAAGCTCCAACATTGATAAGCGTCCACATACACCGAATAATGGTGTGCTAACTGAGGAGAGCTAAGTCGTCGTGGGTGAATTTATTAGAAAAAACTACCGTAGTGTCCGTCACTTACATTCCAATGCATAAGTTTCTGATTCGCGCCGATTTCCGTCGCGCGTCGTCTGCATCCATGGGAAAGCGATACAACGATACGTTGCCATCTTTCCACCACAATTCCATGGATTTCCAGCACATTGCAATGGTCCCTGGGCATTGCTTTCTTTTTTTTAAGGAAAGGAACCATACGGCCACTTCTAAACGCGCGCAACGTGGTAACATGTCTCCTTTCAAGGTAGACCCTGTTAGCGTCGGTTCGAGCGCTGAGTTGGAGTCACGAATACCTCACGTGAAACAGTTCTAACAAATAAATATCTCGAGCATATTGGCAGTAAGACAGCAAATGGCTCCTTGTTAACAAATACCCTTTAATTTTCCAGGATTGCGGAGTGGATGGCATTGACGACGTGAAGATTGGATGGCTTTTACTTGATTATGGAATAAAGTTTGTTGGTTGATTGAGGTGCCTCTGATCTGCGGTGTTACCGAAAGAAGTCTTCAAAATGTTCGTTCGTGTAAAGCGTGGGTAACGATCCTCCGCGATTCTATTAAAGCTCTGAAAGGTGAAATGATCAAACACCCTTACTGGTTTTCATCAGATTCTGTTCAGTCATCTGCAAAGCGGGTAAAAAAAGGTCCCACCTTCACGGAAAATGTAGCCCAACAACTACTGTTGGGAATAAACTTTCTGTGTTGATTTCTTGATAACCTTAAGTATATCAAGACAACCTCGCCATCGAAATAAGCAACATATTCACTGCGGAAATAAGCACATGCTTCTGTCGGTTGAACAATTTCGCATTTAAGAATCGCATTCTTAAACTACGACTTTAATAATCTTAATTCATCTTGTCAGGACGAGAATTGTTGCAACGCTCCCAATCTCCGTGATGGCTTAAATGTAAGCAGGCAGGGTCGCTGAATTCAACGTCCCGAGTAGGATTCTATCCTTGAAAGATTAACATTTTTAAGGTGAAAATGCTGGTGCACTTGAATTCAGGCTCGCGTTAACGCAGTAGTGTAGTCAAACTGTCTTCGTATTGTCATGGCACCATGCGGCGTGGTTCATCGATGGATTCTGATTGTGCTACTGAAAACGAAAGCGCATTTTCATGAAGCGGCGACTTCATACATCACAAGTATGTATCATTATTTATGATTCCAAGTAACGAGCGCCCACTTGATTGTTAAATTTAGTTATCTGCCGGAAACATTTCAGCAGTGGCCTCTGTATTCTTCGGGTGGCAGTGAATTGGCAAATAACGGCGTGTTCTCCGTGACTTGGGCATCTTGTAAGCGTTCTCAAGCATGCACAAGAACAACTGCATTTTCTCTCAATCCACCGCCTTCATTACAGTGGCAAGGTTTGCACCGTAGACTGAACACTAGCTAAATTCTGTGCTCAAGCCACCACAGTAACCAGAGGCTAGAAGTGCGGCATACTGCAATGGAATTGACAAAATTTTTAATTCCTCAAAGCATCTTATCATTGGCCAGCCAGAACTTCTCACGTCATACCCAGTATCTGGAGTTGGGGGAGGCTCAAGTGTCTTCTTACGAACGTTTCTATAGAGTAGCCGTTTTTGTGAATGGCAGCATTGGTTTTATAACTCCACCGCTTCTGTACTCGGAATGAACGCACAAACCTTGCTTGTGAATGATTTCCCAGAAGTGCTATACGTTGTGCTAGTTTGTCAATTTTGTGCGCTTACCATAATATCCTGGTCACTAAGCATAAAAGAAAGAAAAGGAAAGTGAAGAGAGAGGCAAGGATAGCATTAACTTTTGGAAGTCCTATTACAACAAGGGGCTTAGACTGTGTAACAACATTTGACCTACGCAAAGTGGCGGAATACATGACCATGTTGATGAAGGCTGACATGTTACTTGGTAATTAGTGCAGGTGAAAATCTGTTATGTAACCTGAGTGCCTTGCTTGAAAAAAAAGTCACAGCTTTGACGCGAAGGCGAAGCAATGAACGCGGTAGCAACAAATTGGAAGGTAACGCGCAGAGTGGAAAGCCGAACAAAACGTGCCCCACGTTTCTCATTCACAAATGACGCACAAAACTAACTAACAGGTACAGTTGCACGCGAATAAGCGCCTCAGTTGTTACTTCGCTGTGTCTAAAAAGCACGCGCTTTTCGCAAGCAGAGACTACAATGTTGCAGTAACCTTTGTGCCCCCGGTAACTACAACAGAATCGTTCCAGGGGAATCTCGAGGCCAGCCAAGACGTGTGGTCCTCCCGTCCTCCCCACCGTGACATAAGGGCGCGCGAGGGAGCGTCGCTCTCCTCCTCTACGCGGAGCAAAGTAGGCATGAGAGATCAGAGCGTGCGCCACCGTGCAATGTGATGACGCGCGCTCATTCCGCCATCTTGCTGGTAATGCTGAAAACACGATAATTCCCTCCGAGATTCCAGTGAACAGCAATAGGTGGTAGCTATAAATAACCTGCCGTTTGAAGGGTGAAAGACGCTCTCCTCGGTAGCTAAGTGGTTAACGCCTCACACTCACAATTGAGAGGACCCAAATTTGATTCCGTGCACCAGTCTTTTTCTGGGATTCTTTTTTTTTTCTTTTCTGCGTTTTCATATAGTGAAAATGCTAACGCCGGCGGCGAAATCCAGCCGAGAATGGGCATATAATTGCTATCACAATAATAAAAAAACAGCGTAAACTAGCGCAAGCATTCCTGCACTTTCCTGTTCATCTCTTCTTCTTATTCTTATTCTTTTTTTTGAGTTCTCATTCAGTGCCTCTTCATTCTTCATGATGCACTAGTGGGTGCTGTAACAGATGGGGGTTAAATAAAAAAAATACTACTCCGTGATATGTTCAAGGTCAACGTTTGCCCTGATACGTTTGTTCACTTGTAGGTCGATAAATACAACGTCACTTCGTATCCGGTATGTTGATGGAGTGGGCCGGGATTTCAGCTAGAAGGTCTTCCCTCACAGTGACTTCTTCGGCGCACTGGATTTCGCAGAGATAATTGTCCACCAACGGCAATAACAATAAATAATTATATTATTATTATTATTATTATTATTATTATTATTATTATTATTATTATTATTATTATTATTATTATTATTATTATTATTATTATTATTATTATTATTATTATTATTATTTAACCTGTGTGGTGCGGTTTCTTGCTTTGTCAGTTGTGCGCTGCCCTGCTTTCCTTTTGAGGTAACGTGACATGGTCATATATGCCTTCAAAAATGAGATCTGTTCCAGCGGACAGCATTTGCCAAAATATAATTCGCCCAATTCCACCGTACGGTGAATCTTTCTAACGGGTTCCGGCAGAAGAAGAATAATTGTTTTGGCTTGTGGGCAACTATTATGCCTTCCTTTTTTAGGATTCTGCCGATGTCTTCAATGGCGCCGTTTACGGACGGAAGTCCTCACCGAACTTCGACAAATGGGCACCCACTCCATTCATTTCGGAAAGTGCTTCGGCAGCTAATAAGAAAATTCGGCTGATCCCACGTACCTTGGGAATCAATGTTAGGTGAAGCATGCGAATGGAAGTTGACTGTGTTGTGAGTTTTTTTTTATTGAACGGCACGTTACGAAGTGCCACGCCACGGTGGTCTTGTGGCTAAGGAACTCGGCTGCTGACCCGCAGGCCGCGGGATCATATCCCGGCTGCGGCGGCTGCTTTTTCAATGGAGGCAAAAATTCTGTGGGCACGCATGTGCTCATATTTTGGTTGCATGTTAAATAACCCAGGGTGATCGCAATGTACGTAGCCCTCCACTATACAGCGTCTCTCATAATCATATGGTGGTTTTGGGACGTTCAAGCCCCCATATCAATCAACTTTACGAAGTGACGCTAAATATATGAACAAAATCACGCAAAGGCATACATTAAACAGCCGCATATGTTCTGCATAACCAGTTGTTTACAGTTGCGTGACGATGCCAACAGAAACATGCATACAAGCACCAGATGCGGTAAGCTGATATTAATCGCTGTTGGTCGTGACAGCATGGTAGCCCTAGATAGTGCAATATAAATCAACTTCATGCTTACAAGTGAAATGTCTTCTCAGACGACTTCTCTGGTCTGCTTGTACAGTTTACGGCAGAACAAGCAAGCATTTTTGGCGATATTTGAACGACACCGGCCCTTACGTAGCGGCAGCTATGCTTGCGCGGCGGCCATCTTGCCGTACTTTTGGGACGAGTGCTCTATCTTCCGGTGACCGTGCGCCAGAACGCTCGAAGCGCCATCCAACAAACCTAGTGAAGATCAGTGGTTCAGTACGACACCTCAACCTTATTTGGGTACAGCAGTCCAAAGGTACAGTCTCCATTGTCTAAAGTGGTAGGTGTTCTCTGGGCTGTCCCTGTGCCGGCCTTGCGCTGGCGTGCCGCTGCGTCTCTAAGTAACTGCATCTGGTGAGGTGAACAACCTGAAAGAAGTCTAAAAAGCCCAGCAAATAGCTTGCGCACATGTCCCACATCGAGTATAAAAATCTGCCTAGCAATAGGATTGAAAGGTGGGCTAGTTGGTAATTCATGGGCTTACCCCCACGCTCCCAGTGCGCTGAACCATCATAAATCTGCCTAGCAAGATTCTTTCTACTCCTGCTGGGGCAAACCCTAGAAGCTGTTTAAATAGAGTATATCATACTCTAGGTTGGGAGAGCGAGCTTACCTCAAGTATTAGCTTCATTTGGTAACGGGCCACAGGGAGCTCTACGAACGGGAATCACTCGGTTCCCGTGCAACACGCTTCCTCAGGTTTCACGATAGTGGAGTTGCCACTTGTTTTCTTTTTTCTTTTCTGTTTCACCTCTACATCTGCCGCGAAAAATGCGGGACTCTTAAGTTCAAGAGTTTAACGTGATAGTGATACCCTGTCCCTACTGCATTCACTTCAAACAATTAGTATGTGGTATGTAAAAACCTTATCGAGGTCCGTCGAAGCGTGAAATAGCACGTAGCGAGTACATGAAATCTTTTCAAATTTGTTATGCAGCCTCTACGTAACCTTAAGGAAATAGGCGCACTAACGTGTCTAGATTTTTTAGTGAGCGACCGTCTTTGAAACACGAAGTCATTATGATTATCACATGTTCGGACACCCGTTAACAATGCACGCTTCTACCACGCATTATTACTGCAACATTGAATGGTGTAATGTGAAGCATATATAGAGAACGTGTGTTTGTAAAGCATGAAAGTTACTTTGACTGCATTCCTACGCAGATGGCGTTAATTTCCATGTGTTCGCAAGTAGACATTCGGTTGTGTACTAAAGGAATTGGCAGCATGTCCACGGACTGAATGATGGAGAATAGGGCGAAGCATTCGTCCGACCATTCGTTCTTGCTTCCGTCCTTCCATGCGTCCGTCTGTGGGACCGTCCATGCGTCTGTTCGTACGTCCGTTCCTGCGTCCATTCATGCGTCCATCATGCATCTGTCTGTGTGCCCGTTCGTCCATCTATTCAACACTCCAAGTACCACCATCTCGCATCTTTTCATCATATATTCCGCATATATAAGCACCGCCATCCAGCGGACATTCCAAGGACTAAACGAGAGGTGGCACACGCACACTTTTTTACGGCTTGCGCTTCGGGTCTACTTCCCACCTTTAACCTCCTCGAGTTCATGGTATATACTAGTTCACTGTATTCATGGCACTGTGGCACAATGCTCGCTAAACCTTTCTAAAACCAAGGAGGTACGTCCAGCGAGTTTAACGTAGCAACCTTTTCCTGTCAGATAGTGCTCAGTGTACATGCCAATGGCTGCTAATGGGAAATGAGAGACAAAAGAATTTGGCTTTTACTTTCTTACAGCTTGCACTTCGTATCTGCTTTCCACCTTTAACCACCTCGAGTCCATGGTATATACTAGTTCATTGTATTCATGGCACTGCGGCTCAACGATCGCTAAACCTTTCTAAAACTAAGGAGGTTACACCCAGCGAGTATGACGTAGCAACCCTTTCTTGTCAGATAGTACTCAATGTAGATGCCAATGGCTGCTAATGCGGAATGAGAAACAGGAGCATTCGGCTTTTAGTTAACGCGCACGCCGCGAACTTTTTATTGTTCAACCAAGCACAGGAGAAACCTCCCACCGGCACCACCTTGCAGGTCCAAATGTAACACTTGTTACACACTACGACTACGAGGGACAAATGGGTGCTGCTTTAAGGAGCTTCGCCCCTAATAATCCGCTTGCCACGCCAACTACCCGGGTTTGATCTCCACTTTTATCCCGGGCTTTTTAATATTTAGTTTATTTGCATCGTTCTCAATTTTTCGCTCCTGTCGAGATGATTATTTTCGCTCGCATTCAACGAATTTTTGCTGAACAAGCACTTTAACGCGGTCGCGTTAAAATATAAAGCGGCATAGTCTCGCTGCCACAGCTCGAACAAAAAAAGTGAAGGCTGAGCAATCATAATTGATATCGCTACAACAAAAAAACATACCACGACTGCATTCGACGACAAAAACTTAATTAACTTCTTAATCTGCCCATTCACAATTCATTCGTACTGCAGTCGGTGACACACTAAGAATAAATTGGTAGAGATGCCCTTACCCAAAGAAGTACTCCATTGGCGTCCCATCCATAAAATAAACTTTATTGGGATTGCAGTCATGAGGACACTCTAGGCTTGATGTTTCCACCGTCGTCAACGTCGGCGTCTGCCGTAAATCAGTGCATATGTATAAGTATCTATATATAATAAAACGCAAGAAAAAAAATAATCGAGAAAAAAATGGCAGCATATCCACGGAGTGAATGATGGAGAGTGGGGCGAAGAATTCGTCCGTCCATTCGTTCTTGCTTCCGTCCGTCCATGCGCCCGTCAGTGTGACCGTCCATGCGTCCATCAGCCCGTCCGTGCGTGCATCTGTTCGTGCGTACGTCCCTGCGTTCGTCCATGCAGCCGCCCCTGCGTCTGTTCATGCGTCCATCCATACATCTGTCTATGTGTCCGTTCGTTCATCTATTCAACACTCCAAGTACCACAATCTCGCATCTTTTCATCATATATTCCGCATATATATGCACCGCCATCCAGCCGACATTCCAAGGACTAAACGAGAGGTGGCACACGCACACTTTTTCACGGCTTGCACTTCGGGTCCACTTCCCACCTTTAACCACATCGAGTTCATAGTATATACTAGTTCACTGTATTCATGGCACTGTGGCCTAACGCACGCTAAACCTTTCGAAAACCAAGAAGGTTACGCCCAGCGAGTATGACGTAGCAAACTTTTTCAGTCAGATAGTGCTCAATGTACATGCCAATGGCTGCTAATGGGAAATGAGAGGCGGAAAATTCGGCTTTTACTTTCTTACGGCTTGCGCTTCGTATCTACTTCCCAGTTTTAACCACCTCGGGTTCATTCATGGTATATACAAGTTCATTGTATTCATGGCACTGCGGCTCAACGCTCGCTAAACTTTTTTAAAGCTAAGGAGGTTACACCCAGCGAGTATAACGTAGCAAACCTTTCTTGTCAGATAGTGCTCAATGTACATGTCAATGGCTGCTAATGGTGATCGCAGTCTGCGCGTTAACTAAAAGCCAAATGCTCCTGTCTCTCATTCCCCATTAGCAGCCATTGACATGTACGTTGAGCCCTATGTTTTATTGTTCAACAACGCACAGATGAAGTCTCTTACCGGCACCACCTTGGAGATCAAAATGTTATACTTGTTACAGACTACGAGGGACGAACGGGTGCCGCTATAAGGAGTTTCGCTCCTAAAATTGACGGCAGATCCACAAGGTGAATGATGATGAGATTGGGCGAAGCTCCTGGAAGTAATACCGTGAAATTTTCTTCCGTTAGTTCGCCTATGGCGATATGCGCGCTTCCTCGCCGCTTCCCATTGTCGAACGTTTTCAAGATCTGCTTCGCGACGTTGACGTTCTGCCTCGGCCTCTCGTTCCCGTACGGAAAGATTTTGCCGACGCGGACGTGTCGCTGCAGCTTCTTGTTTACGTATATGGAGGGATCTTGAAGACGCTGCCTTGCTGATGTGGCTTCTTGTTCCCGTAGAGCACAATCTTGCCGACGCTGACGTGCCACTGCAGCTTCTTGTTCACGTACGGCGGGACCTTGCTGACGCTGCCTTGCTGATGTGGCTTCTTTTTCCCATACAGCAGGATCTTGCCGACGCTGCCTTAGTGATGTGGCCTCTCGTTCCCGTACGGAAGTACCTTGCCGACGCTGACGTGCCGCTGCAGCTTCTTGTTCACGTACGGTGGGATCTTGCTGACGCTGCCTTGCTGATGTGGCTTCTTGTTCCCGTACAGCAGGATCTTGGCGGCGACGTCGCGCAGCTTCACGGCGCGCCTCTGTCTCGCGTGCTTCACTACAGGGTCCTGTCTGCGAGAGCGCGCCATTGCGGCCCTGCGCGCCCGCCTTTTGGGATCCTTATCCATTAGAGCACACACCGACGGCAACGAGCATCGGAAACTACAAACCTGTATCTATATGGTTTTCATTATAAAACCATTGCTTTCGGGGGAGGAGAAAAACTTAATTCATCCCAAGAGGGAAAGTTGCGGTGGTGGAATGTCAGAGGAGCCTACCCAGCGTAGGTCTCCGCTACCCTTTTGGCCCAATCCAAGATCTGGTCTTGGACCTCGGGCACCGAGCTGCACATAGCAGCCTCCCACTGCTCCTCCATTGCTTTAGAAAACACCTGGCGTCTTTCATTAAGCAGCTGGCATCTTCTTTTTGTTTTGCTTTGGAAACATCTGGCGTCTTTTCGTTTTGCTTTTAGAAAACATCTGGCGTCTTTCGTTGGTTTATTTCATCAAAAATTTTTATTGTTTGATCACGCACAGGAGAAATCTTACCAGGCACTACCTTGGAGGTAAACAATGCTGCTACTGGGAATGAGAGACAGCAGAAGTCGGCTTTTAACATTTCTACTTCTACTAACATTTCCTACTGGAACATTCCAATGGCTGCTAATGGGGAATGACAGACAGAAGAATTTGGTTTTTAGTTAACGCGCAAGCTGCAATTTTTTTATTGTTCAAAATTGAACAGGAAAAATTTCCCACCAGTACCACCTTGGCGGTCAAAGCGTAAGGCTGGTTACACACTACGACTACGACAACGACTACGAGGGACGAACGGGTGCCGCTATAAGGCACTTCGCCCCTAAAAGACTCCAGTAGACTGAATCAAACATCCGACCACTTTCTCGTGAGTGCGCGGCCTTAGCCACAATGGGGCACCTTCTTCAACGTTGAAACGGCACGCAATTTAAATCTACCACTTACCGCTGGCGATGCACATTTCGAAGGTCGTGTTTTCAGCATTACCATCGAGATGGCGCAATGAGCGCCCATCGCCACACCGTGATGACGTGGGGACGCGCGCTCATGCGTTGATCACCCACGGGTACTTTGATTGATTGATTGATTGATTGATTGATTGATTGATTGATTGATTGATATTCGGGATTTCACATCTCGAAACCACCATTAAGTTATGAGAGACGCCGTAGTGGAGGGCCCTGAAAATTTCGACCACCAGGGGTGTTTTACCGGGCACCTAAATCGGAGCACAAGGGCGTACAGCATTTTCGACTCCACCGATAATGCAGCTGGCGCAGCCGGGGTTTGATCCCGCGACCGGCAGGTCAGCCGCCGAGTAACTTAGCAATTAGACCACCACGGCGGGGCTCTCACGGGTACTTTGTCCCGCAGAGAATGGGGGAGAAGGTGCGTGTCCTTCTCTCGTGGTGGCGAGAACCATACGCCTTGGGCTCTCACTGGAATGATTCTGTTATAGTTACTGAGCGCACAAACGTTACTGCATTCGCTACACAGTCTCCGTTTACGAAAAGGGCACGCTTATCAGGCCCACCGAAGTAACAGCTGAGATACTTATTCGCGTTTATCTGTACCTGTGAGTACGTTTCATGCGTCATTTGTGCGCGAAAAACGCGGGGCACGTTTCGATCTGCTTTCCATTCTTTGCGTGACGTTCCAATTTGTTGCTGTCGCATTCATTGCTTCAGCTTTGCGGCAAAGCTTCGAATTTTGGTGCAAAAGTCGCACCAAAAGCTTTGCGGCAAAGCTGCGACTTTTCAACGAGTACACGCCAGCACTGGAGGCGCTTATAAACTACATGTAAACTGCATCAATATAAATAAAAAGGCTGTACACAATGGTACGTACACAGCTGTAGTACACTCTGCGCTACAAAGCAATTATATAACATGAAACATGTTAACAAACTGCGTCATGTGTGTGTTTAGAAAAAAAGTTTAATGATTTAGAGTGCTTAGTACTCTACTATGGGAGAGCTGAAAGCTGTCCCATGGACGAGTTCGCCACGGCATCAGTTTGTGTCCACAAATACTTCTCACATAGGCTGGGACACTACTGCATTTCTTTATTTCCTTGAAGCCAAACAGCTATCGCATATATTTGTTTGACAATTTTTATGTCGCGCCTTTCTGGAGGAAAACTTTGACCTCCTGGCAAATTTCCACAAATATTCTTACATTGCTTCTCAGTAAAACAAACATTATTTTAGGTAGGATGAAGAACTTTTTATTACTAATATGCGCAGTATCGATACGGACCGTGAAAGCGTGCTGACAGTTACAAAGGAAACAGCCTAGCATGATTCTCTTGCCCAGAAGTGTGGCAGGCGGATGGTGAATCTGGGGGTGGAGCTTGTGTGTATTCTTACGTGGTGACCGTCCATAGTCATCCTCCTCTTCACGTGCTTGAAGGCTCAGGCTCTGCCCTTTTTGATACGTGTGTTCGGCATTTCCTCTTCCGGGATGAAGGCACGCGGTTCTGCATGACCATGTTGCATGTCATCGATAGCAATTGGTAGCTTAGTATAGTCACGTATGATGCAAGTTCTGAAAAGGATTCCCAGTTGTTCTAGCGAGATTTTTTATCTCTTGGCATCAAATGAGTTCAACATAATTTGTTAGCTTGGTCAGCATTTGATGCAGTCGCAGCAACTGTACAGAAACTACAGACTCGCTTCCTGTCGTGCCATTATTAGCTGTTTTTTTTTTTGAAGGAAGCCCCCGTGAACACTGCTTTGAACAAGTGTCACAAGATTTATGAAGAGGCCTTGACTACTGATGATGTTAAGCAGGTACACTTCCCCCATGAAATCTCGTAAAAATTGAAAACAATGACATTAAATTATATGATACGGTATTTGCTTTCATATTTGGCTTTTTTTTTAATTTGGTATTCCGTTCAGGAGTGGGTCCTCGGTATTCGCACACTTCCAACATTTAATCAAGCAAAATACACGGAACTCAGAAGAGACAGTGACGGATATCATTGACTTTACATATGCTACTTTAAACAGCCTTAATTGATGGCTCCGGAATAGGGGTTCACCCGCTTTTTTATTCCCTCGGCGGCCCTGCCTTAGTGCGTTGTGAGAGCGGTAACGGCTATATCGATTGCGCAGCTTACAGACTTCTGCAAATCATGGTACATCATGCGAAACTGCTGGCTGTGCTTACAGTCGTTGGCCTTTCACTCCCCTGCAATATAGACAGAAGAGAATGTACGTAAATTTAATTGTTCTTTTTATAACTTTACTCGCAATTTAGTTCTTTAATTAGTTAAATATATTTAGATTTTTTAAAGCACTAACGCAGCTCAGGCTATGCTGCGCCAGCCACAAGTTCACTCCCCAACGTAGCGCAATATAAGGCATCAATTATCTTTTCATGTGACACGTTCCCAAAGATATGTTACTCATTTTCTGTACACTTCGCATGTGGTTGGTAAGAGTAACAGATTCGCGTTAGATGTTCTCATATTTAGGAGTAGATGAACACGCAGTGCATGTTCTTTACACGTACTACATTCCTGCCTAGTGCGTTAGGGCCAGTAATTTAGGACTTACAATGTCCCTTGCTTGCCACATTGATGACGATGGTGCAAGTTTCGTACACCTGGTATAATAATAATATTTGAGGCATTACGTCCTAAAACTAAGATATGATTATGGGATACGCCATAGGGGGGGGGCTACGAAAGTTTTGACCATCTCGCGTTCTTTAACGTGTACTGATATCGAACAGTACAAGTGCCTCAACCATTTTGCCTTCATCAAAATGCTACCGTTACGGCTGGGATCGCACCCGCGAGCTCTGTTGTCAAGAGCCAGACACCATAGCCACTGTACTACCGAGAAGGACGACTTTTATAGCCATAAAGGCAGCCGGTTCAAAATTACCCACCTTCATTTTAGAGTCTGATAGCTTTGAAAACGAAATATTGACCGACTGAGCAAAGCTGTTTTGCTTGAGAATTAGTATTTGAAGAGAAAAAACGAATAAGATTGGAAAAAGTATGTGCCATGTCATCGTATTCTTCATTCCCAGTTTATATTTTCATTACACAATAAAATCGCTGACTAATGAATTTCTCATGACTTTCAGAAAGTTGCAACTAAACGGTGCGCAAGGAGATATTATCCTCTATCTGTATTGGGCACTTTTATGGCTAAGATATTATTCTATGAATAATAGGTAAAGGCCGCCATCCACGCCGAGCTAAAGCAGTAAAGCTGCCCGTGCTTTAACAGGACGGTTGTACTTGTGTAAACGGAAACGAACATTTTACAAAAACTTAATCTGAATGTGAACTCTAGTTCACATTCAGATTAAGACCAATCTTACGCTATACCGTGTTACACTTCATTTCAAGGCTTCAATGTCTCCACAAGCTCTATTCTCAGGTGCCCTAAGGCCCAGCGTGCACTTAAAATAATTACAAGGAACTCGCATACTCTGTAAATAGAGGTGGTACTCTCCAACCATAAAAAAACGTTTTGAAACGCGATTCATCAGTACATATGAAGATATATTGTATGTGTGGGAAAAGCACAGAGAAGCGAGACGATCTTTCGGGGATACTTCAGACCACGATTACATTAAACTGACTACAATACGGTCAGACTACGTGACGTTTCATGTATTATTATTTAACGTTTATGAATGGATGGATGAAAAACTTTTATTGGGGTCCTGAAGGATTCCACCCCCGTCTTATAGGGGTAGGATCGCGGGCCGCTCCCACGTTGGGACGGGGAGGCCCAGCCTCACCGCCGCATCGTGGGCCTTCTGGACAGCCTTGAGTTGTTGTATGAGAACTGGAATTTAACGTTTATAATACCAAAAAAAGAAAGGCACACACAAAAAGACATTGCTGTGTAACCTGCCAGGGTGGTCTAGTCGTTATCGTGCTCCAATGCTGGCCCGGAAGTCGCGGGATCGTGTCTCGGACGCGACAACCACATTTCGATAGAGATGAAACGCTAGAGACGCTTGAGAAGGCCTGATGGCCAAGATTACCACAGCACTTTACTATTGCCTACCTCGTAATCACATCGGTGCTTTCGAACTTAAAATCTCAAAATTATTACCACATTGCTCCCACAAAATAGAAGCGGGTGGCATTTTTTTCATTCTAAAAAGCCACAAGTATAGGTGCGAAGCAGGACGCTAATAAAATGTTCCTACAGACAATTTTTTTTCTTCGTAGTGTTCTACTCTGCCACGAATCTTGCGAAGGCGACGCAGCACTTCTTTCGTAAGTGCGAACCGCTGCTCCAGAGCATTTCTCCACGTCCGCCAACGAAAGATATTGCAAAGGTGAGCATGTTAACTGTCGTAGAGGCGACCACTGTAGCTCCTATGGCGCAAAAAAAAACAAAAACCGTATAGTTACGCACCAATCAGCAACTGCTATATTGCGTTAATTTGTTCAAACGAAGAAGCAGATACCTTGCTGAATACATCAGCTACTTTTTCAGTTTCATAATCACTTCCTGTGGTTAGAACTTGGTGTCTGATTGACTGGTAACACTAGCCTTTCGAAATCGTTGAACAACCCAGAAGATAAAAGTCACATCAGCATAAATAGGGAAGTGATCATCGAAGCACCCTCTATGCAGCTCAGCAAGCCATCATCAGTTTCCATTCTTCGCTCATTTTATCTTCTTCCTGATACCAATGGGTTTCCTGGTCTCCCTTGTTGGTCGTCTCTTGTTTACTGTGAGCCGGGGGAATACCACATTTGAAAATTTATTAACGTCAGCAGTCAAGCAACGCCTCTCTGGTTCTTTTCTTCGTTTTGCAATGTGTGCAATATGTATAAGAAAATTTTGTTTTCAAACTCACGCTGTTGAGGTGCATGGTTGGACGCTGAAGCTGCAAACTGTACCTAGTGATGGCGGCAAAGCTTGAAATCGATCACATGATGACATTCGCCTGGACCTAATTATTAACTGAGGAAGTTTGAATGCCCTTCGACTTCGCTTGCTTTTCTACTCTGTGTACATACAATGAATGAACCAGAGGGAAGCAATATGTGATAGGAGGCGAATTAAGAGCGAGTCTCTTAGCGTCTCCCGCTGTATTTGCTTTCGAGACGACAGCCTTGTTGGACGCCAGAGTTGCTTGCACAATGCCAGTGCCGTACCCTTCACCACTCTTTGTATGCGCACTGCTGTTTAGTAGTTTTGACTTCACGTGGCCCTAATAAAGCATGGTTAACGCAGAAATCAAACCATAGACGAGAACTTTTTGTGCGCAAAAGTATACGTTAAAGGGAAGATTACACAACGGGTCGCAACTCCACATTTCGACTTTGTTGCCAGGTGCACTTGAGTGTCATGGGACCTTTCAAAAAAATTTTATACTTATTTTTTATTATTCATATTGACGCCACTGTCTAGCGACGTCTCTCCAAACCTCTAAACCTTTTTTTACTCGATGAGATATACGGGGCTTTTCATCCTAAAACAGAGCCACGCAGATGCCGTCCTGTGGGTGAGTTAGTCTGGATAGCAGTGTTTCGTCGTTGTCTCTGGTTTATATGCGGGTGTACTGGTACAGAAGATGAAGAGGTTGACGCGTTTTTCTATTGGAGGAGTTTCACTTGCGGTTCCAATTCGAGCATACAGATGAGCGCATGCATGTCATAGCGACCTCAATGTGACTGATTGAAACGGCCGTTAATAATTGAAAAGAAGTGGTACACCGAAGTCTTTATCAGACTCCCTCTCCTCATTAGGTAGGCGAGAAATCTTGTGGTAAAAGTCCGCTGGCCATGCCTTATCACATGGCGAAATATCCTTGTTAGTTGTTTTTTGTTCTTCTCAAGGCTTGAGTACCTGGTTAATAAAATCTGGTATATTATTTCATATAGTACCTAAAACGCACGTGGTTGCCCTTCACTCTCAACATAATCTGTCGGGAACTTCCACCCTCAAATCTACACAATGCGAATCAGGAGCGCCTAGAGATGGTGCAAAGGGCACTGATCACAGAGCGGGCTATAGATGATGGACTACTGCAGACGTCTGTACACCATCCAAGCGTAAATAGCCTGGTTACGCTGCCGCAGGCTAAAACGCTGGTTCAATGACTGAAGTCGAAGGAACCCAACTTTTATAAGTTTGGCTCAATGAAACATATACCACAACATTGTGCGCAACTCAAACACTTTCGGTGGGCAGTGTACGTGACCAATATGACACTCAGACGAAATAATGCTGCTTAGAAGAATTGCGGTGCCCAATGAGTTATGTATATAACTTTTTCATGCGATATATCAAGTGGCACATTTATTTATGACACTTATGATGTTCGTTAAGCATTTTCATGACGTTTGACAATATATGTGACACCGCTGCTGGACCGAAAACTCATGAACTAAGAATTTCAGTATTTGTTTGAGCGATTGCAAAACTTGATATTGGCAGATATCTTCAAAATACTTATTCGCTCAAATTAACAATAATTTTCATTTTTATATTGATTCCAGTGATACTGCAAGTGACATCAGACCTAACTGTAACTTGTTGTATGAAACATAATCTGAAAAACATTGTATAAATAGGGGCAACAATAGCTACAGTGGCGGCTGAAGTAGAGTATACGAAGAGTGACACCATGGTAGATCAAGCACTGCATACTTGCTGCTTGAAATTGTACACTTAAAATATTCGTATTTATCGTCGCATTCTGCTGATTACCGCGTTTCCCTACATAGGGATGATGCATACAAGCCTTGATAGCCACACCTGCTACAGAAACAAAATGCTGCATGGATCCAAGGATAAACAAATCATTGAACAAAGGCATTCATGCGCCCAGGCGTCGGCAAGTAGACCTGTTCATTTCAAATCTCCTTGTATCAGTCCCGATTTTCGACCCTAAACTAGCAATCCCAATTCTTGTAATCTTTCGAAGCTTGTATGAGTTATTTGTGTAAGTCGCCAAACACTCACTTTGTTCAACTCGCGCATTTGGGATGTTGAGAGCTGGCGTAAAAGTCCTCTATATGAGTCGGACTATACGAAAACGATCCAACACAAATGGAATGTATGTAAAGACCAGTAACATAACTTGCGCAAACATAGTGCAACAAAAATCTAAGTGACATCGTTAGTATCTGTCTAATAGAGGTCGAAAGATTACAGAACTTTGCGAAAAACGCAGGATTATTCATAAAACCATACGGCGGAGAAATTCTACGTTGTGATGAAGGTTAGCGATTGTACTGGTAAGTGGTCGTAGTGATAAGGTTGTAATTAGCTTATTCGTCACGTCGTGGTGGTACCTGGTCAGAATGATAGGTTGATGAGTGCAGGTTGGGGAAGCTTGGGCTTGTCTGATATAGTAAAGTTCATGTGCTTCTGCAATAACACAAAATGTGTCCCAGTCGTTCACATCGAAAGCAAATCGGTCTGTCGTCAGGCGTCCTCCACTCATTTGGGTCACGGTTGCGTTGAGCACGGCGACGGTAATGCTGTAGGTGGTTCAAGGTAGGTGGAGTGACAGCGTCGGGACGGTGCACTGGAAAGATCGTCTGAAGGCCCGCGTTGCCTCGTTCTTAGGGCACATCAGTCTGTATTAGCGATATGGTCGGCTGAAGTAAAGATCACTTGATGCCAGTGCTCACTATAGGGTGCGGGCGATATGGCTTCTATCTCAAGGCGAATGATTCTGGTAATGTTACCGGAGTGTGGCACTCTGAGCGTGAACACTCTGAGATGACATGTGAATGGTTGAACAGCCTTTGAACACAATGAGTTTGAAGGCATCATCCACCATGCCCTTGAGCACGTGTGATAACTTGTCTTCGCCCATGTCTGTGTCAGCTTTGCCGCAAAGGGTCAGAGCATCTTGTATATATAGAACGTACGACTCCGTGAATGTCTGAATATGCATGCCAAGTTCTTTCTTATAGCGGCCTGCTTTCAGCCGGCGGATTTACTAAACAACTCATGCGAAATGGTCTCACATAGGCTCCATCTAGTGATCTCTTCCACGCTGTTATTTAATTACGCCTCGGCCGTTCCTTTCAAATAAGATGATGTTTACCAGCATCAAGGTTGGGCCCCACTTGGAATTTTCGCTTACGAGTTCGTACAGTTTAAGCCACTCGTCTACGTGCTAGCGGTCAGTTCTCGAAGAGTTGCCAGGATCCCGGGGTAGAGTGGTCACAATGACCATAGACAGAAGAGGTCGGTGCCAATGATGCTTTTGGCGCGGCTGTTGACGAAGCATCGCTGCCGGTATAGACATGTTTGAAGCGTGCGACTTGGCATCCGCTGCAACGCTTCGTCGTGCATTGGTACCCAGCACCTCCACCAAAAGTGTTGCGAGAAGTCACTTAGCGAAACAAGGCGTATTTGTAATATATTTGCATAGCGCGCAACCATAATCGATAATAGAGAAGAGCACGTCCCGCAAACAAAATTCAGGTCGTCTTTCCTGGCACCTGTCTCGCTGCTTCAGTCTGACATGGTCTCGTAACAACATGTATATACTTATATACATGCGCCTGCATAACAGCTAGGAAAAGGATCCTTACGTAAGTATGTTCCGTTCCGTGGTGACTAAGCCACTTCTTACGACTTTCTGTGCGTTTTTTTCTTTCAGTTTTTCAGCAGTCTCTGTGCCACGGGTCAGGAGTGCGTGCAGGAACTGGGCACCTGGGATCTGAAAGCAAGTAATTGAACACGCATTTCACTAGTTGTTCCCAATCTTAAGCCTAGGCCCATTGAGCGAGCACCGGACATCCGTGCGATGTCACTTGTAGAGGTGCATGTGCAACCCCCCCCCAATATTTATTCTTTCTTCCCTTATTTCCTCTATGCCTCCCCTTCCCGAAGGAGCAGGCAGGCGTTGTGCCCCTATAGGTGGAAGTTGTCAACCTGTTCCCTCCATATTTCCTGTGCCTCCATGTTTTCAATGTACTCAAACCAAATGAACAAAATAAATAAATAAAATAAATTAATGAACGCAGATTCGTCGATTCACAAGCGTTTCATTGCGAAAAAAGAAGTGGGACAAATTTCCACTTAGGCTACCTTTATTGAGTAGGACTAGCTGTCCAACAAAAAGTTGGCAGAGATCCCACGTACAGTGGGAATCGATGATATGCGAAGCACGAAGAAGAACGGTTGATATTGTCACGCAGCAAAGGACGACGCAGTTGTCTATAAGGAAAACAAGTTTATTGGGGCGAACTTGTGCTCCCCTAACAACTGAAAGAATACACAGGCGGCTAAGCAGCGGTCGGCACAACGACGTGCACGCTAGTGAGCGTCGGCGATCGAATGTCGCGGCATCGGTTGTACGGGAATTTATATCCCTCGGCGCGAGGGTTTCTCGAATAGTCAAATTGTATCGAGAACACTTTAGAAGAACTGAGATTATGCTAGACGGTTCACGTTTGTTCGAAACGCTGTCCCTGTCACAAGAGATAATACATGCCGCGCACAAAGAACAGAATACGTGCTTGACACACAGCCAACAGTGATAGCGCAGGCCGGCGCAGCCAGGCTGAAAAAGCAAAACACAAATAAACAAACCCAATGCATGGTTCGCGGCATCACCCCCCCCCCCTCTAAGAGTGCATCGACCCGATGCTAACATAAGGGACAGTCCAAATAAATTAAAATAAAAGTTCGTCATCGTCCGTAGAAAGGTTTTAAGCGAACCACATGGACGACTTTGGGTCGCGTGCGTCGTCGTGATGTACGGGAGTCACCATCGAGGATCACTTCGTACGTTAGTTCGCCAACACGTCGTGGAATCCGGTAGGGTCCGAAATAGCATCGTAGAAGTTTCTCACTGAGTCCACGTCGTCGAATTGGAGTCCAAACCCACACACAATCTCCAGGATGGTACTCGGCGTCTTGGCGTCGGAGTTTGTAGCGTCCGACATCCACCAGTTGCTGGTCCGTTATACGAACTCGAGCGAGCTGGCGGGCCTCCTCCGCACGTTGGAGGTATCTTTGGACATCGGCGTTGAGGTCGTCGTCTTCTACGTGCGGAAGCATGGCGTCGAGCATCGTAGTCGGCCGTCTTCCATAGACGAGCTCGAACGGTGTCATCTGCGTGGTTTCTTGGATAGCCGTGTTGTACGCAAACGTGACGTACGGGAGGACTTCGTCCCACGTCTTATGTTCAACGTCGACGTACATAGACAGCATATCTGCGATTGTCTTATTCAGCCGTTCCGTTAGTCCGTTCGTTTGGGGGTGGTACGCCGTCGTTCTTTGGTGATCCGTGTTGCTGTAACGTAAGATTCCTTGCATGAGCTCCGCAGTGAAGACCGTTCCTCGGTCCGTGATTAGGACCCCAGGGACTCCATGTCGCAGCACAACTTGGTTAATAAAGAATTTCGCAACTTCTTGTGAAGTTTCCCCCGGTAGAGCGGTGGTCTCTGCGTAGCGCGTCATGTAGTCTGTCGCTATGACAATCCATTTGTTCGCGGATCGGGATGTAGGAAACGGGCCCAGAAGGTCCATTCCGATCTGTTGGAAGAGCCTCGTTGGGACGGCGATCGGCTGCAGAAGTCCGGCAAGTCTCGTTGGTGGTGTTTTTCGTCGCTGGCAGTCCCGGCAGCTCCGGACGTAGTGGGTGACATCGGATGTAAGGCGAGGCCAGAAGCATTTCGCCTTGATTTTTGTAATCGTGCGAGCTGTTCCGAGATGTCCGGAAGACGGGTCGTCGTGGCACGCTTCCAAAATTTCGTCACGAAGGTCTGCGGGGATGACAAGTAGATAATTCGTTCTCGTTCCGGGGTTGAAATTCTTCTTCGCTAGGATGGAGATTTTGAGGCTGAACGCTGATAAGTTGCGCTTGAACGCCCTAGGCACGGCGACGTTGCGTCCTTCAAGGTAGTCGATCATGGCGCGGAGGTCAGGGTCGGCACGCTGCTGGGCGGCTAGGTCGCTCTCTGTCACGACTCCGAAGAACGCGCTGTCTTCATCGGAGTCCTGTGGTGGTGTGTCGACGGGGGCGCGGGACAGGCAGTCGGCGTCGGAGTGTTTCCTGCCGGATTTGTAGACTATTGTAACGTCGAACTCTTGCAGGCGCAAGCTCCACCGCCTAAGACGGCCAGAGGGGCCCTTCAAATTGGCAAGCCAACACAGCGAATGATGGTCTGTCACAACCTTAAATGGTCTACCATAGACGTATGGGCGAAATTTTGAAATGGCCCATATGATAGCCACGCACTCTTTCTCGGAAGCAGAGTAGTTTCTCTCCTCCTTCGACAGACCACGGCTTGCATAGGCGATTACCTTTTCGCAACCACTTTGCTTTTGGGCGAGGACGGCACCCAAACCGATATCACTGGCATCCGTGTGCATTTCCGTTTCGGCGTTTTCGTCGAAATGAGCGAGCACGGGCGGGTTTTGCAGGCGTTGTTGCAGCTCGCAGAATGCCTTTTCTTAGTCGTTTTCCCAGCTGAAAGGGGCGCTTTCTTTCGTCAGGCGCGTGAGTGGCTCTGCAATGCGTGCGAAGTTTGCGACGAAGCGCCGGTAGTATGCGCACAGTCCGAGAAGCCTTCGCACACCCTTCTTATCTTTCGGCCTTGGGAAGTTCGCAATGGCTGATGTTTTTGCCGGGTCAGGTAGGACTTCCGCGGCGTTCACAACGTGACCCAAGAACTTGAGTTCCTCGTACGCGAAACGGCACTTCTCAGACTTCAGCGTTAACCTAGACGTACGAATGGCCTCGAGTACAGATTCCAACCTTGTAAGGTGTTCGTCGAAAGTCCGGGCGAATACGACAAAACAAAAGGGCGGCTCGTTCTTTCCTCAAAACATTCGCTACGGTTGTGCGGAAAGAACGAGCCGCCCTTTTGTTGGAGATGCGAATGCAACACCCTAACGAAGGTGTTGTACTGTTCGCTGAGGAGATGAAGATGCTGTTCCGGAGAGCTGACCCCGAAATGGCAGAAGAGAAGAAGGTGCGCTTTCTGATGCGGGGAGTTAAACAAGAGCTCTTCGCTGGACTCATCCGCAACCCCCCTAAGACCATCGCTGAGTTCGTCACCGAAGCTTCGATGATCGAGAGGACCTTGGATATGCGTTCGCGGCAATACGATAGACCACTCAACACCCTTTCGGAGAACCCGGTAAACACCCCTGAATTGGCGACGGAAGACTTGCGGGAGACCATCCGCGCCATCGTTCGCGAGGAACTGAGGAAATTGTTCCCAGCAACGCCGCAGCCCCAAGTCGCCTCCCTCACTGACGTCGTCCGCGAGGAGGTTCAGCAAGCACTGGGGAATTCTACGCTGTCGGAAGCATCTTACGGACCACAAGCGATGACCTACTCCGCTGCTGTTCATCGACCCCGACCCGTCTCAACCCGTTATCAAGAGGCCCCGCCGTACCGCCACCCAATATCGCCCGCCCGACCCCCTGTAACCCGAAACCAGGCGCCCAGGAAGGCCGAGGTGTGGCGAACGCCAGATAATCGTCCGCTGTGCTACCACTGCGGAGAGGCCGACCACGTCTACCGCCGCTGCCCGTACAAGAGGCTGGGTTTGCGTGGGTTCTCCGTCGACGCACCCCACCCGCGAGCCGGCCAGCGCCCATTTGAGATCGAAGAATACCTGTCGAACACCAGCCGTGGACCAACCCGTTTAAACCGTTCGCCGTCGCCCTACCCGTACCGATCCCCCAACCGTCGCAGCAATGCTGACTTCGCCCGTGGAAGGTCCCCCAGCCCACGAGGGGGAAACTAAAAGCAGCTTCTGGAGGTGAAGTTGCACAACGGCGAGAAAATGAAAACCCTCCAACGACGCAAGACCGTGATTCACGACATGCCCTCATCCCGATGACCCGACGACAACCTGACGAGACCCCCGAAAACGACGACAGCTACGCTGCGCGACGCGTACCCGAAATGACGAAGCCTGCCGCTGAGAAGACCACGATGACGATGGATAGTGCCCGACCATCAACACGCACAAGCCGCGATACGACGCCCCGACGCACCCGAAATTCGAGGAAAGCGGCATCCGACGTCCAGTTGTCCATCGACGGCCTTGACGTAGTCGCCCTCATCGACATGGGAGCCGACTACTCGGTCATGAACGGGTCATTCGCGTCCAAGCTAAAGAAAGTTACAACCAGATGGGACGGTCCGCACATACGCACAGCAGGAGGCCACCTCGTGACCCCAAGTGGAATGTGCACATCGCGCGTCACCATAGACGGCACTACGTACCCTGTGGAGTTCGTCATTTTGCCTAACTGCTCCCGCGACGTAATTCTCGGATTGGACTTTTTGACGGACAATAGCGCAATAATTTATCTGCAGACCAGGTCGATAACGTTTTCTTCCGATCACTCCACGACGCCGCAGCCGAACCTCGGACACCGTGCTGCTGTAAGGATCGCCGACGATCACGTCACCCTGCCACCCCGCGCAAGCTTGATAATCGCCGTCTATTGTGAAGGTGCTGCTCCTGACGTCGACGCTATCGTGGAGACTGACCAAAGGTTGCTTCTAGACCGCGGTGTGTCTGTTGCAAGAGGCATTGCGCGGTTTAAGCGACGCAGATCTCACGTTTTGGTCACCAATTTCACCGAGGAGTACCAGCATCTAAACAAGGGCGCTGCTATTGCGTTCCTCGAAGAAACGCAAGAAGCGAGTCAAGTGATCGCGGTCGCCACCTTTGAACGCGCATGCGCAGATGCTTCCAAGCTGCCACATCTTTTCGACGTGAACTCGGCGCTGTCGCAAGAAAATCGGGACAGATTACTGGAGTTTCTCCGTCGCTACAGTGAGTGTTTTTCCTCGAACTCGAAGTTACGGCAGACACCTTTGGCGAAGCACCGGATAATAACCGAAGATGGAGCCCGACCTACCAGGCAGTCACCGTACCACGTTTCTTCACACGAGCGCGAAGCCATCCGGACTCAAGTAGATGACATGCTCAGCGACGACATAATACAGCCATCGAAAAGTCCGTGGGCTGCGCCGGTTGTACTCATGAAGAAAAAAGATGCAACGCAGCAAAGGACGACGCAATTGTCTATAAGGAAAACAAGTTTATTGGGGCGAACTCGTGCTCCCCTAACAACTGAAAGAATACACAGGCGGCGAAGCAGCGGTCGGCAAAACGACGTGCACGCTAGTGAGCGTCGGCGATCGAATGTCGCGGCATCGGTTGTGCGGGAATTTATATCCCTCGGCGCGAGGGTTTCTCGAATAGTCGAATTGTATCGAGAACACTTTAGAAGAACTGAGATTATGCTAGACGGTTCACGTTTGTTGGAAACGCTGTCCCTATCACAAGAGATAATACATGCCGCGCACAAAGCACAGAATACGTGCTTGACACACAGCCAACAGTGATAGCGCAGGCCGGCGCAGCCAGGCCGAAAAAGCAAAACACAAATAAACAAACCCAATGCATGGTTCGCGGCAATATGTCATTTTTAATCAGCACAACGTTACGAGGTAGAGATAAATGATGCCGTACATGACTTCTGTGTCATGATTATCATGTCTGGATGTGTTGTTTACCTTCGTCATCTATTCACGTCACGTGATACCAAATTTAGTATATGTGGAGCTAGCGAAACGGTCTTCAGCAAACTATGAGCGTAGTATGTTGTCATGTACTTACATGACACGCGTGTCAGGATTATCATGTTTGCACCACTCATATATTTCGTCATCCATTGACAGAACGTAACAACAAATTTGGTATATGTGGAGCTAGCGAAACGGCCGTGAGTGAATCATGAAGGGCTTAAGATACCCCAACGTGAGGTTGACGCGCGCGCACGCTGGAAAAGGTGACGTTATACGTTAGCAAAACGCGAGAACTCACGCCAGGTGCGACCAGCGTCGATCAGCGTGGCCCGATGGCAACCGGCATGAAATGCGACATGCTGCATTCCGCACCGATGCGTTACCCAAACAGCCCTGCGTCCACCTCTTTTCGTGACGGAGGGATACAGGGCGTGCTGAAACGTCCATGCCTCAAAGCAACGTGGCGTGGCACGCGCCCACGAGTATATGGCAGGACCGGCGCTTGGCGTGGCAACGCCAGCGTGACGCGACGAAATGAACGCCGGCGAGCAAGCGATCCGCGTCACGTCAGAATGTATCGGCGTCTTGACTGTGCCATGTAGTCATGTTCTCACATGACACGCATGTCATGATTATCATCTTTGCACTAGTCACATCCACCGTCATCCATTGGCGTAGCATAATACCGAGTTTGATACATGTGAAGCTAGCGAAATGGCCGCGAGCGCATCATTAGCGTAGCATGTAGTCATGTTGGTATATGACACGCATCTCATGTTTATTATGTTTGCACCAGTAACATACCTTCGTCATCCATTCACGTTTCGTAACACCAAATTTGGTCTATGTGACGCTAGCGAAGTGGCCGTGAGCGCATCATGAGCGTGGCATGTAGTCATGTTGTTACATGACACACATGCCATGATTTTCATGTCAGAGTCTGTCGCTTGTGTTCGCCATGCAATCATGCCATACCATACAAGTTTTGTGACTTGCCACGTGAACGAAACCACCGCAAGACCTGCAGGACTATGAAATGTAAATCATGACATTCAAGACATACATGTCATGATTTTATTGTTATGACTAGTCGAATATGTTCTTCATACAGTCATGATATGCCATACCAAGTTTGGTATCGATACCATTATCGAAACGGCCGGGAGAGCTAAAAGCCGTAGGCGGGCAGATAGATAGATAGATAGATAGATAGATAGATAGATAGATAGATAGATAGATAGATAGATAGATAGATAGATAGATAGATAGATAGATAGATAGATAGATAGATAGATAGATAGATAGATAGATAGATAGATAGATAGATAGATAGATAGATAGATAGATAGATAGATAGATAGATAGATAGATAGATAGATAGATAGATAGAAACGATGGAACTGCCTGCAGTACACAAACAAATGCTTCTCATTTAGCGAAAAGAACACCGGGAACGTAAATCCCCTGAATACATACACCTTGCATGAGACGGCACGGAGTGACAGGAGACGCATATCGGTCACTACACGCTCAAGAGAAGAAAACAAATTTCTGTCTCTCTCTCTCTCTCTCTCTCTATATATATATATATATATATATATATATATAAATATATATATATATATATATATATATAGGAGCATCTAATTCTGCATTAAAAAAAACCGTAATAAGTGTGACAGTTGTTCACGTTTGTCCTGTGTATACTTGTGCGTTCCTTTCGAGCGTTCTTCGATTTTTCCATACAAGGTCCGTGGTACATTTCACCAGTATCCTTGTTAAGTATAGCATGATGCCTGTTTTTTGTATTTTATGCAATTAAGAACCAGAAAAAAAGAGTACGGTGTCGCGGGGTTTCGTACCACCATAGCGAGTTACGACTTGCCACCTACACATAAGATATCAAGACGAAACGATCGTTGCGCGCTGCGCAAACACTCGCACAGATTTTATCTCTCACCGCACCCACGTGTATAAAATACACAACTTGCTACTCACGTTATGCACAATAGGAAATATGTATCTGCGTATATCAAATCAATTGATAGTTCACATATAAAAAGAAGGCAATGTCTGTAAGCACGCGGCACCATTGGAAACAGCCGATTAAACCACGAGCGTTCCACGAGTGACGCTTCCAAGTGTTGAGTCAGGGCTCGATGTTCCGCTGGAAGTCCAGGTGCACAGTTGCACTGCCGGAGAACTTCTGCCAACCACATAGAGCCATCGGCTCAAGGACACCAGGCATCGGCAGAATCCAGGACTCCTCGTCTGCATGGCTGCTTTTAGCCATGGCCGAAATCTTCAAGCACATACCTAGAAAACTAAGGCCTGCGACCCTGGAGAAGTGGCTGGCGGACTCCTCCCCAGACATCAATGAAGGCACTGCTCGAACATTTGAAACTTCTAGGCCTGTCTGATGGCCAGGCCTTTTTTTAATGAGCCCGACTGGTGTTCGTTTATATTCAATAACGTTGCTCTCTCTCTTTCTCCCCAACGATTCTCCGCACACACAACTCTTTTTTTCTTTTTCTTTCCCAGATGCATGTGCCACCATAGCTCCTCACGTCGCTCTTGTTTTTTATTTGTTGCTGCTGTTCCTTGTTATCTTTACCTTCATGCCACAGCACATGACATATATGCAGCCAAAACTAAAGCAGGTAAGTTAGTGACACTTTGGCGCCTAAGTCACGCCTAAAAATAGCACGTACTAAAAGCATGAATGCAACCACGATCTAACTTGGCCAAAATGGGATAATGAGACAATGTAACATATGTGCTTGGAAATAACATTTTTGTAGACGAAATTGCTGGCTCATTACACAAATTCAAAAGAAACGCTCAGACGTTTTGTGTTGATACAAGATTTCAAGTAGTACGGTAATAACCACTTAACAACTTCATATTTTTTTATTAAGTTATAAAGGCACCAGAAATTATTTTTCAACATGTGAAAGAAATGTCTCAGCTAGCAGCTGCAAGATCTGAGTGCGTGGTTACGCAGGAGCCTCCTGCCATTTTTAATACTAATATTTCTACGTTTACGATTTATTTCCAGAATGTCACCGAGTGCCAAAGGGTGAAAATATGGAAATTATGGGTGAGTTGTGAGTTGTAGGCACCATAGCAAGTATTTAGAAAACGCGCCCTCTAACACTATTTTAAACATCTGTGGAATGGATTTGCTAAAGAAGTTCGTTGTCTCGCGAATTCACCACTTCAATTTTTTATATACTCCGTTTAGTGCGAGCGCGGTTACAAAAAAATTAACCACACGCTTCGATTGCATTCTCTCTCCTGTCGTGCTGTCGAAAGCACTGAAAGCAAAGTAGAGAGGGATAGCAAGGATAAAAAAAACGCAACGTGGTGCTGGTGACGTCGAGCACTTTTTTTTTTCATCGAATGAGCAGCTTTTCACTACGATAGCGCGCGCACGCGTGGACAAACTGCGACCAAACTGCGAAAGAGTAGACATAAAATTTCTTAGCGGATGCACTGGTATATAAGGTCAGTGGAGTCCAATAAGTCTAGAAGTATTTGGTTATGCACTTATCTATTTATTTATTTATTTATTTATATTTGGTCTATTTACAGCACTGATATTTTCCTAACATGAAAGGAGGAAGACAAAGTGATTCTGTTGTGGAACTTAATTCGTAGTTATGTCTTTCAAAAACAAAAGATGGTTTGACCGCTTGCTCAGCAAACATGTTTGTTTTTTTGTAGTATTATTTTAAGCTACTTTTTCAGATTGGCTTCATTTTGAATTTAGTTTCATTTAAGTATCCTGCCGCCCGGTTCTTGGCCCATCCCCCTTTGAGGGTAAGCGCCATCCATCAGAGTTCATCAGCATCAGCATCAACATCTTGCGGTCTGTGCTGTATTTTCTGCGTTCCACAGCGCAACAGCAGGGTCTCCAGCCCCCCACATTGTGGGGTCATGGATGTACAATGCCAGGAGATCCCACCCAGTACCAGTTCATCCACGGGCATTGCTTCAAGAAAGCGTGGTAATCTATCTAGTGAGAGCGAGGACACCGAGCTATACTCTGCATCAGACTACGAGTCCTCGGAAGACGGCTTCGAACCTGTGCTCTACCGCAAGGCCAAACGAAGAATCATGAACGCATCATCGGCATCAAGTACAGCCATTGTGAGGACAGCGCCTCAGCGATGGCCTCACTCCATTCTGTTTGTGCCGCAGACTATGACTGCCAATCTACGCCTCCTCAACAGGCAAGCACTGTTTTTGTACCTTGAAAACATTGTGCCTAACGAGATCAAGGACATCAGGATAAACACGAAGAATAATATTTTGGCAATCGACGTGAGGAACCCGAGTGCACTGAACACGCTACAGCATGTGTCGGAGCTGGGAAACATCAAAGTCCGATCCATCATATCAGCGAATGGTGACACCGTAACAGGAGTTATCTATGACATAGACACTGAAATCGCCAATGAAGATCTTCCTGTACTGATAAAACCAGTGAGAGAAAACAACGTCATTGTGCATGCTGGTCGCCTAGGCAACTCTCGTTGTGTGCGAATAACATTCAAGGGTGACTGTCTTCCCTCTTACGTGAAGGTTGGCCATTTCCGTCACCAGGTTCGCCCATTTATTCCGAAGCCTATACAGTGTTTCAAGTGCCAGATGATTGGCCACGTGAAGGGCGTTTGCAGAAATTCCGCAGTGTGCCATCGATGCGCTGAACACCACTCAGAAAACGACTGTAATCTACGTTGAAATGCCCCAACTGCCAAGGAGCTCATAGTGCTTCCTCCAAGGACTGTCCTCAGATTAAGAAAGAGATTTATATTCTGAGGCAAATGGTGCGAGACAAATCGAATCACAGAGAAGCTGCGCAAAAAGTAAGGCGAAGGCGCCGTCATCGTCGAAGGTCCTCACGAAGGACAGTGCAAAATCTGACGAGAAAGTCAGAAACTCAAGTGAAATCGACAGGCGTGGCTCCTAGCACGGCAAACATCTGCGCTGAAAGAGACGATGCTGGAAGATCTTTCTCTCCAAAGGAATGGCCACCCCTTCAGCCTAGACGATCTGTTCAGCCTCAACAGAAGCCGCCTACACGACCTGTTGAGCCTCAACAGAAGCCGCCTCAAGAACAAGCACAAAATGCTGCAACGGCCGGGAAGCCAGATCATCGCGTGATGGCGATGCTAATAACATTAGTGGACACCGTTCGCATGTTGTCAAGCGACATGAATACACCGTCAGCCAAAAGTGTTTTTCAAGTACTGGACGCGCTTAGTCCAGTGCTAGCAGCCCAAGAGTAGACCATGGCTAACCCACCACTGTCTTTCAGGGATGAGGTTTGTAAAGCAGCAATACTGCAGTGGAATGCCAGGGGACTGAGATCGCGCATTGGTGACTTTCGTTGATTTGTGTACGCCAATATGTTTCCCGTAATCGTCATCTGTGAGCCGAACTTATCGAGTGCAATACGACTCTCGGGATACGAACCTTTTATGTCGTCTACTGTTACTGAAAGCAGCAAGGTTCTGGTGTACATTCGCCGGGACCTCACTTACGTCCTTCAACCTGTACCACCTCATGACGGAAACCAATACGTATGCTTAAGAGTGAAAAAGAGGAGGCTCAACATCACTGTGATTGGCGCATACCTATCACCATCAAGCCGATTCGATCAAAAAAGACTACTGTTATATAAGGCGTCGCTACCGACTACAGCGCTGTGCGATGGCACGCGCTGGGCGGCCGCGGGGAGAGAAGGAAGAAGATGGAATAAACAAGATGTCTCCGTTTATGCTGTGCTATTCATTATGTACGATGTAACATATTTTGGCGACAAGGATGGGATGTCGAAGACCTACACCGATGAAAAACGAGGAGCCAAGGAACCCAGTTTCGTCGTTGGTGACTACGTGCGTGTTAAGTTACCTGCAGTTCACGGCAAGCTGTCTCCACAATTCTCCGCGCCCAAGAAGATCATTGGAAAACGTGGACCGGCCTCGTACCTCTTGGAAGATGGGCGTGTGTGGAACGCATCCAAGTTAGCTGCTGTTCATCCCGGAACAGTCAACAAAATGAAATCGGGCACCTCTGCTGTTATGAACTGGTCACCTGCATCTAATATATCTAGTGCACCACAACATGACACATCAGGACTAGGGGACGTCAGTGTACCTGCCGCAGCGCTCGCAGGCACGAGGCACGGGTCGTCAGTAGTCGTCAGAGTCTGGAAGATACGTTGTCCTTCCAAGCCCAAGCAGTTGAGCAGGATCGCCTTCCGACGAATGGCAGGTAGGTCGAAGGCGCCCGAAGCAACCATGTAATTCTTGAAAGCCTGGATCCATTGCTCCCATGGAATGTCCGGGTGTCCAGGTGACGACAGGAACGGAGGTGGCGGCTGTAGCCCCGAAATACTCATCGTAGAAGATGGTAGGCAATAAACGAGGGCACAGATGAGGTTCAGGCCGGTAGCACATGGGCTGGTGAATCCTCGTCGCCAAAACAGAGAACGGCATTGTAGCACATGTACTTGCTATAACATGCACGGTCAAAGTCGCATATCTCCGAAAGAGCAAGTATGTTATCGTTGTGGTTCTACGGCACACCTTGCAAATAGCTCTCTGTGCAAGGCCAAAGCACATAGGTGTCGAAAATGTGAGAAAATTGGCCATCTTGAAAAGGTGTGCAAGTCATTGCGGAAGTTTGAGAAGAATGTTCAGCATGTAGCGGAAGGTAACGATACAGCTGATCCAGACGACCATTTAAGTGTTTGTCAGATCTGGAGCCGTAAGAAGGGAATTTACGCAGCGTTGGAAATAGAAGGAATTTCTGTACCATTTTTGATCGATACAGGATCATCGGTTTCGATCCTGGCCGAAGAACTTTACCAACGCTATTTTTCTAAAGCGTATCCACTGAAGTCTACATCCGTCCAGCTTCTCGATTATTCGAAGGCAGCAATTCCTATACAAGGATGCTTCATTGCTACTGCCTCATTTCACGGCCGATGCACTTCTGTTCTACTATACGTTGTGCCTGGGGGAACAACCATTCTGGGATTAGACGGCATCGCTGCTCTGGATATGAAGATCCAAGGGTCACCGCTCAGGTGTCTTCTAATGACGCAAGAAACTCCTGTGCTACCTCCAGAATTACGTTCTGAGTTTGAGCACCTATTTGCAAAAGAGCTGGGAACTGTGAGAGGTTTCACTCACAAGGTCAGAGTTCGCGCGTCTGTACAACCGGTGGCCAGCAAACTGAGACGACTGCCACTTGTCATTCGCGAGCAAGTCTCGGCAGAAGTTCAGAAATTAGAAGCTCAAGGCATCATTGAGCGTGTCGACTCTTCTGAGTGGGTCTCCCCTATTGTCGTAGCCAGAAAAAAAGACGGCTCGATTCGCATGTGTGTTGACTTACGGGAGCCAAACAAAGCTGTGGTAGTAGACAGTTTTCCTTTGCCACAAACTGAGGAGCTCCTGAACAGCCTGGCTGGGGCACAGCGTTTCTCGAAGCTAGACTTAGCTTCTGCATATCACCAGTTACCGCTCAGTTCAGAGAGCCGTGACCTTACCACGTTCATAACACATGACGGACTATTTCGCTTCAAGAGGGTTTGCTTCGGACTGGCGTCGGCGCCATCAGCGTTCCAGAAAATGATGCACATGATCTTGAAAGGGTGCAAATGTGTCCTATTTTACATTGATGACATCATCGTGTATGGGCGATCCCGAGAGGATCATTTGGGAAACTTGCGCGCTGTATTGCAACGTCTTTCTGATGCTGGCCTCAGGCTCAACAACAAGTGTGTCTTTGACGTGGCAGAGTTGACTTTTCTAGGTCACGTTGTGAGCGCCAAAGGGTTATTTCCGTTGATGTCATCCATTGAGGCGATAACAAAGGCACCATCACCTACAAATATTAACGAACTCCGCTCGCTACTGGGGCTTGCAGGCTTCTATTCCAAGTTCATTCCTCATTTTTCGGATGTTGTCGAGCCAATGCGCGCCTTGCTACGAGGACAAGCCTCTTTCGTTTGGAGTGCGGCAGCACAGAGCAGTTTGGAGCGCCTGAAATCTCTGCTCACATCTTGCGAAGTGCTTCATCTTTTTGATCCTCACTTGCCTGTGTTCGTTACAACTGATGCTTCAGGATATGGATTAGGTGCAGTACTTCAGCAGGACAACGGGACCTCACTGCAAACTGTCGCATTCGCCTCCCGCACACTTCAACCGCATGAACGGAAATACTCAGTCGGCGAACGTGAGGCCCTTGCCTGTGTTTGGGCTTGCGAACACTGGCACGTTTATCTATGGGGACGACCTTTCATTTTACGAACGGATCACGCAGCGCTGGTTACGCTCCTTTCGACGAAAGGCACCGGTCACCGACCATTAAGGATTGCGCGCTGGTCCTCACGGTTGCTCTGCTACAACTATACCGTCGAATACAGGAAAGGTAGCGAAAACGTCGTGGCTGACGCTCTCTCCAGGCTACCCGTCCAGAGTTTAATTCGCGATGCACCAGAAGAGGAATTTATCTGTTTGTTGTCTCCCGTAGTTACCATGCCAGAACTTCAAGAAGCAAGTGCCAATGATCAGATTATCTGTGAAGTTAAGCACTTCACGACTACTTCTTGGCCTGACAAGAAATCACTGCCAAAAGAGTTGCTACCTTACTTTTACGTGAAGGCTGAACTCTCTGTCGTAAGTGATATCCTATGCCGGGGTGACAGGATTGTCGTGCCTGCAACTTTGACACGCCGCCTTATGGATCTGGCCCACGAGTCACACCCAGGCATTAGTCGTACCAAAGCTCGCCTGAGAGAGTCCTATTGGTGGCCATGCATGGATAGCCACATTGAAGAGCTGGTGCGCACATGCGTGATTTGCCAGTCTTGTGACAAGTCTGCACGTACCTTTGCAGCGCCACTGCAACCTGTTCCTATTCCTGACGCAGCGTGGGAAAAAATTGCCATCGACATCGTGGGACCTTTCACGCAAGCTTCGGCTGACTGCCGTTTTGCGATTACTGTTATTGACTATTATAGCAAGTGGCCTGAAGTGGTTTTTGTACGAGATGCGACCACGTCTACAGTGAAGAAGTTTTTACTTGAACTTTTTGCGCGAGAAGGCTACCCACGTAGTATTGTATCCGATCATGGACCACAGTTCTCTTCAGCAAGCTTTGACGAGTTTCTTACAGAGCGCGGAATAACGCATTACAACTCTTCTGTGTATTACCCACAAGCTAACGGCTTGGTGGAAAGATTTAATAGGGTGCTGAAGTCGTACATTCAACTAGCTCTGTTGGAACGCCGTGATGTACGAATAGCCATGCTTGATTACCTGCAAGTATATCGCTGTACGCCTCACGCGACTACTGGTGCGACACCCGCTGTTCTTCTTCATAGACGCCAACCTCGCACCAGACTTGACATAGTGGGATTGCCTGACAAATGCTTCAGCACGGACCCGTTAAGGGCGATTGAGCAGTTGCGAGAGCGCGTACAAAACAAGCAAGGGATGTCGAAGACCTACACCGATGAAAAACGAGGAGCCAAGGAACCCAGTTTCGTCGTTGGTGACTACGTGCGTGTTAAGTTACCTGCAGTTCACGGCAAGCTGTCTCCACAATTCTCCGCGCCCAAGAAGATCATTGGAAAACGTGGACCGGCCTCGTACCTCTTGGAAGATGGGCGTGTGTGGAACGCATCCAAGTTAGCTGCTGTTCATCCCGGAACAGTCAACAAAATGAAATCGGGCACCTCTGCTGTTATGAACTGGTCACCTGCATCTAATATATCTAGTGCACCACAACATGACACATCAGGAGCGGACGGACATGAAAATGCTTACCCTGGATCATCTACTGCAGAGGGCACACAAGTCTCAACCAATCTGTCAGGATTTGATGCGCGCGTAAGAAGAAGCAAGCGTCAGAAGAAGACTCCGAAGAAATTGAAAGACTTTGTTAGAGAGTAAAGAATAACTGTGTTTGTGTTTTTTTTTTTTTTGCGAGAGGGGATATGTTATATAAGGCGTCGCTACCGACTACAGCGCTGTGCGATGGCACGCGCTGGGCGGCCGCGGGGAGAGAAGGAAGAAGATGGAATAAACAAGATGTCTCCGTTTATGCTGTGCTATTCATTATGTACGATGTAACAACTACGAGACATCATAGCGTTAACTCCTTACCCGTGTGTTATCATTGAGGATTTTAACGCTCATCATATATTATGGGGAAGTCAGAATACCAACATGAAGGGCAGAAGCTTGGTATCTTTTGCCTCCGACAACCAACTTTGGTTACTGAACGATGGCAGTCCTACATTTTTACGTGGCTACACATACAGTAGCTGGCTCGACTTGGCTTTTGTTTCGCGAAGCCTAGTGAAACATACTGAATGGTTCACGGATATAGAAACGCATGGGAGTGATCACATTCCAACATACGTCAAAATCAGAGGATTGTCGCCTCCTAAAGTGCGCGACATGGTTAAAAGAGTGGACTGGAAAAAATTTCAGTCTCGTATGGGAGACCAATGCCAAGAACACATATCCGATTTACAATAAGCCATCAAGAACACTGTAAAAGAGACTGTGTGTACGATCCCATGCCCTGTAAGAATCATGGACATTGACATAGAGCCGGAGCGGCTTCGAGCCTTGCGACGACGAGCTGAAAGAAGGTACCGGCGCGCGACGGACATAGAAGATTTACGGACTGCTAGACGTATGCAGAAGAAGATTAAACGTCGGTTGGACAAGCTAGAATTCCAACGCTGGATTACTTTCTGCGAGTCACTCGACCCTCGTAAGCTTTTATCGCAGATATGGAGGACGCTAAGAGGTTTGCGGTCATCGCCCATTCAGAAGTCACCATTCAAGGCCTTAGTCCTTCACTAAAATCGACCAGCTGTGGACGCTGCTGAAGAGTTCTGTGCCGGTTTATCAGGGCAAACTACAGCCATCAGCAGCTCACCACTTTCGAGCAATTGTCCGCCACCACGTGATTCCTGTATGGACTTCGCATTCACCATTCAGGAGCTCAAAGCAGCACTCGCTTCATGCAAACGTACCTCCGCACCAGGAGCTGACGGAATCTCCTGCAGAGCTCTGTGTCATCTGGGTGAGCGCGGAGAATAGCTCTACTTCAGCTATATAATGATTCTTGGCTAGAGGGCACTGTCCCCTTAAGTTGGAAAACTAGTCGTCTAATACCAGTACTAAAACCTGGCAAATCGCCATTGGAACTCTCCTCCTATCGCCCGATCGCATTAGCTAGTTGCGTTGGTAAAGTGATGGAGAGAATGATTCTCGGCCGACTCGAGTGGTACTTGGAGTATCATGAGATCTACCTAAATGCCTTGACTGGCTTTCGACGTGGTCGATCTTCGATCGATAGCGTCATCGACCTAATCACGTACGTTGAATACGAGAAAGGCCATAAGCGTCTTTGCGCCTCTCTGTTCCTTGATGTCAAAGGAGCCTATGATAACGTTACACATGAAGCCGTCCTTACTGCACTAGAAGAGATTGGAGTGAGTGGCCGAATGTTTAAAAGGATACGCAGTTATCTCCAAATGCAATCCTATTTTATGAGTACAGAGACCGGGAACACGTCTACACATTTCAGTTGTCGTGGCGTCCCTCAAGGTGGTGTATTGAGCCCCGTGCTATTCAAAATAACACTCGCTCTCTATACGCACCCACCAAACAATAGTTATCTATCAACATACGCTCATGACATCTGCATCTGGACATTTGCGGTAACTCGCCTGCAGTTACGAGCGAGAATACAGAGAGCTGCTACTGCAACTGCTTTGTATCCCCACAATCGAGGCCTGGAAATTTTCTCCGGAAAGTGCGCTCTTCTGTCATTTACGCGCAAACCTATGTCGAATTACAGAGTCTCAATTAACGGTCAAAATATACCATATTGTCAATCTCACAAATTTCTGGGTGTCATAGTCGACAGAGACATATCATGGAGCCCTCATGTGTCGTATTTGAAAAAGCGATTGATAGGCATATGCCATCTTTTCAAGTTTCTCGCTGGAAAGACTTGGGGAATGCAGCCTAATGCTATGTTATGACTGTACCGGGTGCTTTTCCTTGGCTTTTTACGATACAGTCTGCCTGCATTATCAAACGCCAGCAAAACAAGTCGACGCATGATACAAAGCGTTCAGGCACAGGCGCTTCGAATATGTCTAGGTCTGCCTCAGGGTGCCTCAACAATGGCGACTATAGCTATAGCCAAAGACCACCTCGTGCAGACCTATATTGAAATTGAAGCTTTGAGGACACACATAAAGCATGTGGGCCGGACTCTCCATCACCACCTAGCCTCTCTACCAGTGGATAGACCTCATACTTCCTTTTGTCGAACAATAACTACACATGGTGACTCCCTACCAACTGGTTTTACGTCCGCGGCGAGACCTTCAATTCATCCGTGGTGCCTGAAACAGCCAGTCATCAACCACACAATACCAGGCATCCAGAAAAAACGAGATTTCTCAATACCAGCCCTCAAGCAGCTCGCCTTACTTCTGCTGTACGAGAAGTATCAAGACTGCAACCACGTCTACACCGACGTCTCCGTCCTGCCAAACAGCTCAACTGCGGCGGTCGTTATTCCAACGCACGCCACAACCATCAAATTCAGGACAGCTCATGCAACCACAACAACGGCAGCAGAGCTTGCAGCGCTTCGCGTTGCGCCGCGTTTCATTAACGACCAAAGCACGCAACGGTCGACGATTTTCTGCGATTGCAAGGCGGCACTGCAGTCACTTCTGTCAATTCTACGCCGTCGTCCACACGAGCAGTTGGTATTTGAAACAGCAGAAATGCTACACCATACAACATAGAAAGGGCACAACGTTATATTTCAGTGGTTGCGGAGCCACTGTAGAATTATCGGTAATGAACGGGCTTATCAAGATGCCCGTTCAGCCCATACAAAAGACAACGATCAGTCAATGCCTTCCTCTTGGACGGACGCTGCAAGGAGGCTCCGCATGCTTGCTCGCCAACGCTTCATGGCTCTTTGGAATGAGCTTCTCTTTACGCATGCAAGATTACGATCCCTTGATCCAACGTTAAGCATTCCAACAAAAATTCGACGAGGCGACGCTACTGCTCTGTGCAGACTATGGTTGGTAGTCGCGTTTACCCGTGCGTACGCGTTCCGCATTGGTATGGCCGACACCGCCGACTGTGCACACTGTGGAGATGAAACAATTCGACATATCTTGTGTGACTGCCCGAAATACAACCTGGAAAGACAACACCTTTTTAATAAACTAAACAGGTTAGATGACCAGCCGCTGTCAGAAGAAAGTATACTGCGCCATCGTCATGACTCATCGTCACAGAAGAAAGCCGTGCAAGCGCTACTGGGCTTCTTACGAACTACTGGCCTGTCGGAACGCCTCTGAGTGGACTGATTTTGTGTGTGCGTGTGTGTCGGTGTTTTACTCTTATTTATTTTTTAACTCTCCCTTTCTCTTTCAACCCCCTATTCCCCAACCCCAGTGTAGGGTAGCATACCGGATACTAGCATCTGGTTAACCTCCCTGCCTTCCTTTTTTCTCGTTTCTCTCTCTCTCCTAACATGAAAGCACTCAGAGAGAAGTGACTGATATAAAAAATACACTTAGTATACCAAAAAGCAGTGACATTCATTAATTTGATGTTAATTTGATGTTTGATTATACATATGTACCCGGGAACAGAGTTAGCCGGGAGCCATGTGCATTAAGAAGAAAGGAAGAAAGAAAGAAACAAAGAAAGAAGAAAATAAAGAAAGAAAGAAAGAAAGAAAGAAAGAAAGAAGAAAGAAAGAAAGAAAGAAAGAAAGAAAGAAAGAAAGAAAGAAAGAAAGAAAGAAAGAAAGCAGGTCGTTCAAGCCCGTGCCAGCTTCGCTTTGCACAGTTCCCTGTTAGGAGAGGGGCCCAAACTTTCCTTATCATGGTGTACCAATTGCTCGTTCCTGACTTGAGGACTAGACGAAACATCGTCGCGAGAGGAAATTAATAAAAAGGTACGACACGAGGTGAACGGCGGTTTACTTCCAGCCACAGCAGCCTCCAACTTTGCCATTCTCTGTCTCTATCGCTGCACTAGCGCGCGGCATTACCCTTTCCCCCACACACAAAGAAAGACATCCTCTCAATGCTTCAGCTTGAAACGAAAATGAAATGTGAGCCGTGTATGTTAGTAACGACTTAAATAGCAAACAAGGAAAAAATCACAGCTTTGCCGCAAAGGCGAAGCAATGAAGCAATGAACGCGATAGCAACATATAGGGAGGTCACGCGCAGATTGGAAAGCAGATTAAAACGCGCCCCGCATTTCTCACGCACAAATGACGCACGAAACGTACTCACAGGTACAAACGCACGCGAACAAGCGTCTCAGTTGTTACTTCAGTGTGTTTGAAAAGCACGCGTTTTTCGCAAACGGAGACTACAATGATTGTAGTGACCTTTGTGCGCCCGGTAACTACAACAAAATCGTTCCAAGTAAAACCTGAGGCCAGCCAAGACGCACGATCCTCCCCTCTTCCCCACCACGAGATAAGGGCGCGCGAGGGAGCATCGCTCCCCTCTTCTACTAGCAGGGCGAAGTACGTGTAGGAGTTTAGAGCACGCACCGCCACACGATGTGGCGACGCGCGCTCATTGTGTCATCTTGCTAGTAATTCTAAAAGCACAATTTCCCCCAGATCCCCGTCAGCAGCGGTAAATGGTACATATAAAAAGCTTGCCGTTTGATCGGTGCAGGACGTGCTCCTCGGAGGCGCAGTGGAGAACCCAAGTTCGATTCCGTGCGCCGGCATCTTTTCTCTGTGTTTTTATTGTGTTTATATATAATGCCACGTTCCATTTCCCAAGTTTTTGTTATCGTCCCAAAACGCCACACGATTCTTAGCGCAAACCGCGCCTGCAGTTTTCTAGAAGGTTCCGGACCGTAATAGATCATTTCGATAAGATCACGCCCACTGTGCGAACGGTACAGATTGTTCTGGAAGCTACGTCACCGCCAGCGATAACGCTAGAACATTCGACGGCAAGAGTATAAACGCCGACGCGCTTCGCCGCTGGTCAGTTGTTGATCGAAGGCCGACGCTGCGTTCGCCGCTATCAGTCCGAGACTGCTATCTGTGCAAGACTGCTGCTGTACTTAGACTTTCTCTTTACCGGGCACAGGTTCGCCCAAATAAACAATTAAATACCAACACGAAGTTTCCTGTCTTCGGCCACGTCACGACCCCGTGACATCTGGTGGAGGTGCTGGGTACACGGCTTGACGGGGGCGTCCGGTACATGAACGAAGCAGCACCTCCACCAGATGTCACGGGGTCGTGACGTGGCCGAAGACAGGAAACTTCGTGTTGGTATTTAACTGTTTATTTGGGCGAACCTGTGCCCGGTAAAGAGAAAGTCTAAGTACAGCAGCAGTCTTGCACAGATAGCAGTCTCGGACTGATAGCGGCGAACGCAGCGTCGGCCTTCGATTTTCGTCGTCATCGAAAATTCGGCAGACCCCAATCACGAAACATCGCATCATAACCGAAGAAAATGCCAGACCACTCCGTCAGAGTCCGTACAGGGTTTCGACGCGAGAACGTGAGGCCATGAAGAGACAAGTTGATGAAATGCTGCGGGATGACATTATCCAGCCGTCCAAGAGTCCATGGGCATCCCCCGTGGTGTTAGTGAAGAAAAAGAATGGGACCCTACGTTTCTGCGTCGATTATCGCCGCCTGAACAAAATCACAAGAAAGGACGTGTATCCTCTCCCACGAATAGACGACGCACTTGATCGGCTCCATAACGCCAAGTACTTTTCGTCAATGGACCTCAAGACTGCCTATTGGCAAATCGAAGTCGACGAAAGAGACCGAGAGAAGACGGCGTTTATAACACCGGACGGCCTCTTCGAGTTTAAGGTGATGCCCTTCGGCCTTTGCTCAGCGCCTGCAACTTTTCAACGCGTTATGGATACAGTACTGGCAGGATTGAAGTGGCAGACTTGCCTTGTGTACTTGGACGACGTCGTCGTGTTTTCCTCGAGTTTCGACGAGCATCTCCGGCGCCTTGAAGCTGTACTTCAAGCCATCAAGACTTCCGGACTCACACTGAAGCCAGAAAAGTGCAGATTTGCGTATGAGGAGCTCTTGTTTCTGGGGCACGTTATCAGCAAGTCTGGAGTTCGTCCTGATCCACGGAAAACAGCCGCCATCGCCGACTTCCCGCCGCCCACCGACAAGAAAGCCGTGCGCCGATTTCTGGGCCTGTGTGCCTATTATAGGCGGTTCGTGAAAAACTTCGCCCGCATCGCCGATCCTCTCACTAACCTTACCAAGGCCGACGTGGAGTTTAAGTGGGAAACGCCGCAGGAACACGCTTTCCAAGAGCTTAAACATCGCCTCCAGACGCCTCCGTTACTTGCCCATTTCGACGAATTCGCCGAGACAGAAATACATACTGACGCAAGCAGCGTAGGTCTTGGCGCCGATCTTGTGCAGAGGGCTGACGGACTTGAAAGGGTTATTAGTTACGCCAGCCGATCGCTATCCAAAGCAGAAGCAAATTATTCCACAACAGAAAAGGAGTGCCTCGCCATCATCTGGGCTACGTCAAAATTTCGCCACTACCTCTACGGCAGGCCCTTCAAAGTTGTGAGCGATCACCACGCATTGTGTTGGCTAGCCACCTTGAAGGACCCTTCAGGTCGCCTCGCACGATGGAGCCTGAGACTTCAAGAATATGACATTACTGTCATTTACAAGTCCGGCAAAAAACACTCCGACGCCGACTGTCTCTCTCGTGCGCCTGTAGACCAACCGCTACCCGACGACCCGGATGACGACTACTTCTTAGGAACGATAACTACCGACGACTTCGCTGAACGACAGAGGGCCGACCCGGAACTTAAGGCCCTAATAGAATACCTCGAAGGCCGGACCGCCGAAGTCCCGAAGGTATTCAAGCGCGCACTTGCGTCGTTCTTTCTACGAAACGGTCTTCTACAAAAGAAAAACTTTTCACCGCTTCGAGCTAAGTACCTCCTTGTGGTGCCTTCAGCTCTGCGACCAGAACTCCTGCAGGCCCTGCACGACGATCCGACGGCAGGGCACCTCGGTGTTTCTCGCACGCTCGCGAGGATACAAGAAAGGTACTACTGGCCACGTCTTACCACCGACGTCACTCGTTATGTGAGAACATGCCGGGACTGTCAGCGACGCAAGACACCGCCGACAAGGACAGCGGGACTTCTGCAGCCAATTGATCCACCTTGCCGACCTTTCCAGCAGATTGGTATGGACCTACTGGGGCCGTTCCCGACGTCGACTTTCGGAAACAAGTGGATCGTGGTAGCTACCGACTACCTCACCCGCTACGCCGAAACAAAAGCCCTGCCAAAAGGCAGTGCATCCGAGGTAGCTAAGTTCTTCGTCGAAAATATCGTCCTACGTCACGGCGCCCCGGAGGTCCTTATCACCGACAGAGGAACGGCATTCACTGCCGACTTAACTCAAGCGATCTTGGCATACAGCCAAACAAACCACCGCCGGACGACAGCGTACCACCCACAGACCAACGGCCTCACCGAGCGGCCTAACAAGACGATCGCCGACATGCTGTCAATGTACGTCGATGTCGAACACAAGACGTGGGACGCCATTCTTCCGTATGTGACCTTCGCATACAACACGGCGGTGCAGGAGACGACGCAGATATCTCCATACAAATTGGTCTACGGAAGGAGCCCGGCAACGACGCTTGATGCCATGTTACCCAACGTCACCGACGAAGAAAACCTCGATGTGAGCGAGTACCTTCAACGAGCCGAAGAAGCCCGACAACTTGCGCGTCTCCGTATCAAGAATCAACAGACGACCGACAGCCACCGTTACAACCTTCGACGACGCTTCGTGGAATACCAGCCCGGTGAACGTGTTTGGGTGTGGACGCCGATACGCCGACGTGGACTAAGTGAAAAGCTTCTGCGACGGTACTTCGGACCGTACAAGGTGGTTCGACGTCTCGGCCCACTTGATTACGAGGTTGTCCCCGACGGCATCACGAACTCTCAACGACGCCGATTGCGACCTGAAGTCGTCCATGTCGCGCGCCTCAAGCCTATTCATGCGCGTTAACAAACTGAACCAGTGTTTTTTTTTGTATTATTGTTGTATCGGAATTTATTCATTGTACTTTCTTGCATTATTATTGAACTTTCATCTTTAGTTAAAGCATCGGGACGATGCCTTTTTTTCAGAGGGGGGCAATGCCACGTTCCATTTCCCAAGTTTTTGTTATCGTCCCAAAACGCCACACGATTCTTAGCGCAAACCGCGCCTGCAGTTTTCTAGAAGGTTCCGGACCGTAATAGATCATTTCGATAAGATCACGCCCACTGTGCGAACGGTACAGATTGTTCTGGAAGCTACGTCACCGCCAGCGATAACGCTAGAACATTCGACGGCAAGAGTATAAACGCCGACGCGCTTCGCCGCTGGTCAGTTGTTGATCGAAGGCCGACGCTGCGTTCGCCGCTATCAGTCCGAGACTGCTATCTGTGCAAGACTGCTGCTGTACTTAGACTTTCTCTTTACCGGGCACAGGTTCGCCCAAATAAACAGTTAAATACCAACACGAAGTTTCCTGTCTTCGGCCACGTCACGACCCCGTGACAATATATTGATACATATACATAAATGCTGAATTACGCCGATGCCAACGGCAAATTCAGCTGAGAGTGTCCATATAATTGCCAGCACAATAATAAAAACCAGAAAAAGAGAGACAACAGGCTTGACGGCAGGCGCAGCACCACAACGTTTGTAGCTAGCAGTTAGCGCGAATGGAAGGGGTTGTTTCTGGTGACGTGAACCACATCAGAAGAACGTGGGGTATGAGAGCGGCGGGATGGCTCAACTTCGTAATTGACTTCGCCTAAACGATGTAGTGCACAGTAGGGTCCAAAATGCCGGCACAATTTTTTTGCGTGGCCACATCGTCCTATATATATCCAAGTTCTGATTGTAGGTCATCCGTCTTGTGCGCCGCCGCTCTGTGATGGCTGTTGTATCAGTGAGCATCTTGGTCTTGGCGAATTAGGATGCGTTGCCGCGCAAAATTACGTGCTGCATCGACAGGCTGAGCGAAGACGTTTGTAGCCGGAAAGGTGAATGCAGACGGAGTTGGCAGGAGCGTTATCAGTCAAGCATCGTGGTGACGTGGCGGCCATAAAATAGACTAAAAGGTGCAAGTTTGATGATGTCCTGTTGAGGCGTATTATAGGCAAAAGCTACGTACGGCAGGGCTTCGTCCAAATTGTGGCGATCCGACATACAATCTACGGGGCACCCCAGGCTGACCTTTTCACTGCTTGTGGAGCTGCCCAAAGCCCTTGGCGGTAGCCCTATCCCTAATTCATCCCTTTCCTCGAGGAAGGCTGCTCTTCGGGCCACTGTCTCGCACGACCAGTTGTAGCTGGTAGACCGGGCCAGCCTAGAGATGTCGGCCAGGGTGCTGCCGAACTATTATAGTCGCAACCACAATGACTTTTTTTTCAAATAAAGTTGTGTTCATTCATCCATATTTTCGTGTCAACTTGCTTCGACAACGTCATTGATTGTTTCCACGTTTCCGAACTGATGCATACAGAAGAATACGCAGCGCGCACATGACGCGCAGCATCACAAGCTCTTAATTCGAAACATTTGCCGTGAAACGCCTGCCATTATTCAGCGTCGATTGTTGATTCAAGAAAGCGCCTTAAACCACCTGTATACAGAGCATGATGACCATGGTAAAAGAGAGTAAACCAAGAAGCACTGGCGCCCACCGCGGTCCGAAAGGTGCTTGTGTCGTATTTCAATTGGGTCATACAGGAATCACGGCTACTTCACTTGTATATATGTCCAGAGCGATAGCAAATACAGTAGGTGAAAGATTGGTGGTCACGCCAAATTTCCTAACATATATTCTCTGATACGACCTAGGACTCCGGTTTGGAAGACAAATGCATTACTTCGTCGAGCTATGGCATTTTCTAATGAGTTGCTACTGCACAACACATGCCGTTTCGTGTTCTATCCCTTTCAATAAATGAAACTTAATTTAGTATAATCACAGTATACGTCAGTGACGCATGTTTCAGCTAATGATTATCACCTGTCTCTTCCTTTTTGGCTCTCATGGAGGCGTCATGATGCTTTTTTGAGTAAAGTGCCAATAAGGTCGTTTCCGAGGTCGATGCGGCGCTGCACTTACATGTTGTTATCCTTTCCTACACAGGCTGACTACCCTTCGCTCACCATGGAAGCAAAGAAGACTATCGAGAATACGATCGTAAGCACATATATTTTGTTTTGCAAAATCTGAAGAATTTATGGACAGGTACCTATTTGTGAATCAGGCTCCCACTTATCTTGAAACAAAACGCCGATTCACAGGAGCATTCGAACGAAGAAGTGCAACCTGCACCTTTGCTTGTGAAGATGTTAAATTGAAGTAAAAATTTTTCTATGGAACATTAGTATCCTTCTTTCATTCCCATGCATTTGCTTTTCAAGGTCATCCTGTCTAGTAAGCTATAATCGTAAGTGTTTCATACCGAGACTCACCGAGGCTTAACTGACTTCATTTCGGTCACGGATGCCATCACTGCAATTCTTTCTCTTTAGCTTGTCCTTCTTTTCCTTTTCTTCCTTGTTTTTTTTATATTGTATGTTTCTTCTGCTTGTTGTCTAATTCTCCGTTGTTGTTTTTTATTTCTGCATATCTCTGCTTACTCTCTTTGTCTGTTTCTCTTAATTTGTCTCATTTTGCTTCGCTCCTCCTCCGTGTGTGTTTTTTTAAGCGAAGCTTTTCTTAGTGAGCTTGGGCGACTTCGAACGTATCTATCTATCTATCTATCCACCTACGACTTTTAGCTCTCCTGGCCGTTTCGATAATGGTATCGATAAGAAACTTCGTAAGGCTGTATGAAGAACATACTTGACTAGTCATAACATGAAAATCATGACATGTATGCCATGAATGTCATGATTTACATTTCATGGTCCTGCAGCTTTTGCGGAGGTTTCGTTCACATCGTATCTTGCAAAACTGGTATGGTATGGCGTCATTGCATGGCGAACACAAGTGACAGACGCGAACATGAAAATCATGACTTGCGTGTCATGTAACAACATGACTACATGTCATGCTCATGATACACTCGCGTCCGTTTTGCTAGCTTTGCTTATGCCAAATTTGGTATTACGGGACGTGAATGGAAAACGAAGGTATGGTACTGCTGCAAGCATAATAAACATGAGATGCCTGTCATGTAACAACGTGACTACACGCTACGCTCATGATGCGCTCGCGGCCGGCTCGCTAGCTTCACATGCCCCAAACTGGGTATTACGCGACGCGAACGGATGACTTAGGTTAATGACACATGCAAACATGATAATCACGACATGCATGTCATGTTACAACATGACTACTTGCCACACTCATGATGCGCTCGCGGCCGTTTCGCTGGCTTCACATATGCCACATTTGGTATTACGAGACGCCAATGGATGACAAATGTATATAACTGGTGCAAACATTATAATCAATGAGGTGCGTTTCATGTGAGAACATGACTACATGCCACAGTCAAGGCGCCAATACATTTCGACGTGACGCGGTTCGCGTGCTCGCCGGCGTTCATTTCGTTACGTCACGCCAGCGTTGCCACGCCAGGTGCCGGTCTTGCCATATACTCGCAGGCGCGTGCCGTGCTGGGTTGCTTTGACGCATGCGTGTTTCAGCGCGTCCGGCGTCCCTCCGTCACTGAAAAAGGGAGGTGCGGTGTTGTCTGGGTAGGGGGAGTGGTTCTTAAGAAGGAAGAAGAAGAAGAACATTAACTTTATTTGTCGAATCTAGACGATTCGAGTCCGGCGTTCTTTAGTGGGCCTGGGCACCCACCGCGGATGCGGTTCCGAGACCTTGTCTCGAAGCGGCTTCCTCGGCACGCTGGACGGCCCAGAGTTGTGCTGTCAGGTTCGAGCTCAGCAGTGCGGCCATCCAATGCGAGCGGAGGCTGGCGGTATAAGAGTGAGACGAATCGGCACTGTTCGAATTGTTTATTAGGCCCTGACACTCCCACAGCATGTGACTAAGGGTGGCAACCTCGCCACATGACCTGCATCTGTTTGTAGTGTATATGTCTGGATACATGGCGTGCATGAGTCTAGGGTTTCTGTATGAATCTGTTTGTTATTGTCTGAAGTGTGCCGCTTGCGTTCTGTTTAGCCTATCGTGAGGAGATGGGTATATGCGTCTTTGTAACTGGTAATGTGTGGTGATGTCGTGAAACCTGGTCATACGATCCTCCCTTGCCCAGATGTCTGCAGTTCCCCGCGGGGGCTCGTCGTCCTCCGGCGATGCTCGGTGAGTGAGGCCTCGAGCAACGCGGTGAGCCGCTTCGTTCGGGGTGCTCAGTCCGGTATGTGCCGGGATCCATAACAGGTGCCTTCGGTTATCGAATTCGACCTCTCCTGGATGTATAGGATGTCGTTGGAGTATGTGAAACGCCTCTTGCGAGATGCGTCCGTTGGCGAAATTGCGAATCGCTGTTTGCGAATCACTAATCACGTATGTGGCATCGGTCTGTGTGAGGGCCAGTGCTATAGCCACTTCCTCTGACGCTTCAGCGTGTGCCGTGTTCACAGTGAGGCTTGTGATGTACTTGCCACGATGGCCGGTAACTACCGCCGCGAAACTCTTTTTATGGGTATAACGCGCAGCATCAGTAAAAACCGCTTCAGTGTCGTTGGAGTAGCTTTGAGTAATGCGTTGTGCCCTGGCTTTACGCCGTCCCATATGGTGTTGGGGGTGCATGTTGCGAGGCAATGGAGGTACGTATACTTGCTCGCGCACCGATCTTAGAATTTCGACTTTGATGCCGTGCTGCGTATGGTACGTGATGCCAAGCTTTTCGAGTAGGCGTCGGCCTGGGCGGGTCTTGGATAGGCGCTCGAGCTGGGAAACTTGTTGCGCCTCCACGAGTTCCTCGAGGGTGTTATGCAACCCTAGCTCTAGGAGTTTGCTGGTGCTAACTCCAGGCGCCAGTCCCAACGCGAACTTGTACGTCTTGCGTATCAGGGCGTTAAGCTTGTCTTTTTCCGCAACTGTCCATTTGTGAAACGGTGCAGTGTACATTAGTTGTGAAATAACAAAGGCTTTCATGAGCCGTATGACACTGCCTTCGTGCATGCCCGCATGTTTGTTCGTGATGCGTCGGATGAGTTGCATCGTGCTGGTAGCCTTTACCATTATCTTGAGCAGTGCTTTACCATTGCCGCCGTTCTGCTCAATCATCATCCCCAGTACCCGGATCTTCTTTACCATTGGGATTGGTGAGCCGTTTGATGATGTTAGTTTGATTTCCAGTTTTTCGGAAGGTACGTAGTTTTTGGGTGGGCGTCCCTTTTTCACCGGTCCATATAGCAGTAATTCGGATTTTTCGGCCGAGCAGGTGAGTCCCGTGCCTACGAGGTAATGTTCCACGCAATCTATGGCCGCCTGTAAGCGATCCTCGATCTCTCCGTCACTGCCAGTTGTCGTCCAGATCGTAATATCATCCGCGTATAGCGTGTGGTGCAGTCCATCAATTTGATGTAATCGCTCGGGTAACCACAGCAGGACAAGGTTGAAGAGCATCGGCGAGATCACCGAGCCCTGCGGTGTACCCGAGCTTCCAATGTTGATTTGATTTGATTCTAGCTGTCCCACTCGCATGCGTGCGGTTCTTCCCGTGAGGAAGTCTCGGACGTAGTTGTACACTCGCATTCCGAGGTTCAATCTGTCTATTTGTCACAATATGGCGTCGTGACGAACATTATCGAAAGCCTACTTCAGGTCCAGGCCAAGGATGGCTCTCGTTGATCACCCAGGATTTTCTATGATTTCATGTTTTAGTTGTAGAAGAGCATCCTGTGTGGAGAGATGTCTTCTGAACCCAATCATTGTGTGTGGTAATAGGTTGTTGTCCTCGAGGTAATCTGTTAGTCTATTGAGGAACGCATGCTCCATCAGTTTACCTACACATGATGTTAGGGAGATAGGGCTCAGGTTCTGCAGCTGCAATTTCTTGCCGGGTTTCGGTATAAGTATGATCTGCGCTTCTTTCCATGGCTGGGGTAACTTTACACGCACCCAACACTCGTTAATATAATCTTTGAGTTTCTCTAGCGATCTGTAATCGAGGTTGCGCAGTGCCCTGTTCGATATTCGATCTAGGCCTGGGGCTGACTTGGTATTGAGTTTGGTGAGGGCCGCCTCGATTTCGGAAATTGAGAATTCTGCGTCTAGGATGGCGTTGCCTTCTCCCCTGTAGTCGGGATGTACTTGCGGGGGCATTTGGGATATGTAATGGAGTTCCGCTTCCCGTAGGAAATCTTGCTCCGTTCCCACGTAAGCGTGTATGATTTTGCATATGCCTTGCCTCTGTGAGGTCTTGATGTTCGCGGGATCTTTGAGGTACCGCAGTATCTGCCATGTGCGACTCGAAGTGAGCTGATCATCCATCTGCGCGCATTTCTCTTCCCATTGCTGTTGTTGCAGGTTAAGTGCGTGCTTTTCTATTTCTTTGTTGAGCTGTGCTATTTGTTTTCGCAGTCTCCTATTATGTCGTTGTCGTTTCCAACGGCGGTGCCTGTAGTTGGGTCTTGGCTTGCCACATGTGCAGTAACCGGGTGTCTATTCTATCAAGCCCAGCTGTTGACGGCATCATTTGCGTCGCCCTCTCGATGTCGCGCCAAAGTTGCTCGGTCCATTGCTCAATGTCTTTGATGTCTTCAATCTGTTGCTTGTCTCGATTTTTTCGTAGTAGTTCCCAATTGGTGATCTACATTTGGTGACCGGCATTGTGTTCCTGTGGGCCGCCTTCTGCTTCTATAGAGATAATGTAATGGTCACTGCCCAAGTCTTGCATGGTGTTTCTCCAAGTCACCTTTCGTGTATTGCACGTAAAGGTAAGGTCAGGCGTGGTGTCAGTGCTGACGCTGTTGCCCTGCCTAGTTGGTGCCGCTGGGTCAGTGACCAGCTCGAGGCCGGCGAGTTGCGCCGTTTCCCACAAATGCCTGCCTTTCGGCTGATCGTGTTTGTAACCCCACGCCGTATGCACCGCGTTGAAGTCGCCTCCAATGAAGAGTTGTTGCCCCTGGGCGATATCGAGTGCTCGTTTGAAGAGGACGTGAAAGCGGTGTTTGCGGCATCTCGGACTGCTATAGACGTTGAGTACGAAGATGCTGTCGGGCGTCTTACGTGGTGGAATTAGCTCTACGAGGACGTTTTCAATATCCTTGACATGGGTGTCGTGTTCGATGACCGTGAGCTCTCGCTTGACCAGTGTGGTGACGTTTGGATTTTCCTCCTTGCCTGTTATAGACTGGTACCCTGAAAGTTTGGCGGGGCCGTTTATTTCCTGCAGTATGATGACGTCTGGGTGTTCGGGGATCGTTTTCAGATATTGTTGTAGGTGCGCTCGTTTGTTTTTGTAACTTCTGCAGTTCCACTGCCATATTGTATGTTTTTGTTTCGAAAGGTGTCTTGCCATGGTTATGTGGTGCTACATGTGTGGCGCCGCTTCGCTATGCGACGTCACCAGTGCGCTGTTGGCAGCTTCTAATCTGGACAATCTGAGATAAATGCTCTACAAGCTCTGTTGAATCGTACGCGTGATAGTCGCGGTGATAGTTTCCTCGAGACTGCTCACGCGAGCCTCGAGTGCCTTCACTCGGGTGTCGCCTGTTGCTGCGCGCGTAAGCTTGGAACGTACTGTACTGACTTTTTAAGGGAGACAGCCGGCCCGCATTTAGTATCAGGGCCTTGGGCCTCACCGTCGTCTACGAGTTCTTCTTGTGTTTCCTGCATTGCCTGTTGATCAGTCTCGCCGTGAGCGGCAGACTGGAGCTTTTGTATGAGTTCGTCCTTTGCGTGAATCTGTGCCTGCATGCATTCAATTTGTTTTTGCATAGTTTGTATCGTCTGTGTTAACTGAGCTATCTCCGCCTCTATCTTAGTGTGTATTTTGCCGCCAGCCTCCGTGTTTCTTGCGCGTTTTCCTTTGACCGCATCTGCAAAGCTCACCGAATCAGTTGCCTTCGCGTCCCTCGTTGGGGTCCGTCCAGGTGTTCGGCTGCGAGCTCGGCGTTGCTGCTGCTTTCGGGGTCCCGGTGTGCGGCTACGAGATCGGGAGTGGCTTCGACTGGGTGTCCTGGATCTTGAGCGGGGCTTGCTGGTGGAATAGTTGGTGGCAGTGGCCTCTGCATCCTCGTTGGGCCTGCGTCGTTCCCATTGTCTCTTCGTCACGATGTAAGGCGTTTTGTACCTTGCACGGCAGTTACGGTCCGCCGTCATGTGTGCGCCCCCGCACAGCTTGCAATGGGGGGAACACTGGTGGTTGGGGCCTGGGTTAGGGGCGTCACAACTACGACACACTTTGTCTTTGGGCTTTGGGCACACGTCCATGCGGTGACCAAGTCTCCCGCAGCAGTGTCACATGTCGATTTGCTTGCGATACAAAGTGCAGCGAAGGAGAGCGCCGCCATAATTGACGTAAGTGGGCACTCGCGGTCCTTCAAACGCCACTATGACGGTCGTGGTGTTACTGAGCCATTTGGCTGCCAGGACGTAAGGGTTACGTGCGTGAACGATGCTGGTATGAATGGACTGGGCGTCTTCTTCCAACGGGATGCCCTTGATTATTCCCTTCACCGTGTTGTCGGGGGCCGTCTCGTACGCACTAACCTCGTGGTGGCGGTCGCCGATGGTGATGGCTTGAAGCTGTCTGTACTTATCGGCGTGAGAGGCATGGGGTGTGCTCACGACGATGATGTTTCGATGGTTGTTAGAACACACCGTCTCCTCCCCTGCTTCATGAGCCGGTACGTTGGCCGCGCGGTAAATCGCCGATGCGAGGCGCACGGTTCCGGTGGTGGCCACGTCAAGGACTCCTCGTGGTCGTATCACGATCTTGAAATCGCTCCGTGGGTGTAGTAGCGATTTGCTCTTTCTAATGACTTGCTGCTTGATGTTACGCGTTTGTCGACGCGAACGCTGTCGGTTGAAGTCCGCTCCCTCGCCAGTGCAGGAGGGGGCTCCGTTCTGGGTGTTGCTTTGTGCGTTTGCGCGGTTAACTTGGGTCTTACATCCGATGGTGCACCAATCCGTGCCCTCCAGAAACTCTTCGGGGGAGATATCCTCCCCGTTCACTTGGACTTCCATCGTTGTTGGGCGAAGAAAGCGCCCGCGTCAGAGGAGACGCTCAGCGCGTCTCGTCGGGTGGCCGGCTTTCGTGAGCGTCGGCCCAAAGGGGCGCGGGTTGAAAACCTCTCAAATCCGGCAAAAAGTCCTTTCCCACCTTTAATTTTGGTGTCAGTGGAATCCTGGTCACTTTCCGCACGCGTTGTTGTAACATTCATGGGCAGAATGACCGAAAATCACTGGCAAATAGTTCTTGGAAGACGGAGCCGACGTGATGCGCGTCCGCTCTCTTCGGCGACCAGCGCGCCCTCCCCCTAGAATATAACTGTTTGCCCTTTACAACCTCTCTTAAGAAGGAGAACGGAAGAGAAAAGTGAGCCCCGTTATTGTCTGCTTCAGTGAGCGACACCGCCACAGGGCTCACAAGGGATGGGGGTGACGAGGGATAAAAAGGGTAGAAGTAAAGGTGTGGGAAAAGGGAACAAGAAGCAACAACAAACTGAGGGGATAGGAGAGACAGGAAAGATGGAAGCACGGTCACTGGAGTCCGAGGACGGGGTACACTTGCGAGATATGTTGTCGGCGTCTGTAGATGGCGTAGAGCAGGTCCGGTAAGTCAGAGCTACGCTGTCGTCGAAGGTCATCGGCGACAGGAGGTGAAGTAGGGCGAGCCCAGTCGGCCAGAGCTACAGTGACGCCGAAGGTCGCAAGCGCGCGGGCGCACAACCGGTCGGCACGAAATCCAGCGAGTGACCGTTGTCTGGGTAACGTATCGGCGCAACATGCAGCATGTCGCATTTCGCACCGATTGCCGTCGGGCCGTGCCAGCGGAGGCTGGTCATGCCTGGCGTCAGACTATAAAGTGCTCGCGTTCTGCTAAAGTAGCGTAACTGTGCACAGCGTGCGCGTGCGTCAACGCTACATTAGAATATACTGGGCCCTTCATGATGCGCTCGCCGCCGTTTTGCTAGCTCCACATATACCAAACAATGTGTTACGTGACGTCAATGAATGACGAAATATATGACTGGTGCAAACATGATAATCCTGACACGCGTGTCATGTAAGAACATAACAGCATACCACGATAGCGTGCTCGCGGCCGTTTCGTTAGCTCCACATTTACTAAATTTGGTATCAGGTGACGTGAATAGTTTACAGAGGTAAACGACACATCGAAATGATAATCATGCCACAGAACACACGTGCAGCATCATTCACACTCCAGCTCGTAACGTTGTGCGGATATTAAAGTGACATATCAATATTTCTCATTAGTGCTTCGCATATCATCGATTCCAACTGTACATGAGATCTGCCATTTTTTATGATTCTTTCGGGTCTTTTTCTTTCTTTCACTCTCTCTCTCTCTCGGTTCACGTGTATTGCTTTTGTTGTATTTTTAGGTCTTTATGCCTCATATTTCTTTCTTTTTCTCTATTCTATTTTTCTCTCCTTCTCTTTCTGATTTCTCTTGTTCTCGCTTTCTTTCTCCACTTTCACTTGTTTCATGTGCTCCACTTCCCTGTGCAGGCCTTTTATTTACACCTGCATCTGCTGCATTCGGTAGGGAAGCTTCCCGAATTCCTGAGGTGCACCAGCACCTGTGGTGTTCTGCGGACACCAAACTTGTTACCGTTGGCTCAGGCAGCTCCGTTCTTAAAGGGGCACTCCCACAGAATTCAACCTCCCCTTTCCACCTATTTTTTCTGGTCAGTTGTGCTGACCAAATTACATACTGATTAATGTAGTAGGAGCAGCATGCAGTGCTGTGTTATTCGAATTAGAAAATTCAAAATACACGAAAAATATGGCCCCGTGTATGCATGTTTCACTGCAAATGTCGTCGAAAGACGATGGTCTTGCGTGTGGAGAAAGTGAACAAAACGTTTATTGGATGTTCTACGCTAGAAAATCGGCGTATTGTATTCTGGAAACGTTGCGTTAGAGAGTGTCGATCCGTGCAGCGAAGGTGAACGAGCGCATCGAGGCACGTTAGACACTAGCGCCATCTGGCAGTTATCTTCAAAAACGAAGGAAGGCGTGTGCGCCCGCGGAGAAAGATGCCGCGCCTGTCTCGGGGGCGGTAAGGTGTAGATTTCAAATCGATGGACAGGTGCCACCGCCGTGTCGTCTTAGCAAAGCGTTAGAAACACTTGCCTTTTTAGCACCATGCTGCATTGCCAGTGCAGCGTGATAAACGCCAAGGTCCTTAGAAATAGAGAGTTTTAGTACTGCGGAATGGTGCTACGTACGCATCACGCAAGCGCCTTGCGTTACGTAAAGTCGTTTGCCACTAATCGGCTTTTAGTACGCTGTAATACCGGCGTACGTAATGAGCGTGAAGCGTGTTGTGCCATCTGGTAGATCAAAATAGAAGCACGTGTTGTTGACAGCCAATGCGAGCCAATTCAAGTGTTATAGCCAGATTATGGCCATATTTTAAGCCACAGAGCCGGTCGGTGCTTGCCTTCGATGCCGCCATTTCGCAAAACGAAGTCTCACGCTGTCGCGAACTTGTTCGAGAGCGGCGCGATCAGCTCATACGTACGCACGCGCGCATCTCATGCGTGCTTACGTAGCGGCTGCGTACGTAACGCGATACGTGCACGTTGCGGTCTGCGCATGCGCACTACGCAGAACGTGGCGTCCTTACGTACCCAACGCCGCCACGTACGCAGCGTACGCAGTACTAAAACTCTCTAATACTTATGTGTGTCTTCTTTAGTATAAAGACACACATACAAAATACCGTCGTGTTGTTACGGTGCCTCAACTACTGACAAGCGGCGATCAACTACTGACAAGCGGCAAAGTGCATCGCCATTTATACTCTTGCCATCGAACGTTCCAGCGTTATCACTGGCGGTGACGAGTGTTCCAGAATTATCTGTACAGTTCGCGGAGCGGGCGTGATCTTATTGAAATGATCCACTACAATCCCGAAGCTTCTCGAAAACTGCAGGCGTGGTTTGCGCTGAGAATTGTGTAGTGCACTGGGGAGATAACAAAGCTTGAGGAATGGAACGTGCCATCGCCCCCCTCTGGAAAAGGCATCGTCCCGATGCTTTAACTAAAGACGAAGGTATTGATTGATATGTGGGGTTTAACGTCTCAAAACCACCATTTGATTATGAGAGACGCCGTAGTGGAGGGCTCCGGAAATTTCGACCACCTGGGGTTCTTTAACGTGCACCTAAATCTGAGCACACGGGCCTACAACATTTTCGCCTCTATCGGTAATGCAGCCGCCGCAGCCGGGATTCGAACCCGCGACCTGTGGGTCAGCAGCCGAGTACCTTAGCCGCTAGACCAGCGCGGCGGGGCAGTAAAGACGAAGGTACAACAATAATGTAAGAAAGTACAATGAATAAATTACGATACAATAATACTACAAAAAAAAAACACTGTTTCAGTTTGTTAACGCGCTTGAAACGGCTTGAGGCGCGCGACATGGACGACTTCAGGTCGCGATCGGCGTCATTGAGAATTCCTGATGCCGTCGGCGTCAACTTCGTAATCAAGTGGGCCGAGACGTCGAAGCAACCTGTATGGTCCGAAGTACCGTCGCAGAAGCTTTTCACTGAGTCCACGTCGGCGTATTGGCATCCACACCCAAACACGTTCACCGGGCTGGTATTCCACGAAGTGTCGTCGAAGATTGTAACGGCTGCTGTCGGTCGTCTGTTGATTCTTGATACGGAGACGCGCAAGCTGTCGGGCTTCTTCGGTGCGTTGAAGGTACTCCCTTACATCGAGGTTTTCTTCGTCGGTGACGTTGTGTAACATGTCATTGAGCGTCGTTGCCAGGCTCCTTCCGTTTCCGGGCTCCTTCCATATACGCAGCGAATGATGATGAGTGGGACGAATATCCCCGGGCTCTAAGCTCAGCCGTGCGTCTATTCGTCCGTCTGTCTGTCTGTCTGTCTGTCTGTCTGTCTGTCTGTCTGTCTGTCTGTCTGTCTGTCTGTCTGTCTGTCTGTCTGTCTGTCTGTCTGTCTGTCTGTCCGTCCATCCGTCCGTCCGTCCGCCTGTCTGCCATCTTATCAAGCTCATATCAAACTGGACGTATGAATGCTATATGAACGTCCTCTTTATAACGGGGCAGTGACATGTGTGCCACCAGGCTCGCAAGAAAAAGTGAAAACTTTTTTATTCTGTTGGCCAATTGTCTTATCTACTTCGATCAAACCGCCCCGCCACGGCGATATAGTGGCTAAGGTACTCGGCTGCTGACCCATGGGTCGCGGGTTTGAATCCCGGCTGCGGCGGCTGCATTTCGATGGAGGCGGAAATGTTGTAAGCCCGCGTGCTCAGGTTTTGGTGCACGTTAAAGAACCCCAGGTGGTCATAATATCTGGAGCTTTTTACGGTGTCTCTCATAATCGTATGGTGGTTTTGGGTCGTTAAACTCCACAAATCAAACATCATCAACCATCAATATCATACATCGAATGAACTGATCTTATTATAACAAAAAATTTACTTACGTTCCATCTCTGCCTCTTCAGGCAGAGGGACCTCATTTTTACCACTATTGTCATTTATCACTACTTTTCTGCCACCAATACTCCAACTATCTCTTACTTGCTTTTTATCGCTGACGTGTCCAGCTTTCCATGTTTGTCCCTAAAACCTAAAGCCTCATTTAGGCTTCTACCTACGCATATAGCAGGGTGGATATCGCCGCATTCATTCAGAACATGTTCCACTGTTTTTTAGCTCCCCCACAGAACGTAATTGTTCTTTCTTTTTATTGAATCTGGCTTTATGACTACGTATTCTAAGTTAACTCGGCCTCGCTTCGAGCAGTAAAGTGCTTCCCCTTGAATTATGATTAAACCTCTCCCGCATTATTTTGTTCTTGCCCTTTCGGTAGTAACTGAGAGCCAGCTTATTTTCCATCGCTGTCGTCGAATAATTGCTCTTCGCCTCTCTCTCTGTTCGCTTAATGCTCCTTGTAGCCATATCGCCCACACCACCAGCCGCGTACTTACTGGTGAGCCTCCTAGTTCTTTTTTTCCGCTTTGTCTCCACGCTCTTTCTAACTACATTGCACGCCCGACGCCATCTAGTAATCACTTCCCGTACTTCAATAGCACAGCGACATCTAGTGAACATTGCGACAAGAGATAACTACTACGGAGGATGGACTGTGCCAATGCTAAAGCGCTTCGCTCCTAAAAGAGGTACATCAAAAGTGTTCGGGGGCCTCTTTAATAGCGGAGGAGGCGCTGCGGTAACCGAGGTGAATGGACGCTCTTCACATCGGCTCCGTTCACATAGAATGATTTAGCAGCGAATACAGCCAGGCACCGCTTGGATTTATATACCATCTGATTCTTCTCGTCACCGAGAATCCGAAGAGGCCGAATTCTAAGGTGGGTGATCATTTTACGAGATTTGACGACCGAAAACCAGCCCCCACCAAGAAGCGTCTACTATTCCTACGACCGGCGCGCCGCGTCGACTGGGGCGGCCTCACGATAGCCAGGCCTCGGCGTTCGCGCCTAGGCCGTAATCATCAATAATGGAGGTATCACAGCAGAATGAAGACGTCACCCAACGGGAAGACGAAGACGTCACCCAACGGGAAGATGACACAGGCAACGGGTGGACAGAAGTCGGAAACAGAAAACGTGCGAAGAAAGGTAGCCAGGAACGCCGTGGTAGCCCTAGCCCTACTCGAACGCCTGGAACACGTGGTGCAAATCTGATATCCCGGATAACCAGAGCCAGCAAAATGCCAAGACTGCCGACAGGCGACTACAAGATAGTTATAAGGCCAAGAGGAGGACTGCAGCTATCCAAGCTCAGCTTAACGGAGCTAGACAAAGCTGTGTATGAAGCAGCCGAGATCTCTTATCAAGAAAGAGAGACGGACACGATTTGTCCGAATAATTTTCAGAACATCTTGGTCGTTAGCACCCCAAACCAAGACCATGCAGACAAGTACCAAGGCATCAAGCACATCAAAGCCAACGACAAGTTGTATGAGGTGGGAGCATACGAGACGGCCCCGGAACTCACTGCCAAGGGTGTAATCAATGGGATTCTTTTGAACGAAACTTCACGGGACATCACCGCAGCTATTATTACAGCCCGAAATCCTACGGCGATCGCAGCCAAACGTCTTGGCAACACCACGACCGTGATAATTCTATTTGACGGCAGCAGAGTCCCGACGCTCGTCATGTACACAGGAGTGCTCACACGCTGTTCACTATACAGGAAACAAGTTGACTTTTGCAAACAATGCAACAGACTTGGGCACAGGAGTGACGTGTGTTGGAGGCCAAACGACAAGCTATGTGCGGGTTGTGGAACGCCTGATCCGAGCGAGGACCACCCCTGAAAGCCACGATGTCAGCTGTGCGGCAAGGATCATCCCATGGCTGACAAACTCTGCAAGGCCAAGTTCAAGACACCCTACATAGTAAAACAACGCCAGTGGTTCCGACAACTTCAAGAGACGCTCGAGGAGAACTACCTCCTACCACCAAGCCAACCGAACGCGGGAGGTCCAAATTCCGGACGAGGGCAACTCCTTGGTCCAGATCAAGGTCCTGGTCCTGTGCAACGCCCCACGGCCACACCTCCCAGTCTCCGGGACCGAGAAGGCTCACTACATCCCGTTCCAGATCCTGGTCTAAGCCAAAGGGTGGCAATGGCCATCAAGGGAACCCGGCATTCACGGTGAGCTGGTCAGGCGTGGCTAAAGGGACGCGCCCTGGGCCTTCGGGGGAGAATGCGCATAATGTCAGTGATATAGTGGAGCTAAAAAAATAAAACGCTGAGCTTAGACAATTGATATCACAGCTTACTCGGGAATATAATAGTTTTAAAAACTGCACAAATACAACTTCTAGTCAAATGCGTTCCGCGGCCCAAGAGCGCCTCGAAGAAATGCCAGATAACCGAATGGACGAGGACAGTACCTCGCCACCTCTTAAAAGAAAAGCTCTGGTGTCTAATCACAAAACTACGGCGCAAACCTCGAACTTTAATCAAACATTGTCCGAAATACAGAAAGCAGTTAAGCAACAGGCAGAGGCAACCAACAACCTCTCGCTTGCAATATCCATGATCATGAATAGACTAGATAAACTCGAAGCTAACGTAGCCAATCTCAACCCTAGGACACCTCTGGTACTTCCAGCTACCAACTTTCCAATGAGCACTGAAGGCAATTCACACTTATCTCAGGGCACCACATCAGCGGCTATATCAACTAATTTCATGAGGCCTGCCTCCTTTCACCCTCCTCCCTCTTCGATAGCCAACTCAAAATAGGGAAGCCCAGAAAAAGGGACTTCATTATTTGGCAGTGGAATTGCAGGAGCTATGAGGGGAAGAGAGCAGTCCTGCAACAACACCTTAGAGACAGGACCAAACCGGATGTTCTAAGTTTGCAGGAAACCCATGGTTTAGCTAAGCTACCGGGATATCAGGCGATCAGCCCCTCAACAGGGGATATTAGAACACTAACCACTCAGTAAGGAAGGGACTCGTAGCAATCGGCCACGACACCTGCATCACAGAAATTGAGCATATATTCGTACAACTTGCCCCTACAAGAAAAAAATCTCCGAGCATATTTATTCCGAACTTGTACAGCAATCCCACACGCATACGACAACGCTTCTTTCTTCTCTTTAAGAAGGCCGTAGATATAGCGGGACCCAATCCACTTGTCATAGATGGAGACTTTAACGCGCTCCACACAGTGGTTGGGGATACGGATACACAAGAGCCAAAGAAAAAACGCTATGGCAGGATATTCAAGAAACAGGCTTAACTCTCATCACTCACCCCGACTCCCCTACGCGTATGGGAACTGGGCTTGCAAGAGACACCACTCCAGATTTAACGTTAGTTCGTAACGCGGGGACCGCTAAATGGAAAAACACATTCGATGATCTGGGGAGTGATGAGCGAATATTATAAATCATGATATAAACCATGGCTGCCACAGAAATTCAGAGACAGATTATATGGAGTGACTGGGATAAGTTTCGGAAAGTCAAAACGCGAAAAAACAAGACCCTATCAGCAATATTGAAGATTGGATCAAAGATGTCAATAACGACGTCAGTGAGGCAACGCGAAATATCACTTCAAGTCCACCCCTAGAGCAGATTGATAGCCGTCTCGCACACATGTGGGAGGCCATGCAATCACTGCAGAATAGATGGCGGGGACAGAGGCACAACAGGCCCTTGCGCAAGCGCATAGCCAAGCTGAACAAACAGATCGAAGAACATTGTAAGCAGCTAAGCAAACAGCAATGGGACCAAGTTTGTAATAGTCTCGATGGCCAAATGAATGCTGGTCAGACATTTCGCATGCTCAAACACCTGCTAGACCCAGATAACACCAAATCAGCACACAAGCAAACCTTGCGTAAACTGGTGAACCGGTATACGGGCAGTCGCTGAGGCTAGCAACACGTACATTCCTGCCATGCCTGTCATAGAGCACGGACCATATTCCGGAGATCCGAACGAGCTCCTATATGAGGAGTTTACGGTGGCTGAAATCAGGGCTGTGCTACGGAAGCTAACCACCAAATCTGCACCGGGACCAGACGGGATCACTAACAGAACACTACGGAACCTTGACGACCAAGCCATAGAGAACAACACGCAATATAATAACGAGTGCTGGACCGAGGGCACTATACCAAAACAGTGGAAAAAAGCTAAAGTAATCCTCCTCCCCAAGCCCGGGAAACCCCCCGATCTATCGAATTTACGCCCCATATCACTAACGTCTTGTGCTGGGAAGCTGATGGAACACGCTTTTCTAGACAGAATCAACACTTTTTCTTGAGGAGAACGAAATCTACTCAGATTTCATGTTGGGGTTCCGCACACGGCTCTCCACGCAAGACGTCATGCTGCAAATTAAGCAGCATATTCTAGACAACAAAACAAGAGCTACCCGGGCGATCTAAGGATTATACCTTAAAAAAGCCTTCGACAAAGCATCGCATACGGCTATCTTACATTAGATCTGCCAATTAAGCTTAGGATCAAGAGCGTATAACTATGTCAAGGACTTCCTAACAGACAGAATGGCATTCATCGTAATGGGAGAACTGAGATCTGAGGAAAGGCTTATGGGCAGTGCTGGTACCCTGCAGGGTTCGGTCATATCGCCAATGCTGTTTAATCTCATAATGATAGGACTCCCGGCGCGGCTAAACTCAATATACGGAATACATCATTCTATATATGCAGATGATATCACCATCTGGGCGTGTGAAGGTAGTGACGGAGAGATAGAGCAGAGACTACAGGAGGCCGTCACCACTATTGAGGAGTATCTTGAAGGTACTGGCCTCGAGTGCTCGTCAGATAAATCCGAACTCCTCCTCTATCACCCCACGCTTAAAAGCAGGCCACCCAAGGGATACAACCGGGACCGTGCTTACGAAGAGATCCAAATTCACACCAAAAACGGCAGGACTATTCCTATAGTGCAACAAATCAGAGTCCTGGGACTCATCATCGAGTCTAAGGTTACAAACGGTGAAACCGTCAAGAGGTTAGTAACCAAAGTCACCAACGCAATACGGCTAATCAAGAGAGTCACCAACAAACACCAGTACATGAAAGAGGCTAACGTCATCAGGCTTATTTATTCATTCGCCATAAGTCATATTATATACGTAGCGGCATATCTAAACTTGTATACAGCCGAAAAACACAAAATCAACGCACTCATACGAAAGGCGTACAAACAAGCTTTAGGCCTTCCAGATAGCACCAGCATCGAAAAACTGTTTCAACTGGGCTTACATAACATTTTAGAGGAGCTGTTAGAAGCGCAACAGATTGCCCAGTTGTAGAAACTAGCCAGCACGCGCACAGGACGGTGTATTCTTGACAAGTTGGGCATAAATTACCATAGGCAACAAGGAAGTAATGTGTCGGTTCTAAAGGTGATCAGGGAAAAGATCCAGGTCACTAATCTGCCCAAAAACATGCACCCCGAACTTAATCAGGGCAGAAGAGAAAGCCGCGCTAGAACTCTGCTTAAGGCCTACGGCAGAGACAAGGAGGCATTCTTCGTAGACGCAGCGGAGTACCCTAGTCACAAATCCTACGTTGCGGCAGTAATAAACACCGACCACGAATGCGTAAACGCGTGCTCCATACGCTCAGATAATTCAGAAATCGCGGAAGAGGTGGCTATTGCACAGGCCATAATTTCCCCAAAGTGTAGGTATGTCATCAGTGACTCGCAGTCGGCAATCCGTAACTATGCACGAGGAAGAATATCTCCCGAGGCAGCCAACATACTCCTCCGCAAGGCAAATCTCACATCATCCGCGGAATTCGAAGAACGGTATATTATATGGTTCCCAGCCCATGCCTCGTGTGCGTCCTTCATTCCCAACCTCAACGAGGAGACTCACCGCGTAGCGCGAGGTCTCACTTACCGCACTCGCGATGGAGCTTCACATGAGGTACTGAGAGGAGAGGAGTGGTGGGAGAGGGACAGAATGTTTGGGTTCTGCGACATTACCCAATTCTACCAAAAGTCGAGGCGCAGATTTCCACCACCTAGCTCCACATTAGACAGATCTCAGGAGGTTGATTGGGGGTGACTTCAAACTAGAACATTTCCCAACCCAAAGCACCTAAATCGCATCTACCCCGAACTATACCAAGATGACACGTGTAAGCTATGTAGCATGAGACGCGCCACCCTAGAGCATATGTTATGGGAATGCACACAGATACAGGACGTCAATGCAGTCTCCCCAGAACAGCTTGGGGCGTGGTGGAGAGCCGCGCTGATCAGCTCAGATCGGACAGATCAAATATGGGCCATCCAGCGAGCACTGGAGGCGGCTGAGAGACAGGGTCTCTCCACCGCCCCTGGCGCGGCATAGGCCCACACCTCAATCGGCTGGTTAAATATAGTTTGCTCACTCACTCACTCTTTAATAGCACAGAAGTGATCACAGTGCTGTTGTTTTTAACATATTTCCGTGTCACTGACACCACGTGTCCAAACACACAGCGAGTACCTTTGCATATCCACTAATATGCTGACGCAAGATTGCGTGTTTTTGACCACATAAAAATCACGACGCTTCGTTTTATGTGTATCCCATAGGCTTGTTTGTCACTTGTCCTTCTTTTTAGCCTCATACTCCTCTCTCTACACCGCTTCGAAAAGCAGTGTTTTAGCAAGATCTAGTGGGAGAACCACACAAGCCAGCCTCTCTGGCTAAGGAAAGGCTCCCCGTACTTCATACCTCAGCTAGCGCGATTCACAAATCACACGTGGGAGGACGTGCCACATATTGACATCGATGGAACGTCTTCTGTCTTATACCTAGCCCCCTTGCACACGCAGGCTCGCTTCCTCCCTCTCTTCCCTCCTACGCTCTCCCTCTCTCACCTCGCAATGCAGACACCGGCAGCCTCTGCTAGCAAGTTTCTGTCTCTCAATGCTGATTAGCAGTGATCGGTATGCTCCAGTAGGAAACACCGGTCCATCGCTGCCTGCATTACGCCTCCCCAGGTTTCTCTCCTGCGATACGCCGCCGTGAGTTTCAGCGTTTGCGCCAGCACAGGCTCTCAATAAAGTACACCGTGATCAAGTGAACCATCTCCCAGCTGCTTCGCATCCACACATGGTTCCCTTTATGGGTACATGGTGTAAACTGTGGCCAAAAACACGACTTCGGCTACTGACTCAGTCAGGAAGAAATAGAGTATAGATGGCATACTGAATACAAGTAGTTTTAATATATCTAAACAATCATACTGCTTCAATAAATGGTCATGTACCAATCCCTACGTTTGATGCATTTAGGTGATCTGCGAAGCGTAAGGTGTAATTAACGTTCCTACCTTTTTCAAACAAGTTTGGTTGCACACTCAGTAGCATTTGAAGTCTAAAGCTTACCGAACATCAGGCAATTCATTATACAGTCGAGGGCTAGACATTTTCTCTACATATCATGGCGCAGTGCGAGAGATGCGCAATAAGTTACTTTGACGCTTCCAGTTGGCTGTGCTGTGTCACCTCTTCCCTTCCCGACACCCGGCACCTCACGAGGTGACCCTGACTGCAGGATCAGCCCACATCCAAGAAGTAATGTCGTTCGGTGACTTTATCATGAATCATCACAAATCAAAGTTATCTGCTACGGTATTGTGACGTCAGACAACGCCTAAATGTCTGACGACTCGTGGTGAAGTCATCAGAGCGTGCCCCTCTCGACACGCCGCTAGCTCAAAGAAGGTCACGCAGGGTTTAGATACAAAGCAGCTCATGGCGAAGCTTAATTTATTGTGTGAAACATGGAGCAAGAAAAAGAAAGGAGGGAGTATACATCAATGAGTAAAACCCACCTTGTCGGCCCAACACGTGATCCAAACGTCACAGCATGCGGTAGGTTTTAACGCGATAGCGTTAGAGAGCTCGTGTCGCAAATATTCCGCCGTCGGTTGCGGCACCGTTGGCTGTGAGAGGAAACTCGTCCGTGAGCGGAAAATTGAGAAAAAAACAAATAAAATAACAAATAAAATTTTCGGCCCCATTGAAGATTGAAACCAGGCGTTCGCGTGGCAAGAAAATATCTTACCACGAAGATACCATGCCTCTTTTGTTCTTTGATGCACGATATCATCCCCAATGAACAATGAAATACGAACAACTTACTTTATCAGAAGTCAGGCAAACACTTTTAAACTATGTTACTTGCAGTTGCTTTCGGAAAAAACACTACATAAATGCCATGTAGAGGAAGGAGTCTCCTTAACACATTTTGTTCGACAGGTGTCACGACGAAAACGAGCCCATTCGGTAATTTGTTGGCGCCTTTGGGAGGCCATCAAACTACGTCGAAAAAGGCCGGGATAGTGCAACCATCACCGCTAAAAACACACAGGAACTTTCAAACAGCTTTGAAAATAGACAACTATGTCCATCTAGCGGGAAACATGTCAAGCATTTCACTGCACAGTCATTGCATTACTATAGATACGTCGTGTGTGTGTGTGTGTGTGTGTGTGTGTGTGTGTGTGTGTGTGTGTGTGTGTGTGTGTGTGTGTGTGTGTGTGTGTGTGTGTGTGTGTGTGTGTTGTGTGTGTGTGTGTGTGTGTGTGTGTGTGTGTGTGTGTGTGTGTGTGTGTGTGTGTGTGTGTGTGTGTGTGTGTGTGTGTGTGTGTGTGTGTGTGTGTGTGTGTGTGTGTGTGTGTGTGTGTGTGTGTGTGTGTGTGTGTGTGTGTGTGTGTGTGTGTGTGTGTGTGTGTGTGTGTGTGTGTGTGTGTGTGTGTGTGTGTGTGTGTGTGTGTGTGTGTGTGTGTGTGTGTGTGTGTGTGTGTGTGTGTGTGTGTGTGACAAAACATAATACATAATAATAAGTATGCACTTCGCGGTTAAAGGGGGCACTAGGGGCCGGATTTCGCTATCGCGTTCAAGACGAAGCTGAAGGGGCCCCCAATTTTTTAGTACTACCGGTGCTGTTCTAGCTTTGAACTTGTGTATGCCGGCTTATGTCTGCGCCGAACTAGTGCGTGTCGATTAATAGCATACGGACGTCGTACTCCGAAGTATGGGCAAGTCTGGTTGCTAGCGTCCTTTTCCGAAAAGGTCCCGCGTTGGGCCGAACATGCTGGCTTCCAAAGGGCATGGCTTGCCAAGGCTGCCCGCATGATGTCGCTCTCCCTCCTTCCTTTTTTAAAGACGATAGTCTTGGGGATTTTTGACGCAGAAACTTTGGTCTATCTGTCTGTACATTTGTCTGTTTGTCCACCGTTACCGCGAACTGGTTACTCTAAACAGCCCCAACCCGAACAAATACCCCGAACAACCGACCCCATCCGCAGAGCCCACCAATGTTGCTCAAAGATCAGCGTTCTTACGTGTGTGATTGTCAATTAAAAAGCAATCGTTGCACATATCTAAGGTACCATAACAACACCCCGATGTTTTGTATGTATGCCTTTATACTAGAGAACGAACAGACAAGTAATTTTACTGTAGCGTTACACACGCTGCGCTGACAGTGCGATGCAGGGCTCAAAAAGGAAAGCTTTAACAACGCTTTGCTAAAACGACACGGTGGTGGCATCTGCCCGTCGCTTTGCGTTCTACACCTTATCGTCTCCGAGAATGCACGCATCTTTCTCCGCAGGCACGCAGGCCTTCCTTCGTTTCGGAGATAACTGCCAGATGACGCTCGTGGCTTACGTGCCTCGATGCGCTCGTTCGCCTCCGCTGCACGCTCGAGGCACTCTAACGCAGCGCCTCCGGAACACCACTGAAGGATTTTCTTGCGCAGAACATCAAATAAATGTTTTGTTCACTCTCTCCACACTAAGGACTATTGTCTTTCGATGACATTTGCAGATTACATGCAGATACGGGGCCATTTTTTTCCTCTATTGTGCGATACCACCCTTACTGCGCATGTGCAGCTGCTGGCCCAAGCGCTGCCAGAATGCTCTCCCGCGCTAGCATGCTCCGGCCTGTGGGCTGGGTCATACGCTATGGCCTCTCCCCCTGACACTCTCTCAGCAACATATGGATGGCGTCGCGGAACGAAATTCTGCAGACGCGCATCGAACCAGCGCGTTGCATTCTACAGTCGGGGACAGCCAAAGAATGAATTTAAACTGTACCCACAGCAGTCACCATGCCACCCAAAAGGAATTCGCGCAGACAGATTTAACATATTTCAGGCATAACTTGTCCGCACAGGCACGTGTTGATTTTGCTAGTTTCCCGCCGAAGAATCTTACTTCGGAAATTTCATCATAGATTTTTGCTTCCCCGCTCAGCCAAACGTAACATTTCAACTCTGGACGATGAACTCTTAATTCGTAATTTGCCTACTATTTGCGTTACAAGCGAAAGAGTGCTTATGGTTAGAAGAAATTGCGAATTATTGCTTGACGGCACATGTGAATGACAGGCACCCTGCAATACGGGGGGTGGAGCATGTATTTATTCGTACACTGTAACGGACTGGTGTCACGCACTGGCACACGCAAGGGCGTTCAGGCCTGCGCAGGTGGTTGCGTAAGGGGCTGTGGCGTCTCCCCTTACACTTTCTTAGCGCTCACGTGATGGCGTCAGGGAACGAGATTCTGCAAACGCGTGAAGCTCCTCTTGCACGGACGCGTTAACATCGGGCAAGGTGCCCGTGATGAGCGCAACTTTAAGTCGACCCCTGCGCTGCTTCGCATGCGAGCGAAGAAGCTTTTACGATTAGAACGGAAATCGCAAGCGATTTCTCTGCTGCACAAGTGAATGACAGACACTCTGCAGTACTGTTGGCCGAGCGCGTATTTATTCTTAGATTGTCAGAACGTGCTAGCACGGGCTAGGGCATTCAGGCCTGCGTAAATAGCTGCGTAAGAGGCTGTGGGTCCCTTTTGCGGGATATGGTGCCGTTTTGGAATAATGCATCATGCCCCTGCTATGTCTCGCTTACGGTCACTTCGCAACAATACACGTAATGCTTAGCCTTAATGTCGCAATTTTATTGTCCATACCTTACGTCCGATGTTACGCAACATTAAGATATGGCACTCTTTAGCGGATCGTCTGCTAAGCGAGAAATTATTCAGTGTTAACAAATATCCTTCTCTTTTTCAGGATTGTGCATTGAGCGGTGTCAGCGATGTGAAGGTTGGATGGCTTCTCATTGATTACGGAATAAAAATGATTGGTTAAATAAGGAGGCTCCCTTCTTTCCAGCTAACTACAGAGACAAGCTCCCAACACATGACCATTAGGTTGATTTATATGTGGGGTTTAACGTCCCAAAACCACCATATGATTATGAGAGACGCCGTAGTGGAGGGCTCCGGAAATTTAGACCACCTGGGGCTCTTTAATGTGCACCCAAATCAGAGTACACGGGCCTACATTTCCGCCTCCATCGGAAACGCAGCCGCCGCAGCCGGGATTCGATCCCGCGACCTGCGGGTCAGCAGCCGAGTACCTTAGCCACTAGACCACCGTGGCGGGCCAACCATTAGGTTACGGCTCTCTAATTACTAATAACGTACTAGATGATTGAACATTAAAACTGCATTTTATCAAATTTCGTTCTATTGTTACCTGCAAATCGAGTAAAAATTACAACAGCAAGGTTCTTTGGCTATCTATGGCTTTGTTACACACTCCACACTTGTAGAACAGAGTGCTGATATCGCTGAGGTTGTGAAATTGCAAAATATCCGCATCGGATGTGGTAGCTAATGAATTATATTCTCATTCACGCCGGCAATTACTTTTTCTACTTTGGTGACGGCAACCCGGAAGAGCGCTATAGCTTGTTTCTATACGTGTTCATATAAAACAAACTGTATTTTGTTTCCTCTGTCTTTTATATTTAAGGTCACTTTCTATGACGCTACGGAGTGCTCATATTTTGGCTTCTTGTATTACCGCCTTCACGAGCCTCAAAAATGATTGTTCTCTTCACCCGCCAACTTCAAGACAGTTACCACACAAATTGGCATGCCAGCATCTCATATGGGCAGGCCTCCCTATCACTGCCCGGTATTTTTGGTAAGCTCTCCCCTGGCAAAAAAGGTAATGAACTATCAGTAATACAATATTAGCTTATCTCTTGCCAAATAGTCCTTAAGTGTGCACACCAAGCATATCGTGAGAGCGTCATTCTCAAACGCAAATGCGGTTGGTCCTACACACGGCTAATCACGCGGTTTAGGCTTAATCGTGTTATAGCGTCCCAAACTACATTTTAGAGGTATTTATAGGTCTTATCAAGAAGTACATTGACGTAACATGATACTCACCGCGGCAGTTTATTTGCTGTCGTGTGGCGTTGCTGAGCTCAAGGTCATGGGTACGATTGCCACCATGGCAGAGTCCTTTTCTTGAGGGCACAAATGCGAAAATTCTCGTAGATGTTAGAGTTCGGCTAACGTTGAAGGGCTCACAAACCACTCCTGTGGCTTCGCAAAGCAACACGTTTTGCGAAAAAAATCCCCGAGTCAACTATATAGCCCTTACCTAAGATGGCGGGAAAGCGAGAGCAATTTTCTTTTATGACAGCAGCAATTGTATGAACATTCTCCGTGATTTTTTGTCGTCGACATCATGCCCCGGATATGTATATGTATGTATTTATGAATAAAAGCCACAAATAACTCAGACTGGCAAAAAAAAATGTGTAGCTTGCCAGTGGGATTCTAGCATGTTAATCCTCGCTCCGCAGCCTTCTGCAGTAAAGAGCGCTGGCATATACATTTTTTTTCTTTTATTCATCTCACTCGCCACTGACAGTGGCGCTCCGGTGACGCAAAGGTGGCTTGTCTGCTACGCCCTTGCTAAAGCAGCAGTATTTTCGTCACAGTTCGCTCTAGTTTTCTAATGAAAGTTCTTTAGATGACTGCTCGCATTACAGAGGTTATTGATTGATTGATATGTGGGGTTTAACATCCCAAAACCATCATATGATTATGAGACACGCTGTAGTGGAGGGCTCCGGTAGTTTCGACCACCTTGGGTTCTTTAACATGCACCAAAATCTGAGCATACGGGCTTTCAGCTTTTTCCCCTCCATCGAAAGTGCAGCCGCCAAAGCGGCGATTCGATTCCGCCACCTGCGGATCAGCAGCCACAGTACGTTAGCCATTAGACCACCACAGCGAAGCTTACAAGAGGCTAAGAAATGTGAACATTCACCGTATCTTCTATGTACCCACAGCAAACGCAATCAGGGTCATGTCTCCGAGTTCACAGCGTCCCTCAATAGGCTAAATGGCGTCGATATAGCTTGCGTGAAAATGCCAACGTAAAGCCACGCAAGTTCAAAAATAAAGAGAGTCCGTGCTACTTGGAAGCGTGCCACGCAAAAGCTATCATCTTGTAAGCAAACGACAATTCACTCTCCACTCCCATTGAAAGTTAGTGGGCCTGTGTACACTAAACGTTCGCCGACACAGTTCAGCTGATAACTTCATCGACCTGGGGCTCCATGCAGGATTGGCCGAGTTTCGCAAAACTCGAGATATTCCCGAGATCTGGTGACAACCCCTTGTGAACGAGCCAACAGGACGAAAAAGTCAAATCCACCCCTCAGCACGCTGCGTTTCATCGGTTACGATGGAACCAGTCGCCGCTTCAACGACGGTCGACTAAGTTGGGCGGTGCTTTCAAATCAGAGGCATCATCTTCATTTGTTTGCTTTCCTCCGAGTACAGATGTGAACCCATGCAATAAAAGCTTCAGAAACCTTTTGTGATGATATTTTCTAGAGACATGGCTGTTTAAATTTATTTTGAAGATTTTATTGCATACACTAGGTCTGTTTTATAAAAAAAATCAGCACGGTGGCTTTTGAGATCAGTACTGGCCGAGCATCTTACAACATTCCAGCCGCTCCTAAATCCGAGGCCACGTGTTGTTCTGCACATCCTAGCGAGGCCACGTGTCCATAGAGTAACATAAAAATGACAAGAGTGGTCACTCGGGCCACAAAGCGGCTGAGCTACGCACTTCACCCCAGCCGTAAGATGGCAACACATCACTCACTGCTTCAAGGAAACACGTGGTCAGTTTCAGTTTTAGTTTATTGTTTTCAAAACAAGATGTTACAGCATGAACAATATACAGGCAAGGGTCTTAAAGTAAGAAACTGTAGTGAAACCCCTGGTTAATTATATATACAGAGCGTAATGACTAGTACAGTAAAAGAACGGAATATGGAGCAAAATCAAAACAAGTGAGTTAAAGCGTTTACAATTATATCAGTTGAACGTGAATAAGCGCATCAAGAGAAAACAAAAGGTACAGGTAATTAGAAAAAAAATGTCGATTTGAAAAGAGATATGACATGATACACATAGTTAAGATAGGGATGTTTGAGGTGATTTTTGAAGGCTGCCACGAAAACACGAGATTTTATGGCCGTAGGCAAATCATTCCAAAGTGAAATTGCAGTGAACGCCGATGTTTTTTTTTTTGCCGTAATTACTGTGAACTGTGGGTATCCAAAAATTTTTGTTAGCTGCAAGTCTCGTCACGTTTTTATTGTGCAAAGAATCACGCGACATAAAAGGAAGAGGCAGGTCGTTATGAAGCAGTTCATAGATTAACGCGACTATGCGGAATTGAAACAAATAAACAACCGACAAGATATTCTATGAGCGGAGTAATGCAGAGGAATGCGAAGATTGTGTGGAGGTGGTAGTGATGATGCGTATTGCCTGATTTTGGATGTGTTCAACTGATGACAAGTGGCAAGCGTACGTGTTTCCCCATGAAGCGGTTGCCGTAGTTACTGTGACTATGAATTAAAGCAAAGTACAACGCTAGCAGAGGCTTGCGAGGAAAAAAAAAGCGAGCTTTCATTAACGCACGGATGCCAAATAAATTCTTATGCTTGAGATGGTGGACGTGGCAGCAAAATGTGAGGTTAGGGTCAAGATGTATGCCTAGAAAAGTGACATACTCGCCAGCAGGTACAGAGTGAGAACCAAGCTTTAGTTCGGGAATCATCAATAAGGGTCTTCGAGCAGACTTAAACACCATATATTTTGTTTTTAAAGGATTTAAAACCAAGTATTTATTGCTACACCAATTTATTATGTTAATCAATGCAATGTTAGGCCTAGAAGTGAGAACAGTAATAGATTTATCGGATGAAGATATGGTAGTGTCATCAGCGTCTAAGATGATCGTGATTGGAGCGGTTAAGAGAACTAGGAAGATCATTAATATACAAAATGAAAAGCAGAGGACCCAAAACTGAGCACTGTGGTACACCCTGGTTAATGCATTTAGTTGCTGAATATCCATCTGCTACGTGTACTGTATATTGCCTATCAAGTAAATAGGTTTTTAGGAATGTTAGCACTGGGCCAGTTATGCCATAACGCTTAAGTTTACCAAACAGCACGTGATGGTTAGTCGTGTGAAAAGCTTTAGTGAAGTCTAGAAAAACTGATCCTGCTAAATTACCAGAATCTATGCATTTTTTAATGTAGTCAGTTCGAGACAACACAGCAAGATTAGTAGAACTTCCAGGGCGGAAACCAAAGTCCACGCGTAACCTCACCGACGAAGCTTTGAAATGTTTGCGCCACAATCGCCCAGCCGCAAGGTAGCTAGACAAAGTGAAATGGGTTAAATGAAGCGTAGTGACCGCCGTCTTCGGAGTCACATGGGTTCTATAAAACTCTGGATGAAGGTGGTCATCAAATCTATCTTGCTCCATATTTTCATTCCTGCGAGAGAATTCCCAAAGTCGCGTGCGTTGGTAAGAGAGTATTGGTCTGGAAATTGCAAATGACCACAGTGTCAGTCATCATTGTCCTGTTTTGGCATACTACATGGATAAGTGAATACCAAATCCTAAAAGAAGCAAGAAACAATAGCGGAAGCTAGAGCTTTTCTTTCAAGAGTCAAATTTGATAGCCTGGGCGAACCGTATATTCATCGCCTTCCCCGGGTTCGCTTCTTGCTCGATGCCTAAGCCAATTAGACCGCTTAGATAAAGCCTGTAGCAACGACCTAAAAACAACCTATCGAAACGACCGGCGCTGTATACGCAAAGCTCTGGAACAACCTATAGAAGCAACCAGATTCCGAATCATTCAGTGTCACTCTTACAGGCCTCGCGCAACTTAAGGCAAGCTCCGGCAAATTATTATTATTATTATTATTATTATTATTATTATTATTATTATTATTATTATTATTATTATTATTATTATTATTATTATTATTATTATTATTATTATTATTATTAACTGTTGTTTCAAAAGTTCAATGTTGTTCCAATACTATGAAGACGGAAGCCAGCGGATGTGGTTACACGTTCTGCGGCAGCGGCTTCACGTTGTTTGCAGTTATCCTTGAAAGCGATACATATGAAGTGCTGAGAAAACGTTCATGTGCTACTGCAAGACCTGGGTCACGTTATGTCGCTTCCTTCTGTCCTACTAACTCCGCTTTGCTTTTTTCTTTAGCGCAAGGAAGCTTGTTTGGAATAAGTTGGCTGAGGTTATCAATACAGAGTTATTGTGCAAGGTAACCATACCACACAAGTGGAAAACACATGGATGTCGCTGGACAGGCCATGTAAAAAGTAAAACAAAAGAGGACAATTCTTCAGGTCACCACCGTGTGAACTGTGAATGTGAAGAGAAAGTTATGATTGAGTATTAATATTTGATTCTCATAGTGTCTACTACACAGAGAGCTGGCAAAAGTGTTCTAAACAGAACGCAGTGTGAATTCAAGGCCTGGAAAGATAGTCCTGCCTACATTGCCAGTCCAGAGTAAGTAATAGTAACTTAATTTGTGCGGTACCCTGGAAATGACATGGTACCTGTACAACTACTTTCAACAGGACTAGCATCACTGAAGCACCTGTATATGCATCAGCCCCAGTCGAGAGCAACACAGCATCGAAAGTTCAGAGTAGCACAACGTCAAAAAGGAAGCACTAGTCTGGGTCCCAGGTCACGCCACTCTTTGGAGGCTTTAGAAAAAAATGCAAGCTTTGAGAGGTAGGCAAGAGAAGGCAGCAGTGAAACAACTGGAGAGGAAAAAATGGGAAGAGGCAATGGCTAAGTTGCATGATGAGAGCATGCAGCGGTTTGATCGACTCATGGGCATACTTGCAAATAAGGATATGTCACGATATAGACAACAAACTTTGTAACACTTGAAGTGTTGACTCCATCTGTATTGTTAAAATTTATTAAACAAACATTACTTCGAGACCACACTTTGCAAAACATTCCCACACTAAATAAATCACGAAGCAAATATGAACTTCTAGCACTGTTCCTTCGCAACGAACTCGTGCAGAGACTAACTGTAGCCTATCAGACTGCTATCAAAATCCTTTCCACTTTCATCATTGCCAACATAATCTTCTTGGGGAAGGGCTGCAAGCTTCTCATGGAAGTTCCTTCCATTATAGCACACGTTGTGCAACACACACGCAGTTATAACAATATATCAGCACTGTTGCACTCTTTTTATATCAACAAGGTTTTGATTGATTGATATGTGGGGTTTCATGTCCCAAAACCACCATATGATCATGAGAGACGCCGTATTGGAGGACTCCGGAAATTTCGACCACCTGGGGTTCTTTAACGTGCACCTAAATCTGAGCACACGGGCCTACAACATTTCCGCCTCCATCGTAAAATGCAGCCGCCGCAGCTGGGATTCGATCTCGCAACCTGCGGGTCAGCAGCCGAGTACCTTAGCCACTAGACCACCGCGGCGGGGCTATCAACAAGGTAGAGCCTCCTAAAGCAGGCCGAAGGTATTCTAAATAGGCACTCGTTGAGTGTGTAGTTTATTGAAGCTCTTTTTCCAGAAAGGAAAAGAGCTTCTATTGTCCTTGAATGAGGTTGTAGCGAGAGGGAAAGACGGGACGGCGGCCAACGTGGTCGTGTCGTTCTCTCGCTACTTTATTCCACGCCTGAAGCGGAGCCGCGTGGCTTCCCACGTCCGATACGCCAAGTGCCTAGCTGGTTCTAATACTCGCACAGCTCGAGCTAGCATCCGCTGCGCGAGAGGCGCGGCGCGGTGATCAAGAAATGATGATGGTGATGATGGCACCACAAGGTCATGAGCCATGGCATATGCACTGTCATCCAGTATATAATTGTCTTCGCATGCCTGAATTGCGCGTGCAAAGAAAGGGCTCTTTATCGAACAAAGGCGTCGTCAACCGAACCTGGAACTTGTTCCCGTCGTCACAGATTCCTAGCAGGATTATCGAAGGCCACTTTTTTCAGCGGAAGTTAGACTGCATAGATTCGCATGGAGTGAGTATCCAGATGTGGGATCCATCGATGCAGCCGGTGGTGTTCTTGGGCCCTTTACTTTTGGCGGGGAAACCATTCTTCATGCTACTAGGCTACATACGCTACTGGGCTAGCAAATATTTTCATCGCTAATCTCTTGTAAGAAGTGAACTACCTATGCCACACAAACATGAGCGGACCACTCGGTAACATCAAATTTGTCACCTATGGCATACATCGATATTTGTGAGCCTAGGTACACAAACGTTATGGCGCATGTTTTTTCGGTACTAATTTGTTGGTGGCCTTGCGTTACCCTTGAATAGAACGCTGAAGCCCTCTGGACAGCCTTAAGAGGCACTTGAACTCATACACATGGTACCTTCCGATACACTTTCGTACCCAGGTACACACGGTTGGCGTCGTCGCGTAGCAACGCGCACGCCACCCAGATGCACGCGGCGTCGTAGAGTCGTCGTCGCAGTCGCAAGAAGTGCCATCACGGCCACGTATGGATTGGACAAGGGGGCGGAGGGGGCTATTTAGGCTTACACTGCCTGCGGGCTGCACTCGTGCCAACTTACGCTTAAGTTTTGGCTGTAGCCGTCTCGCGCTTGTCGGCTAGTGTCGAGGCTGCACGTGTCCTTGCTCGACCAGCGCTGCACGCTAACTGCACCAATGTTTATTGAAACCGTCCTATAAGCGTTGCAGTGCACCGCTTGACACTACTATGGTACTTTTCTGAGTTAGTGCTGTTAGTGCACGCCAAACCTGGGAGACCTGTTACGTGCGATCAAGCTTCGGTAACGCCATGTTGACGCTATACCCGCTATTTCGAAATATCGGGAACCACGATCAGTGACGAATGCGATCATTTCAAGGTCTTTGAGCGTGTCACCTTCAGAAAAAAATACGACAGATCCCACGTACCTCGGAATTGATTGATTGATTGATTGATATGTGGGGTTTAACGTCCCAAAACCACTATATGATTATGAGAGACGCCGTACTGGAGGGCTCCGGAAATTTAGACCACCTGGGGTTCTTTAACGTGCACCCAAATCTGAGCACACGGGCCTACAACATTTCCGCCTCCATCGGAAATGCAGCCGCCGCAGCCGGGATTCGAACCCGCGACCTGCGGGTCAGCAGCCGAGTACCTTAGCCACTAGACCACCGCGGCGGGGCGTACCTCGGAATCGACGTTATGCGAAGCATGTGGAGGGAAGGTTACCGTGTTGCAATTTTTCTTTTTTGAGCGACACGTTATGAATTGACGCTAAGTATATGTGCAAATGTTGCACACATAGACACATGTTGAAGACTTGCAGATATTTATATAACCTGTTGTTTGCACTTACGGGACGATGCCAACTGGAACATGCCTATTAGCAACAACAAAAACTGATATGAAGCGCTGATGCTCGCGATGATGCTGGCCCTGGACACTGCTAGATAAATCAGCTTCAGCGCATGGCAACTAATCACAATTGACGTTAACCCGACATGATGGCTGTATTAAAGAGGTACATATGTATTCTTTGTAAAATTAGGTAGGCAGCACTAAAACCACTATTAACGTTTCACAAAGATTAGCGTCTATTCGAAAAATAGTTCCGAGACCAGGCGTAGCTCTGTGGTAAAATGATGGATTGCCACGCAGAATACTAGGGTTCGGTTCCAGCTGGGACCCTGACATTTATTCTTTGCATTCGTCGGGTCGACGGTACCAATGTCAGGTGTTTCTTAACGCTCACGCGTTAAAATTGCTCATGTGTAGTGTAGTCATTCCCGAGTAGATACTAAGTGTCAATCACCTGAGGCACATACCCGCACACCAGCGACACATACCCACCCATGGGTATGTGCCACTGACGGGAAGTTTTGAGGACGTACGCGACGGGATTATAACATTATTAGTGTCTTAACCAGTGCATCGTAATCGTCAAAATATATTACCCTCCCATGATAATTTTGGTTCACGCCAAGTTAAGGAGGTGACCACGAGAGTGCCCAAACGTGAGTGGCTAGATAGATAGATAGATAGATAGATAGATAGATAGATAGATAGATAGATAGATAGATAGATAGATAGATAGATAGATAGATAGATAGATAGATAGATAGATAGATAGATAGATAGATAGATAGATAGATAGATAGATAGATAGATAGATAGATAGATAGATAGATAGATAGATAGATAGATAGATAGAGTTTCTAAACTGGGTGTCAGGGGTCTTTCAAAAGTTTTTGACATTCACAAGCGTGTTTGTACCTGAATTGTTTTACCAAAGCAAGGTAGTCGGGCACGCATTAACATATACTGTCTCGCTTTAATTCCCCTACCCCGTCCTCCTCTATGTCGGATCGTCAATAAAGTTGGTTCATTCACTAACTTCCGCATAACTTCTGTTATGAACGCGCTACACGTTGTGCAGTTCCCCCCCCCCTCTGCTGGCCTTTCTCTAAAGGCTTCTCAAGGCTACGCGAAACCGTACGCTCCCTCTCTCCATATGGGAGAGGGCTCGACGCGCCGTCGCGCTGAGACGAGTGCTTGTGGTTTCATTGGAGACATATGGTACGTACAAAAAAGACGCTGGACGGTTCTCAACCGCGGAGGTTCACCTTCCCCCTCCTGCGCCTATAAAAGGCTTGCGCAGCAAGCGTCGGGGCTGCTTGCTCGTCCACGTTTTGTGTATACGTTATAAATTAAACGTTTTAGGGGCGAAGAGTGGGTTGTGCGGCCGCGATATGTATGTAGTAGTAATAGTCGTCATCGTCGTCGTCGTTGTATTAGTAGGTAGCCACCTCCACAGCCGGGCTAGAGGAGCGGCACGCGCGCACTCTTTTGAATTGAAGGGGAAAAACACACACGTTAATCATAAATAAAAAGATAGTTAATAAGCTACAGAGACGAGTATTGGGGATTTAATCTCCAAAAAATTTGCCTTGAATTTGATGCTTACTAAAAAAAGTAGTAGCAGAAGGACGCACTGTGAGCACTGTCTGACCAGAAAAGGTTGCCACGTTAAACTCGCTGTGCGTAACCACCTTGATTTTTTGCAAGGTTTATCGAGGGTTGCGCAGCACTGCCATGAACTAGCGGCGGTGAAAGGTGAGAACTAAACAAGAAGCACAGACGTTAAGAGAGTGCGTAGGCCGCTCCTCTAGTGCGGCCACGCCACCTCTCGTTTAATCCTTGGAATGTCCGTTTGATGTCGGTACTTCTGTACGATGAAAAGATGCGAGATGGCGGTACTTGGACTCGGAGTGTTCATTATATGGACGGACGGATGGACAGATGCACTGACTGAGAAACAGAAAGCTGCATGGTCGGACGGACTACGGACGCACAGATAGTTAGATGGTTGCATGGATGGACAAACGAACGGACGGATGGATGGACGTATGGACAAAGGCAGAGACGATCACAGGAATGGACGCACGAATGTACGGACGGACGCACGGATGGTTGCATAGATGAACTGAAGCAAAAACGAATGGAAGGACGGAAGCGCGGACGGACTGATGGATGCTTTGCCCCACTCATCATATCATGCGCTCCAACAATATGCTGTGGCTTTTTTTTTTTCTTTACATCTGACTGTTTCTTGCCTTTTCACTGCCTAAATGCTTGCTACCCAGTCCATTGGCCGTCGCGACACGCTATCCAAAAGACTGTGTGGCCCCTCGTAACACTGCGTTTGCATATGTGCATTAAGTTGTGCAAATGTTTGCGCTTTCATTGTCCTTTTATTTTGTGTAAAGACGCCAGTAGTAATCTTGAAAATAATTATGGCATCATTTGCACAGAACACGCACGCACCATTATACAACCGCTAAGCACTGACTTTCACAACGTCAGCATAATGAACAACACAAAGATAACTGCGCAAAAAAAACCAGCATAACCAAGGAGCGAATAAGGATGAGTGGAGCGAAGAGTCCGTCAGTAAGTCCGTGCGTCCGTGCTTCCATCTTTCCGTGCATCCCTCTGGGCCTCCTTGCTTCTACCCTTCCATCCGTGCTTTCGTCTGTCCGTGCGTCTGTCGCTCTGTGCGTCTGTCTGTACGTCCATCCATCCACCCGTCCATCTAGTGAACACTACAAATGCCACCATTTCGCATCTGGTCATCATATATTTATCATATACAAGTACCGCCATCCAGCGGTCATTCCAAGAACTAAACGAGAGGTGGCTACCTGCTACTACTACTACTACTACTACTACTACTACTGCTGCTATCCTGCCTAGACTGTGGCAACCTGGAGACTCTGGACCATCTTTTGCTTCATTGCGCAGCTGGTGACGCGATCAGACAGGTGATGCTCGCAATGTACGCAGCGCTCGGCCTGCCTCGGACAACTGAGCACCTCTAGTTTCCGAACAGTGGCCGCGCGCATATCAAGCGTGCCCTGTCAGCGCTTCTCGACTTAGCGGACGGAAGCGGACTGCGTGAGCGAATTCAGAGAATTCGCGCCCCGTGATTTTGGTAGAGGATCTTTGAGTCCCCCCATCCTTTTGGGTATCTTCGCTCGCTCTCTCCTTCCTCTTTCCTCTCTTCGTTCGTCTATTACTCCCCCATTCCCATTCCACTGTGAACCGCTGCTGAGGTGTCGCACTAAGTTGCAGACAGTTGCGAGGTTAACTTTTCTTTTCCAATTCTGAGAATCACTCCCTCCCCCTTTAACTAACACCGTAGCTACAACATTAGCCAATTGGCCATTCGGAGTGAGACAGCACTTTGGAAGTGACCAATCAATTCGGCTTGTTATATCCTTAAGCCTATGCAGGATACTTACTCGAGGGCGTGCACCTCCTTTTCATGACGTCCAGTGAACGGCACGGGGGGCATGGCCACTACAGGCCCGGTGAGTACCGAGCAGGAGCACGCTTCACCTGCCAACCACCTCCGCATGCAGCGCTCCCTCCCCTATGTCCTTCCTTTCTCAATCGCGCTCATTGGCGGTGCCTACCCTCCTCGCAATGGCGTCACTTGCGCTGAAACCGCTGACCGATGGTAACTTTTCACAATTTACGAGATATGTAAGGATTTCACCTCAATAAGCGCGACATTATTGCGCATTGCTGCCGCAAACATCCATCTTCCTGGCTCGACTGTGCCATAACAGAAGCGAATTCACTGCTACAAAACATTCCTGATTAGTTCTGTAACGGATGGCCTCGCACTTTTTCATTTTGCCCTGGGCAAAATGGAGAATGAAATTACGTTCCGCATTGACAGACGCAGCTGCAACAGATGCGTCGGCACGTGCTTGTTTTACACCAGCTGGAGCACTCGTGCTCTGAAAACAACCTCGTCCGTCAGTCATGACCTCTATGCGCCGCTACTTTATAGGCTTTTTTATTAGCACCGTTTTCCTGTGGTGCACCTATTTTTGCTCCTACAAATCATTACAGCGCAGTTCTTAAAAGTACTGGCTTCTAATGCAATCTAACTTTTATTGGATTGGAAAACGTAGTATAGCATTCCACCGAAAAAGGTGGAGCCCTGGTATGTGGCTTTTCTAAAGTCTTCTTCGGAGCCGTGGCTCCACTATCCTGCTACGCCCAAGAATCACGGAACAGGGTAACTCGTCTCCACGGTGTCATGCCTGGCTCACTCACACCGGGAACAACCGCAAATGAATCACCCGGACGCAAGTCTTCAGCCGGCAACAAGGTAGCCAGCCACTTGCAAGATCGCTGCTGGATCATTCCGTTCGTTGCCGCTTGCGTAACGTTCCTTACAACCATCATCGAATCTAACCGAGGTTACCTGTACGTGCTGTTCATGGAGGAGTACCACGCCGACCACGCCACGGCGTCGTGGCCAGGCAACATTCTCCTGTCGGCCAGTCATCTCTCAGGTATCGGACCCATCATTTGCTTGCCATTCCAGTAGCGAAGAGACGTTCCGTGTGAACAGCAACATAAAATTACAAGCATCGCGATGATGCTCGGGCGACATGGATTAAATTTCATGGCTTAACGTACCTACATCAATCTAAAGACAGGTGCTTTTGCATATTAAGCCTATCTAAATACACTTCCACTTCCTAGAATCATCCTGCCCGCTTGTGCTTAGTAGCCAATCAGTGAGGCCACTGCGCCTGCATCGTGAGATTATGGTGAGGAAATGATGAAGCGAGCCTCCTTGTGGTGTGTGTATCATGGTAAGCATACTTATACTTCTTGATTGTTAATGCCAAAGTAAGCGAACTGAACGAAAAAAACAATCCGGCTGTACTGCTCACAAACTGCACACCAATATACGATTTGCAACTTGAAACACTTCTATGCTCTCTAATATAATAGTATCACAATCTTTCTTCAAGTTTTGTTATCGCCCCGTTAGACTAAGTAATTCTCAGCGCAAATCGCGCCTGTATTGTTCGAAAACCTCCGGGACGGTAGTAGATCATTTTGTTCGAAAGCACATGTATAAATATGAACGCACTTCAGCGTTTGTCAGTTGATTGATGGCCGACGCTCTGTTTGCCACTACCAGTGTCATATATATATATATATATATATATATATATATATATATATATATATATATATATATATTGCAGAAGGATCAAAATGTGGGCCAGTTGGTAATTCATTTTCTTCGTTCAGCGAACTGGGAGCGCAGAGAAAAACACAAAGGACGAAGCGAGGAACCACACAACACAAGCGCTCGTGTTGTGTGGTTCCTCGCTTCGTCCTTTGTGTTTTTCTCTGCGCTCCCAGTTCGCTGAACGAAGAAAATGAATATATATATATATATATATGTAACGTAAGAAGGTAGCGATGGTTAGGAGTTAGTAGTAAAGGCAGAGGAGGAAGAAGTCAGAATGGAATAAACAGGGGGTATGAGCCAGGCCACGTCTCTCATTCATCATAGCGTCACACAAGTCGACAGGATGGAGACCTGCCTGCCCCTTCATCAGTCACTCATAATCGACGCCGTTCCCCAGAAGACGCCCTGACCGTACATTGACTACCGAATCATTGCCTAGGAGGACAACGACCAGCACCATGACAGAACCATCGGCTGACCTCGACATCCTCAAGTACACCGGATCAGCGGACGACGGACCCGTACAGGACTGGTTCAACCTGTTCGAACTCCACGCTACCGCTGCATCTTGGTCGGAATGGGAGATGGTTACGAACTTCAGCGATTACGTCTCCGGTGAGGCATTTAAGTTTTACCTCACCCACGTCTTTGAAAATGACGAGTCATGGCAAAAGATCAAAGAAGAGATGTTCACTCGTTTTAACGACTATGAACAAGACCTACTTATTGCCGACCATCTGGAGAAAACCGCACACTATCGTCAATTCCCTAAGCAGTCCTCAAGCATTCGAAAGCCCAACGCGAGTCGACAACAGCCTCAAGACGAAATGGCACATGAATTTACTTACAGAAGGCCATGCGTATATTGGGAAAAACCTAACCGTCAAGCGCGCATCCCTTTTGCGCGAAAGTCAGCATTTTCGAAGTCATCGCTTCAACATACGACACGAGACGTCGCTCACCCTACTACTGATGCCTTTCATGCTTCGTCTCGCAAACATGGTCCACCACCTGGTTTTCTACGACACAGCTTTTCAAAGGCTCCTAACGGCCACTATTCGTGTCATAAGGGCGCCTTTTTCATGGTAGACCAGCTGACACATGAGGAAAATGCCGAACAACGCCATTACAACTCAAAGAGTGAAAATCAGTCTCCACAAACTGGATCAGCTTATTTTCCATCTAGCACGATTGGGCTACCTCCTGGTTTTCCGTCACTTGGCTCTTTTGTCGCTCACACCGCCCACCTCACATCTAGCACGCTCACAATGGTCGGGATAGAGCTGCGGAGCTCGGAGAATACTCAGCCAAGCCCTGAACCTACCATCCAGATTCAGGCGCAAGAAACACCCGCAGCGAACAGCGAAGAAGCCCCTGATGATGTATCTATCAGCTCTGAAGCATTACCTTCATTACCCGAAATGCAGCACAACAGCCTAGAGACTACTACCTGCCCAATCGACACCACATTCAATTGCCCAGAAAGCCAGTGTCATGGTGAAAAAAGGCTGCCACCTCAGGTCTTTTCGCAGCAACATCATCAATGCCAGCAAGTCCAAGAACAACAGAGATTCCAAGGGCTATACGAACAAGGACGACGACGAATGGAATCATCTTCAGAAGAACACACGCGGTTTATGGAAAGCCGTTTACAAACGGGTCAACCAAGCCAACGACATATTCAAGATTTCTCGCTAGAAACAAAGAAAGCATCGAATTCAGGATATTTTCCCAAGGGACGTAGAGTAAGCTTTCTCCAGTCGAGATCAAGACTCAGGCAACACGACATACAACGTCGAGAAAGGCGCCAAACCATACCCTGTATTTCGCAAGGACGCAGAAATCACCGCACTAGCCTCGGTCAACAAGCACGCAAACGGGTGGCGATGCATGGGTTCCAATCAAGACAAATAGCACGACACCTGCGCAAATCATCCAGCCAATGCTTCAAGGCCATCACATCACGTTCATTCATCGCAAGAATACCGGCTGTGTTTCCACCTGATTTCACGCTCAAAGCATGCTTATGTTGTCCAGAGCGCAACAGCCAGCCTCGCCCTCCAGAGCTGTACTTGATACCCCGGATTGCTGTCCTCTCCTGTGAAGCTATAGTGTGTTAACGGAAACTTCCTCGGACTTGGAATGATCTTCTCTTTTTGACAGTGTTCAGTTCTAAGCTGTGCATGTTCAGTTTTCATTTATGTTCGTCTGACGCGACTTCTTTCAGGGGGAGGGGGAATCCTGTAACGTAAGAAAGTAGCGATGGTTAGGAGTTAGTAGTAGAGGCAGAGGAGGAAGAAGTCAGAATGGAATAAACAGGGGGTATGAGCCAGGCCACGTCTCTCATTCATCATAGCGTCACACACACACACACACACACACATATATATATATATATATATATATATATATATATATATATGTGTGTGTGTGTGTGTGTGTGTGTGTGTGTGTGTGTGTGTGTGTGTGTGTGTGTCCGTTCTCTCTCCCCTCTCTTTCCTGTCACTGTTCCCCCCCCCCAGTGCTGGGTAGCAAACCGGATGCCAATATCTGGTTAACCTCCCGGCCTTCCTTTCTCTCTCTCTCTCTCTCTCTCTCTCTCTCTCTCTCTCCCTAGTGCATTAAATCCTTTCGAACTGCCTCTGCACCTACTGGCCACTATGGGGCCTTAAAGGTGCAGTAGCGTCTGTGCCTTTTGTAGTGGGTGACTGGCTTCAAGCTATGAAGTCATCATGATTATCCCATGTTCTGACGCCCGATGGCAATGTACGTTTGTACCACGCATTGTTAGGGCAATATTTCATGTTGTATTATGAAGCATGTACACAGGACACATGTGTGTACAAAGCAAAATAGTTACTTTCACTGCATTTCCAAGCAGAGCAAGTCATTTTCGGTGGATTTACAAGCAGAGGCATGGCTGTGTAATAGAACACCCGCTTCCGCGCAAGCGGGTGTTCTACTATGCAGCCACGCCTGTTTAGATTCCCAATTAGAACCGAAATGTTTTGTTTTCATTTTATTTGCATCTTCCTCGATTTTTCGGTCACGCAAAGATGAGTTTTCGCTCACAAGAAACGACGCCGATGCCGACGCCGGTATTTGTGCGAAACTAGCTCGTTAACATTATCGTGTTGATATTTCAATAGTGGCCGTAGCGTCCCAAAAACGTTTGGTACGCTTGTCGAATGTCACCAATCAAGGCAGCAACATTTTAGTGTTCATATCTTCTCATGGGACAGGTTAGACTATAGTCTAATTTGTCCCATTCAATCTCATACATTCTGGGTATTCTGGGTACATTCTGACGTTCAGGGTGCATTGCTCACAATTAATATATAGATTATGAGAGCAATGTACCCAGAAGGACAATTGGCAGTGTAAAGCTTTTGTACGATGGCTCTTGCAATTCGGTATTCGGCATGCCCGAGCCTTGAATGTAGCAGTACTGTTTGCTTCGCTATCATTCTTAGGCGATGCGAAATGAATGATCACTTCTCTGGTCAATGCGTGCCTGAGTCTAAAGGAGTGCACGCAAGTTAGGACACTTCTGCGTTTCCTCGTGTAACACGGCTTCGATGGGCCGAAATAGTACTGCAAAATGCGACTTCTTTTTTTTGAGATAATGAGAAGCGGGTAGTCATCAGGAAGGGGGGAGCCATGTTTTACATGTGAATTCAGAGTCTGTTAACCACGATGAATGTCGAGGTCGAAGGTGATCACGCAATCCCAATACTTTCAGGAGTTTCAGCCCCACGACGAATTCCAAATAATGTGCGCACAATTGGATTTTAGTCTTGCACCAGACTTGATCCTAACAGTCAACAGTGAAAGATTAGGCAAGCATCCCAGCAAAACTTGTGCAAGCATGTGGTGAGAACATCACTTTGTTCAAAACAGGTACAATCAGAATTCTATGAAATATAGCGAATTACAAGGCTTGTTATTGACAATCTTTGTTTTATAAGTTGCAGTTTTCATTTGGCAGAAAGCGTGTGTGATAACACACACCGTGTTCTCACCTGTCATCGCCACCTTCCCTACCCTGCGTAGTCTGTCCATTTCGACCTAATATAGACATTTCGGCTTGCTCGTACGTCACTTTGCAGGTTTTTCCATGTAACGGCAAAACTGGCGCTTTGTGCAGGCCAGTTCTTCTCTGCTACGTCCTCCTCCTTGTTGATCTACACAAAGAAACCTTTAGAATGAGTACGCAAGCGATCTTGTTCAAAAATGGGTGGTCTATCACGTATATACTGAGTTATGGCGAATTCCATTGGGAGAGCAGGAGCACTCGAAAGCACGCTTAAAGTTCTCTCTTCAGAGCCGGCATGTTTCAGTGGTCAAACAGGTGCAGGAGGACTGTCATCCATTGGTAGAGCGAGAGTGCTTCAGCTGCGCCGAGAGCAGCCAGGAGCAGTTCGCAGGGCCCTCGCCTGAAAAGCGGAGTAGGCGCAGTACGACGAGCCACGTGGTCCTTGAACGTCACAGTTTCCGAATTTATCTTCAGCGGCAAGTGCGGCGGCAACGGTACCAACCGTGTGTAGTTTGACACCGCTGTTTTGTACGAATGGCTACGATGAGAGCTGAACATTTGACGAATGAGCCATTGCACAAGCGTACTAGGTATTAGGATAATGAAGAATATGTGGCTGACCGACTACACGCGTATTTTGCTGCTGCCCCAGAAAGAATATGCCGGGGCTTGGAATGTTTAACTCATATGGTCTCCCTACTCGCCACCTTCTCACCTGCCGTCCGGGAACGCGGTGCATTCCAGTGGCAGGTTGAGTGGCCCTGCTCTCAGTGCTCTGCCCCATACTCCGGTTATCTCAATGGAATTCGCCAATATTGCGCAGCACTTCCTGCAACGCGCACGTTCTGATTTTTCAAATAACATTCATAACGTAAATTGTTTTTGCTTGCAGGCTTCATCATCGTGCTTCTTCAGAGCAAGCTCTCGGTCTTCGTCATAGGACTCCTCGTTGTCGCATTGTCGGCCATCGCAGTCACTGGTGGCGCCTTCTGTCCTGACATGGCGTGCATGTCAGTGACGGTAGGTGGACTGTATGGTGAGTATTCCGATTGCAATAGTTAGTGTACATTGTATCTCGCTCAGAACGCTTTTAGTAAGTCATATTTCAAGGTCGGCAAAGTCGATGTTCGTGGTAACGAGGAACAGTCGACCACAAAAGTTTAGGGACCACGCGATCACGTGACGAAAAGCCTCTTCGCGACACTTCCGCTACGTCAGCGGCGCTCAATAGCACCGTTGTGCCAGAGCAGCATCCCTCCCTTAACCTATGGCCTGTCTCTTTTCTGAGTAGAAATAATTTTCACCTTTTATTTTTTTTATTCTACCACGTTTTTTTTGCCTCTCCGTCTACGTGCTGCTGCGTCGAGACCAGTATATGAGCTTATCTCTTATCAGTCGCAATCTTTATCACACACTCATAACTAGCCAACGGAACACCGTTTGAGGCCCACCATGATAGCTTTGATTGGGCAATGAAAATAGAAATGGGGTGGTCATACTGCAGATAAGCACTGAGCATAAAAACTGCGAACAGTGCGCTACGCGGAAGTATAAAACTGAGAGGCCAGGGAATAACAAGAAGACTTGTTTCCGGCTTAGCACTGCGGTCAATAAGGTAGATGGCGCACCGCTAAGGCACGAACAGGCAATTTGGCACGCGCTCACGTGGATAGCAAACTTTTCTAGTTGACAGTACATCTCGCTGATGATGTATAATTGCGTATGTTTCGTCCACACACAGAACTCTATTTCCGTCATTTAAAAAACTTTAGCGTAGGTGTCATAGAGAAAGAAGAAGACAAGAGCGGACACTCGGCAAAACCTGGCCTCAGGAAGTGCGTCACGACTACGTAACGAACTAGTGCTCCCACCAAACTTCAGAGGGCGCAAGCGCAAAAAAAAAACACAGTTATAATCAATGCAACAAAATTGTTTTCAGAAATTAATAATTACACGCCCAAATTTGGTATTTTCTTTATACATAAAAACGATTTATTTAACACACCTTACGCGATTATTTTTTTTCAGCCGTACTGTCATAAACACCATCTACCCAGCGACAAGCCCATGCATGACTGACGGCGAGAAGCATTCGTCGCTTTCGTCAACGTCGGCTGCGTCGGCGTTTTCAAGCGTGAGATAACAGGTGAGGCACGTTTTCAAGCGAAGCTTGTTGAATGACATGTTGTTGGTCTTGTTGGGTCATTTTTTCAGAAAACGGTTACGCCTGCGCGAAAAAGACACCATGCAACAAACATAGAAAGATGCACACACACACGTTGCGCTTCGTGTGTGCGAGTTTGTTTCTTACGTGGCGTCTCATTCACGCAGTTGTAACCTTTTTCTGAAGCTTGTAAGGACTGGGAGGTTCGCTAAAAAGAAAGTTTGAGGCTCTATGCGGCGGTTAGACGGGAACATTGTGCAACGTATGCAGTATAGCAAAGGCGGCACGGCGTCAAGCCGAGGCGACGCGTGCTGCGTCTGCCACGGACGCGAGCGTCTGTGCGCTGAGCATAGCTGGGCAGCTAGGTCATAGGCTCGGTGGCTCGGTGCAAAATATTGAGAATAGTTCGCTGGGCCTCGCATGCTTCACGACGCGTTTTCCGAAGGCTCGGAACACGAATAATTCTTGGTGTGCCGGAGGCAAATCTGGACTAGCCAAGTGGCCATCATCTTCGTTTCTTCGCTAGCCTTGTGCCACTAGTGCAAGCTGCCCACAAATTTTTTTTTACGTTTCCAATATAATTTTACCGCACAAATTTCAACTACGATTTTTCTTCCCAATGTACTGCTGATACTGCGTACGCACGAAGGTGTTCTAAAGTTTCCAGGCCGCGATACCATTGCATTACAAGGGATAGCGGCCTGGAAACTTCTGATCTTTGTTCGTGGTCTTGACGTATATCTTTGTAAGTCAGAGTTTTATGGTTCAGAGATGTATCACTGGTTTTGTATTGTGCATCGGTTAGCTAATCATTCAAAGGGGTTAGCTGGTACACTTATGACGTGCACATATCTTTTTCGTAATTTGACAGCGAAGCATCCACTTACTAACATTTTCAGACCGCGCTGACGCCATGCCATCCGGCGGTCCAAGCTACGGCAGCTACTGCTGTGTATCGTGGTGCTTCAACAATGGCAGACCCCACAAGAAGCCTGGGACGAGTTTCTTCCGCGTACCACGGGACGGCAGGTGTGTTAAAGCTTTTGTATGGTTTGCATGTCTGTAGGCTTACTGTTCGTACTTGCTAAGTGAGGGTAACAATAAAAAATCACTATTCAAGCACTTCCCCTTTCAGCTGATAGTTCATTGCCAATGCAGGATGAAAGCATGGATGCAGTATGCTGGACGCGATGATCTCCTGAGTAAGCCGGCCAGCCTATTGTACGCAACGTACAGGGTTTGTAGCGACCATTTTACTGCTCAAAGTTTCATGGATCCTGGGCACACAAGGCTTACAAGAATGGCTGTTCCCAGTGTGCAACCAGCTGCACCATGTAAGTGATTGACTGAAACTCAAATATGTGAAATAGCAGCCACTTGTATTGAATCAGTGGCGACAGTTAACCGTGAAGATCTTTATAGCCGATGGAGAAACCTCACTACAGAAGTAACACATGGAAAGTCTTAAATTCTGTGAATTGTGGGCTATTACCTTCCTAACAGCAGCTTTACATTTCTGTCATGTTTTGATGCTCTGGACCTGCGCAACTTGTTTTGAAAGACTTTAAAGGGCTATTTCACGTTATCTTCAAGCCTGAGTGCACATGTACGTATACCTTTCATCAGTGAAAGCTGCCACTGTTGATAATTCCAAAAATCACAAATTACTTGTTTCCTATTTGGTGCCGTCTCTTTTCTTCCACGTTCGACCAATTTATGCGTTTGAAAGAGCTGTTTAAGTTTCCCCATGCTACAAGCTTTGTAACTTGTACCAACTGCACATATATGCAGGTTCTCTGAGCGTCGCTTCATATAGTGACTGTGACATGGCTGCAGAAGCTGCACTGCAAGGTGCGGATGAGCTTCAGTTTGTGTTATTTTAAGCCTCTTACTGACACATTGTCGTAATTTCATTTCTTCAGGACCTGCGGTAGAGGCTTCAAAAAGCGGCTCCCACACATTGAGGTGCCCCGATGAACAGGGTGCATTCAGTGTCGCAATTTCTTTTTTTTTACCCAAATTGACTGTTGACCAAACCTCTGCAGGTGGCAGCTCCCTTGTAGCTGGTGAAAGAATTTTTGCTGATTTCGTCTTGCCGGAGAGAACCTTAACCAGTCGTTCAGCTGTCACAAAAGAAACCTGTGTGGCCGGTAAGTTGTATGTTCACTTCAACACCAGAGTGGATTGATATAGAGACTTCCGCAGGCCGCTCGCAAGATTGTTCCGACAGCACTGTCCGAGGCACTGAACAAGCTTCACAAGACCCTCCAGAAGACGTCTCCGCCAACAGCTCCACGCCTGAGTGCCTTAGAGATAATGGTGACTATGCTTTTATTGCAGCAGTTTTTAATGTGCTATTTTATGTTTAGGACATTCTGAGGAAACTATACTCAAAAGGACAATACGTGTGCACTTACAAAATGTAGGGGTGGGCTCTCAGTGATTTTCATTTTTTTGTGCATTGTCAACATTGTGAATGGTTTGTTTTTAGGTAGTGGAATCGAAAACTTTGTATCACGGAAAGTTGTGCACCTTTGGTCTGAAAGAGCGAGGAAAGTGCTCGTATGTGATTAGTAGTTCTTCGCTTTTACATCAATTTTTTGTTTATTGCAGTGCGTTCCTGTGTGCCAGCGACAATGTCTCCATCAATGAAGTACAAGCAAACCATTAAACATCTGCAAGCCAAAGTAGCAGCACAGCGGAAAACTATCAAAAGACTGCAGAGACAGCCTCACCAAGCACCAAAGCACCGTCATCGACTTCGAAGGCCCTTGAAGTTATCCGACCGCACGTCACCGAGGAGGTTTTTAAACTTCTTTCTGCACATGTTCGCTTGAGGCCCAAACGCAAGGGCAAGCGGTTTCCCGTGTGGTTCAAGAAATTCGCTCTTCACTTAAACTTCCGAGGTCCGCGAGCATACAGATTTCTGGCTCCATATTTTTCTTTGCCCTCCCGGCATTCATTAAGGAGGTGGCTAGCTAATGTAAAGATGACTCCAGGCATAATTCCAGGAATCCTTACTTCCATTGCAACAAATACTCATGCTTGGAATGAACGGGACCGAGTGCGCGCTTTAGTTTTCGACGAAATATTACTCAAAAAGAATTTGTACTATGATGCTTCAAGAGACGTTGTCCAGGGTTTTACAGATGATGGCACTCATCGCACTTCAACCATCGCTGATCGAGCACTGGTTTTTTCTGCTTGTTGGTGTTTCGAGAAAGTGGGTTCAACCGGTTGCTTTTACTATAGGGCACACATCAACACCATCATCTGTTATGCATAACTTGCTGGTGTCACTCATTTTGGAGCTTAGGAGCATTAATATTGCAGTGAAAGCAGTCATTTGTGACCAGGGCAGTTCAAATGTAAGTCTCGCTAACCAACTAAGAGTGACTGTAGCAAAGCCTTTTTTGAAGTTAATGGTGAGCGGGTATATTACATTTTTGATGTTCCGCATTTAATTAAAACAACGCGCAATAATGTCCAAGCACACAAGTTATACATTGGGGATGACATCGTTAACTGGTCGCACATTGTAAGCCTTTACCAATCCTCACATGAGTTGCGGTTGCGATTGGCTCCAAAGTTGACTGAACGGCACGTTCATCAGAAACCTTTTTCTAATATGAAGGTCAGCAGAGCAACTCAGGTCCTCAGTGCATCAGTTTCGATTGCTATCACGGCAATGGTGTATTCGAAGGTGCTGCCTGCCTCGGCCATCACTACAGCTCAATTTTGTGATCGTATGGACAGGATTTTCGATGCCTTGAACAGCTCGAGTAAAAAAAGAACTTCACAAAAGCTGCGGCATGCAATCATGAAAAATGATTCAGAGCTGATTGACTTCCTCCGAGGCCAGCTTCCCTGGATTGCATCATGGCAGTTTGTTGGCAGACGTCAACCACAAACCATCGTAGGTCGGCAAATTACAATTCAGGCAATTTGTCAACTATGGGACGACCTCTCCAAAAATTACAATTTTGAATACCTGTTAACACGCAGGCTTCAACAGGATCCTCTGGAGAACATATTTGGCCACATTAGGCAAAAACAGGGTTGCGACACCAACCCCATTGTAGCACAATTTATTTGTGGCCTGAAGCACATCTGCATAAGAAAACTCTTCAAGCTGTCAGAATACGGAAATGTCGAGGATGATGAATGTGACCTCCTCCAAGAGCAGCTCTCGCCATTCTCCCTCACCAGTGCGTTTCTTCAGGATAATGAGGAGTGTGCACAGCCACAGCCTGACGACTTTCCCGCTCTAGACGATCTCTCTGAACTTGCGACAAACATTCACTCCCATATTATCGATGACTCCGCTGCATATTATGTAGCTGGTTTTCTCATCAAACACTTCCTTCGGAATGCATGTGACGGTTGCAGTTGCCCACAGTTACTGAAAGACGACAGTGAGACGCTTAAGGGTACCCACCAGTATTTCACAATGCTCAAAGCATACCACGTCCCCAGCAAACTTTTTGGGAATCTCACTGTGCCATCAGAAGCAGCTTTTGCATACGTACAACAACTTGAATCTCACTTTCTTGCCATAATTGAGGCCACTGCACATCACCTGAAAGTGTGCGATGTTTTGTATCACCATCTGTCAAGTGTTGGCGATTTTCATTTCTGCTCTGCTGGGTGTCGCGCTAAGTTTCTGAAAATGTTTTGCCGGGTTCGTTTATGCTGGCATGTGCGTTTTGTGAACCGAAACTTAGACAGGGTTAGGTTCCAGTCTTCAATCTCGGGCATACAGCTTGACAAGTTCAAAGGTTAGCAATTAGCGGCGGGTTTACACTAAAGTATTCGAGTTGAGCCGAATCCTGCAATAGCTTTGTTATGTTATTACTTCGTTACAGCAGACTTCATTATGGTCTTATATGCTTATATTCAGTTCAACTGGACTAACCACTCCTTCGTTGCATTCATTGTTTTGGTTACCCGCTATGAGGAGTACGAACACTGTGTATTCGCTCGAAGTGATTTGCATAACCTTAAAAAGAATGTTGGGTATCCTGTCTGTATTTTTTGTAGCAAATACGGGCGAACTGTACACTTTACTGTGGGTCGCTTGGTCACTGTGTATGCTTTATCTCTCCAGCTCAAGTAATATATCGATAACAAAACCGCTTGTTGAAATGTCTTCGAGCGGGTAAGGAACACAGTATGGAGTGGGCACGGTTCATGTTATCACGCTTTTCGTATTTTAGCTTCTCATCAACCTCCTCATCTTGCCCATCAAAATTTTCAAAAGAATACCCAAACTTGTAGCGTTTGATGGGGCTGCGGACGCTGCCATTTTATTTTTATATAGCTTGTGAGTGATAACGTACGATGTAGAGCCTTTGTGAAAAATAATGAGCCAAAGTGGTTTCCTTCTGCTATTTATTAGCCCTGTAATACCGCTCTCGTAGCACCAAATAAAGTCCACAATTCTGGATAAAGTGATGACTACAATCTATTTTAGCTCGCAAGCGTCACAGCAACACCCAGACGCAAATCACTTGGGATCTTTAGTTTTTGATGAAGGCGACGCATAACAAAAGCCACAAGACCTGCCAGTGTTGTAGCATAAAGTTTGTCTTTCACGTAGTGAGCAAGCTGCAAAGCCCTACCTTTCTGAGGACAAGCAGGCATCAAGTCTGCTTTTTTTTTCATTTTGGACTAGCTGTTCTTAAGCACAGCCAGCACACTGCACCTTTGCCTTTCTGCTATATTGTGTCGTGTGGTTTCTGTGCGCTCTTTTTTTCTATGCATTATTTCGGTTAAGCCCAGGCGTGATTCGCGACTTCATTGCTGTGTATATGTCACTTCTTCCTTCTTCATCAGCATTGTGCGCTGTGTTTTTGCCATAGATCCTTACTTACCCACTGGCCTGGTGTGTCATACTTCACCAGCTTCTCGGCTTCTGCCAACTCTAGCGATGTGTGCGTTGTCTGTGTTCTCTATGTATTTGTTACAATATTTGTTACAATTTATTTGTAAGTCGAGATGCATTTGTTGTCTACCTTTGTCATATTGTGCTTTTTATATTCTCATACTCTACCTTGCCTTTGAATAAAACATTGCGGATGCTCTGTTTCTTTGACTGATATATACATTGATCACTTGTTCCAAAAGAAAAACACAAGCGCGATGAATAACACCGTAGTGAATCATCATTACCTGCATCTCTTTTTATTATAACTTAATCAAAATAAAAATTACGTCACGACCGATTCGCACGAACCACTGAACAAAACAAAACAGAGAATCGCTAAATCAAAACGACCTACAAAAACTATCCATTTGGGCGATGAATAGTGGTCTGAAATCATGAACTTTCGTCATAGCCAAACGTCGGTTATGCAAAGTAATTCAAAATTTGCGCCAGTGAAACCGAAACCGGAAGCGCACGCCACTTGCTCTCATCAACCACTAGGTGTGCAAGAGTCGATTGGGCCGCTGGGGTCTAAGGGAGTGTCCACTCTTCACCTTTTTTTATTTCTCTATGTAGGTGTTATGTACTTGCTAAATACATTCTATTTTTATGTCCATGCGCTCTTTTGTACAATAATAGCAGTCGTAAATACCTATTTCGGAAAAAAGTCATGTTTAACTCGCTTCAAGTTGTCATTGACACATAATAGTCAATCAGTTCAAACCACTTCACGTTTTGCAAGTTTAAACAAGGTCAGCAAAAACTGAATCTTTCTAAGCTAATCTATATTTGCAAATAAAAAAAATTGGCAGATCCCACGTACAGTGGGAATCGATGATATGCGAAGCACTAATGAGGAAGGTGAAAATGTCACTCTAAAATCAGCACAACGTTACGAGGTGGAGGTATATTATGCCGTACATGACTTCCGTGTCCTGATTATCATGTTTGGATGTGTCGTTTACCTTCGTCGTCTATTCACGTCACGTGATACCAAATTTAGCGTACGTGGAGCGAGCGAAACGGTCGCGAGCACGCTACGAACGTGGTATGTTGTCATGTTCTTGCATGACACGTGTGTCAGGATTATCATCTTTGCACCAGTCATATACCTTCGTCACCCATTGACGTCACGTATCACCAAATTTGGTATATGTGGAGCTATCGAAATGGCCGCGAGTGCATCATGAAGGGCCCAATATACTCCAACGTGACGTCGACGCGCGCACATGCTGGGCAAAGCAACGCTACACGTTAGCAAAATGCGGGAACTATATGGTTTCACGCCAGGCGCAACGGGCGCGACCAGCGTCCATCAACACGGCCCGATGGCAACCGGCGCGAAATGCGACATGCTGCGTTTCGCGCCAATGCGTTACCCAGGCAGCACTGCGTCTGCCTCTTTTCGTGACGGAGAGGACGCTGGACGCAATGAAACGCGCATGCGTCAAAGCAACGCAGCGTGGCGCGCGCCTTCGAGTATATGGCAAGACCGGCGCCTGGCGTGGCAACGCCGGCGTTGCGCGACGAAACGAACGCCGGTGTGCTGTTATGCCTGCGAGTCGACTGCGAACGTCCGTGCCTCTGAAAAAGGCAATCTGTGTCAAGGCCAGCCCGCAAGTCCGCCTGACGCGAACAACTCAACGGCGTCAACAGGTGACGGCGCCTTTCTGGCGTGCACGTGCAGTGAGTCACCTCCGAAAGCGAGCCCGTCGAGTAAACAACCGGCGTCTTCCTGTCTGGTGGCTGACGCAATGCCTAGCGACGTCACTCGTCCTTGGGTGCAGCCACCTGCAGCGCAGCCTCTCCAGATTCGATGAGAAAGAATGACGCGGTCCATCGGCGACCCCCATTGGAGGAGTCTGACCTGACGACCAGCGGCGCTTCTGGTTGGACATTTGGGTTGGACCCGGTGCATATAAAAGAAGCCCTGCGGCGTGTCGCGAGCGGGAGACCTGTTGGAGAGCCGACATGTGTGTCGCAACAGACCTATTTGAGAGCAGACCTATGTGTTAGAGAGGAGAGCTCGGCTCTTCGAGTCTCTGTCGGCCCCAGTGCCGAATTTGTAACGCCTCTGTATATATGCTGTACATAAACCTTGTTTAACTCACCGTCGTCTCGTCCGCTCAACTATCAGCTCTGCGCAGAAGCAGTCGCGAGCTGAGAAACCTACGCTACCAAACGGCTGGTGACCTTCCCGGCGGAGTTCGAAGCAGTGGCGCCTTCGGGACCGTGTTGGCGTCGCTGTATTTCGAAACAGAGAGAGAGAGAGAATAAACTTTATTGAAGAATTAAAATTACGTGACTAATCCCGGGTGGAGCCCTCTTGTAGAGCCCCACTGGCCACAGCGGCTCGCCGGGCCTGGTCTAGGGTCACCAGTTGGCTCCCCAGTGCCAGCTCGGAAAGCCGTGCCTCCCAAGACCACGTTGTGAGTGTTTGTAGTGAGCGCACCAACCTAGATACTGCATTGGCTGGCCGCTCGGTACATTGGTAGGTTATGTGTGTAAGTGTGGCTGTGTGGTTACTACACCACGGGCATACCCCTGTTGTGTATATATGTGGAAAAATTGCGTGTAGTTTTGATATGTGGGGGTATGTGTTCGTTTGGAGGCGGCGCCAATCCCGGGCTTGTTGGCTGCTTAAGTTCGGATGTGGAGGGGCGTACGTGCGTCTTGTAAGGCGTTGGTTTTCCAATATCTGCCTGCTTGTTACACTTTGCTCTTCATGATGCCCTGTGAGGTGTCCTGAGGAGAGTCCTGCGTCTCGGCCAGTAAGTCCGCGAGCTACGCAGTTTGCCTCCTCGTTTCCCCCCAGGCCGTCATGCCCTGGGCACCAAGTGACGCCATGTGCCTCCATCAACATGGACCCCAAAATATCAGTGACGCACCTTGGAAGTGTGCCTCTAAGGTATAAGCGACATGCAGCTTGTGAGTCTGTCAAAATATACGCTGAGCGCCCCCTTCTTTCGGCTTCTCTGATTGCCAAGGCTATGGCTGCTGCCTCTGCGGTGGCACTTGATCTGGTGCGTAGGGACGCGCAGGCCACGACTTTGCTTTGGTTAGTCACTGCCAATGCATATGCTTGTTTTCTGGAGCCTTGTGGTGGCGCGAGATAAAGACTGACGTCGGTAAAGTAAGCGTCTGGATCGCTACTTCTCTGCAGGAGTTTTCGTGCTCGCGCTTGACGGCGCTTTTTGTTGTGGAGCGGGTGCATGTTTTTTGGAACTGGTTCCACGATTATTTGATCACGTATTTGCTTGGGTACAATGACTGTCTCATCGCCACAATATTGAGGGGTGAGAGGGTATCCCAGCATCTGTAGCAGTGTTCTTCCCTGGAGCGTAGTGGTGAGTCGTTCTCGCTGTGCGATTAGCGTGGCGGCGGCCAATTCTTCATACGTATTATGCATGCCGAGTCCCATGAGTTTTTCTGTGCTTGTGCTGTTCGGAAGTCGCAATGCTGCTTTGTACGCAATTCTGATGAGTCTGTCAATCTGCTCTATTTCGGGCTTGCGTGTTGATTGAAAGGGAAGAGTGAATGTGACTCGGCTGAGAACGAAGGCCTGTACAAGGCGTACCGTGTCGGCCTCTGTCATCCCATCATTTTTTCGCGCAATTCTAGCTATAAGGGATGCAATACTCTTTACGGTCTGTTTGAGTTTGCCTATTGCAGTCTTTACGCTGTTGTTTTCTTGCACGTGCATGCCTAATATTCGAGCTACTGGGGTCCTGTTGATGATCTGTCCGGCAATTTCTAGCTGCAGCGCTGGTGCACGGTTGGACCGAGTGCGTGGGGGTCTTATTTGCAAATATTCTGATTTGCTAGGTGCGCACGACATGCCTGCAGCAGTGAGGTAGCCTTGAATCATGTCTATAGCGGTTTGCAGTACTTCTTGTCGTTCTCCATAGGATCCCTTTGTTGCCCATAGCGTAATATCGTCCGCGTAAAAGGCACAGCCCAAGTTTGGTACAGTCTCCAGCTGGAGGACTAGTTTCCGGAGGCCGATATTGAATAAAAATGGAGACAAGATGGAGCCCTGAGGTGTGCCTTTCAGTGGGAGGTCGTATGGTGATGATTTGGTACCAGCTATGCCAATCTGCGCCTTGCGATTTCCAAGAAAATCAGAGGCATAGTTGAATATGCGTTGTCCGCATCCAATGGCTGCAAGACCGTCTAGTATGGTAGAGTGCGCAATATTATCAAATGCTTTTTCGATGTCGAGTGCAACGAGTAGATTGTTGAGACTACCTGGCGCTGGGTTAAGCACTTCCTCTTTGAGCAGTAAGAAGATATCCTGGGTAGACACTCCTCGCCTAAATCCGTACATAGATGTTGGTAGAAGCCCCCGTTCTTCTGTGTATTGCTCAAGGCGAGTGAGTATAACTTTTTCGAAGAGCTTGCCAATGCATGACGTTAAAGAAATTGGTCGTAGCTGATCAAGGCTTCGCCGTTTGCCTGGTTTAGGTATGAGTACAACCTGTGCCAGTGTCCATTCTGCAGGTATCTTTCCACTCGGTGTCCAGACTTCCTGATTAAAGTGGTCTGTGATGGCTTGTAATGCTTCATCGCTGAGGTTCCGTACCATGGCATTTGTAATGCCATCCAATCCGGGCGCTGTATTTCTTTTGAAGCTTTGAGCCGCTGCATAAACCTCAGCAAAGGTTATGGGGGCGTCGAGCTCAGTGTTGGGTTCTCCATTGTATTCTTGACTGGGTGTTGGGCTAACGTTTCGCTTGCGTTCTCCTGTGTAGCGTTGTTTCAGCTCTTCTATTAACTGATCCGGATCGCCTTGAAATTCCCCAGCTAGCCGTTGAAGGGTAGCGTTTGTTTCGGTTCTTGTTGCAGAGGGATCCAAAAGACTCCGTAGGATGTTCCACGTCTTTTTCGTGCTTAATGTGCCTTTTAAGGAATCGCAGAAGGTGCGCCAGTTGTTGTTGTAAAGTTCCTTTGAGTATGCGTTTACTTCCTCCGTGATTTTCGCTATACGGAGTCTGAGTTTCTTATTTAGCTTTTGTCGGCGCCACCGTTTCGTGAGGCCTCGACGAGCTTCCCAAAGATGTGTCAAGTGGGTGTCAATGGCAGGTGCGTCGGTAGTAGTTTGATATATCTTGGTGTTCTTTTCATAGAGACCCTTAATGTACGGTGTCCATTGGGCTATAGTTGTTGGCTTGGGCCCGTCTACTTCCTGTTGCTCTCTATATTTAGTCCAGTTAGTCAGTCTGGCTTTTCCGAGCGGGCGTCGCAGTCGAGCTGTTTCATATGTTATTTGCACAATATTGTGATCGCTGCCCAGATTGTCGTCCAGCACACTCCAGCGCATGGTCGCGGCATTGTTGGTTACGGTAAGGTCTGGAGTGGTGTCCCTGTTGACACTGTTTCCTATACGAGTCGGTATGCCCGGTGTCGTGAGGAGTGTGTAGTCATAGCGCTGTATCGCTTCTAAAAGTCGCGTACCTTTGGGTCTGTCTGCGCTATAACCCCATGTGGTGTGCCAAGCGTTGTAGTCCCCAGTGATGATCAAGCGGTCGCGTGGTTGAAGCTTGTTGTTCGAATAGTGGAAGATATTGCTGAATTCTGCTTTTCTGTCTTGTGGGGGACTGTATATGTTACATATAACCTGCCTCGGGCGTCCTTTCTTCGCTGGCCAGAGCGTTACGATAAGGTGTTGCGTCTCTTCGTTCGGTGCCGTTATGCATGTAGCTGCCAATTCTTTCCGGACGAGTGTCGCCATATTAGGTGTATTTGGATCCATGTACAGTTTGTAGCCAGAAACTGTTTTAGGCCTAGTTCCCACCTCTTGCAAGCAGATTACGTCAGGAGGAACCAGCGCCGCCTTTATGTATAGAGTGAATGTAGCGTGCTTGTTGTGCAGGGAACGACAGTTCCAGGACCATATAGTGAGATTCTCGTTTGCTATGCGTCGGTTAATTGCCATGATGCGAGGAGGTGGGTGTGCTTTCAGCGTCCGAGGTAAGCATGCTTTTGGCGTCGGACTCCTGGGACCGCGTTTGGCTCTGCTTACGTCGACGCTTCGTTTCTTTGTCGAGGCTTTCATGAACGTATCGCTTCAGGTCTTGAAATTCGACAAAGAACTGTTTCATTTGGGCTTCTGTTTGCTGCAGTATGTGCTGTTGCATTAGCTGCAGTTGTTGTTGTAAAGTGGGGTTTGTCGCTGTTTGTTCTGTTCCTATATTGGCTACAGGATCTCGTGGTGGTGTCGATTGCGGTTGGATGTGCCCATTGTTCCGTAGCTTTCCGCTTGGGTGGCTAGTTAGATTTTGAGAGGCCTGGACTGTAGTTTTCGCGGTGGCTCCCATTAATTGGGCCAGCTGTTTTTTGAGCCACATTATTTTGTTCTCGTATTTGTCAAGGCGTTGCTTAAGCTGTTTGTTTTCAGCGATTACTGCTTGATAGTGTACGTTTTGTGTGATGGGGGGAGTACATGCAGACTTGGGAGCCACGGCTTCCGCCCAGCTTACCGGAAGTGATGATGCCTGTTGGGTGCATCCTTGATCCCCGTCGTTGCCTTTGGCTCCCCCTCCTGGAGGACCGCGGTGGAGGTTCTGCTGAGTCGGTGCTGGCGCGCTCTTCTTGGATGGCGGGTGCGGCTTTCTGCCCGGGGACCGTGAATGCGACCGGGAACTGTGCTTGTCATCTGCTGACTTGTAGGCGTTTTCTTCCGCTTCAGAGGAGAACCAGCGGAGATTCTTGGCCCTCGGTGGGTCGTTGCTAGTGCCCTGTTGAAGCTTATCACTGTGGCCTGCTTGTACTTGCGGCTGTTTAGGCTTCGGCGACTTAAGTCTTTTTTTGCAAGTTGGATCTCCTGTGGGGTGAGCCTCCCCGCACGAGGCGCAACTAATAGAACACGGATGTCCATCCGTTGGATTAGTCAGTCCGCACAGCCGGCAAATAGGGCGATCAGGATGCGGGCAAACGTCCGCGCGGTGTCCTTTTTCTCGGCAGACCTTGCAGACTTGAATCGTAGGTCGGAAGGGGTAGCAGCGGAGTTCACCCCCGTAATAGTAGACGGTACGAGGTAGCGTTGGACCGAAAAATGTAATGGCTGCGCTTTTCGTTGTGCCTATCATTCTGGCAGTGATGATCTCCACACCGTGCGTTCTGACACGTAGGTGCGCCATGAGAGTTTCGGTTGAGGTGTTCATCTGTACGCCGTGAATCACCCCTCTCAGAGTATCGTCTCCATTTGCGGCGTATGCACGGACAGCGTGAGCCCTGCCGTTAAGCACAAGGGCGCGTATCAGACGCACTTTGTCCGCCACTTCCTCATATTTGGTCGACAGAATCGCTATGTTTGACCCTGGGTTGATTCTAAGGATGAAATGGTCATCTCTGATGCCAGCTTGGCATGCCTCGAAGATTGCTTGCGCAAGCGTAGGAGTCAGAATGTTTCTCAGCGGGAGGCCCTGGTTTGGACGAATGACGATCTTGTAATCGTCCTTCGGCAACGGCGGTAGCTTTGGCAATTTCTTGAATGTTGGCGTGCCTGTCTTAACTTGGTCCTGGAGCTCTGCGCTGCCGCGTCTCCGCTCCAGTGCCTCTTGCTTGCGTTTTTTTTGGTGGATTTCGCTGCCTGCCAGCTAGCGTCCTCGTCTGCATGCGATTGAGCGCCGATAGCGTCTCGGCTCACCGTATCGTGGTCGCCCTGGAGTTGATCCATTTGGTCGTCTGCTGTACCATCCTGGGGGGAGACGCTCTAGGTGCCGACCAGTGCGGACGCGCGAAGATCAGCTCCTGCTTTCAAGAATGTTTTCCTGTGGTATTCACGAATTTGTCGCCGAGTTTTTACTCTCATCGTGTGCCTAAGTTCTCAAGAAATCAGCAGATACCACCTTTGTGCCGGTGAGTGGACTTTTAAACCGTTTTTTGGGACATTTTTACACGGCAACGCCACCGGGGGATTTAGGCCTAACCAAGGAGGCGATTGTCGCCGATGCGCCGGCCCGGTGCCAACGCGACTCAACGCTCTGCGCGTTCCAGTATCTGCAACTGCAACTGAGAATGGAATACCAAGTAGATGGAGATGACATCTCTCCAGAGGATTGCACGGAAGAAATGGGTTGGAAGGAAGCCGAAACGAGACGCTCAAGGAATAAGCAAGCCGCGGTTAGCGTTCCTGCTGCCAAGGGTTCGACCGAAGCCGGCGTTGCGGGAGACGCTCGAGCCAGTCGTAGTAGGTATGACACCAAGCATACAATCGTGCGAGCTGGACGCATGCCGCCACTACCTAAGGACTTCAGCAAAATTGTGCTACGACCACGTGGAGGATTAAATATCTCGAGAATTGGCACTGGAGCCGTGGCAGACGCGATAGTACTGGCGGCCGGCGTCAAAGAGGAAGAGGCCATGCAGGACATCATCTGTTCCAACTTGCAGCAGAACATTATGGTGGCAAGCACTCCGGACCAAGACAGAGCTTCAAGATACCTCAAGGTCAAGCAAATTGACATTGGAGGCAAAGTTTTCGAGGTTAGCGCGTACGCCGAGGCACCCCACGACACTTGTAAAGGAGTGATTCGCGGGATCCCCGTAAGCGATACTCAGGACATTTTGACCCGAAAGATTGTGAACGCGAACAACCCGCTCGCGCTGCAGGCGAAGAGAATCAAGGACACCGGGACAATCATCATAGCGTTCGAAGGACACAAGGTGCCCAGATTCGTGAGATATGGACCTTCACTTTTGCAGTGCTCCCTTTACCGCAAGAACATCGATATTTGTTACGTCTGTGGAAAGCTGGGACATCGGTCTGACGTCTGTCCGAACCCAGCTGAAACAATCTGCAGAGGCTGCGAGATCAAGAACCCAGATAGCCTGCACCAGTGCAATCCAAGATGCAGGCTGTGCGACGGTCACCATCCCACGGCAGACAAGGAGTGCAAGAACAGGTTCTTAGTGCCATACGTCGTCAGACGCAGACGTTGGGAAAGATCGCGAGCAGCCGCAGAAGCCCGGGACGCATCAATCACATCGAGTCCAGACATCAATGACAAGCAGCTTATTCCAGCCTACGGGACCCAGAGCATCCAGACTACACAAGAACAGGAAAGGCGGCCCCACTCCAGGGGGAGGTCGCGTTCCAGAAGAGGTTCTAGACCCAAGGCCCGCTCCCAAACACGGGGGCGCTCGAGTTCTCAAGGTCACCATCAGCGTCGGAATCCGCCTGGGCGGCACCCGAATGGCCAGCTGCCTGGCGTTCAGTTCGAGATCACGGCTTCACACCCAGGGAGGACGCCTGCAGTTACTTCGAAAGACAGCTGGGCTGAGCGAGTGCGCAACGGCGGGGCAGAGGTGATGACAGGTAAGCTGCCAGAGCATGATAGAATTGCACAGCTAGAGCAAGAAAACGCGAGACTTACAAAATTGAATGAGAGCCTATCAGCTGAGTTAAAGGAAATAAAAATTCTTCTCACTAAGCTAACTAGCGCGCAATCTTCACAGCCAATGCCTCAGCCAGTTGATGTCCCTGTGGCTGAAAACGTGGGGGACTCGAGAACCGCGAAAAAGAGGGCAGTCATGGCAGAACACGTGGAAGCCAACCAAACGACCATGTCAGACATGAAAGAGGTGTTCGACACCCTCAGCAAAGTAGTAGCCAATCTTAGCGAGCAGATGGGTAGGCTACAATCAAGCGTGGCGGCACTGGAAGAGCATATGACTGTGCGCATTACAAAGCTCGAAGCAGATCTGCACAACACAGCAAGGCCTCCTCATGCACCAAGCTCACCCCTTCGGCCACCAATACTAGTGGTACCAAACCGGTCGACAGGTGCAGCATCAGGCTCTGGCCGCCCATGTAATAACAATGATGGCAGCGCTACGTGAAGCATTTCGTATCTGGCAATGGAACTGTAGAGGTTACCTTAAAAAGAAGGCAACCCTGCAGCAGTATATCAGGAGCAGCGAAGAAAAGCCTCATATTATATTATTACAAGAGACCCTTTCACCGCAAGCAACGTTGCCTGGATTCCGGCCTGTAATAGGGGATACTGAAGGGAGGGGAGTCTGCACCTTCGTATGCAACAAACTAACGCACGTAACCCACGACCTCAAGATAGAAGCAGGCCGGTTGGAACACGTCTTGGTAGAGATAGTGCCGGGTACCAGCATCCGTCAGAGCATTTTCATTCTGAATATATACAGCAGTCCAAAGGAACAAAAGCAAGGGTTCAAGACGGTTCTAAAGAAAGCTGTTAATATCGCCGGGGAATGTCCACTCGTCATAGCAGGTGATTTCAACGCCCCTCATCATACATGGGGTTACAAGTACAACACTGGGAAAGGAAATCGACTTTGGCAAAGTGCCAGTGAACTTGATCTCACCCTAATCACAGACCCCAGCCTACCAACAAGGCTTGGTACATCTTGCTGCAGGGATTCCACCCCGGACCTTACATTTGTAAGGAACATCAAGAAGGCCCAACCTTGCTGTAGACCTAGGGAGTGACCACTGCATTCTTGCCACTACCTTCTCCGTGGAGCGTAAAAAGCAGAGAGAATTTCACTTCACAGACTGGGATAAGTTCAGGAAGATAAGGATGGAAAGGGAACAAGATGGCCACAGACAAGGCTTGGAGCAGTGGGTCAAACAGATTAAAGATGACATCAATACCGTCTCCTCCACCATTACCACAGATTTTCCGGTTGAAAGAATGGATAGCCGGCTCGCTCATCTTCTTGAGGCAAAGCAAGCACTACTGAACCGTTGGAAGGGTCAGCGCCTGAACCGAAGACTGAGGAAGAAGATAGCTGAGGTAAGCAGATCAGTCGAGGAACATTGTCGCGCACTATCGAGGCAGCAATGGGACGAAATCTGCAACTCCGTCGATGGTCAGATGCGCAATGGCAAGACATGGAATATGTTAAAGCATCTCCTCAACGAAAACACCACCAAAACAAATCAAAAGCATGTTATCGCTCGAATTTTGCATAAAGAGATAGGGCGCACTACAGAACAGCAAGTTGTGCAGCGGCTCGTGCATAAGTACCTCCCAATCAAAAGAGGATTGGCACCACCAAGTACACAGTACCAGGGCACGCCAAATCCAGGTCTTGAGGGCGACTTTAACATCGAGGAGATCAGAAGAGCTTTGCATGATCTCAACGGCAGGTTGGCCCCTGGCCCGGACGGTATATCAAACAAGGCCCTGCGTAACCTTGATGACGATTCAATTGAAACCCTGAGGGATATGATCAATTCAGCATGGAAAGAAGGCAGGGTGCCAGAGCAGTGGAAGCTGGCCAGCACGATCCTTATTCCTAAGCCAGGAAAGCCCCCTAACTTGGACAACATGAGGCCAATATCCTTGACATCATGTATCGGCAAGGTCGCAGAACATGCCATACTGCACAGGATAAACAAGTACTTGGAAGATAACAACATATATACACACAATATGGTTGGATTCAGGGCAGGGCTATCCACACAAGATGCATTGAAGCTTATCAAACACCAGGTCATTGACAATGAAACCAGAGACGTGAGAGCCATTCTGTGCCTAGATCTAGAAAAAGCGTTTGACAACATCCACCACTCATTCATACTCGAAGCAATTTCCAAGCTTGGTCTAGGGAAAGCCTTCTATGACTACGTATGGTCCTTTCTTACAGATCGGAAAGCCGTGATGAAGATTGCAGATATCGAGACCGCAGCAATCGAACTAGAAGCAAGGGGCACGCCACAAGGGGCAGTGATTTCACCAATGCTGTTCAACATTGCCATGATTGGACTGTCAAAGAAATTATCGAGCATTGAAGGATTGAAGCACAGCATCTACGTAGATGACATTACCATCTGGTGCACAGGTGGAAGCGAGGGGCAGATTGAGAGCGCTCTGCAAGAGGCGATTGACACCGTAGAAGACTACCTTCGCCCTTCAGGGCTCAAGTGCTCCTCGAGTAAGTCAGAACTTTTGCTTTATCGGACTGCACGCCGGGGACCGAAGCCCAGGGGATGGAAGCCGTTAAACCAGATAGACATCCATCTCCGTACAAATCAAGGGGATGCCATCCAGAGGGTCGACTCCATCAAAGTCCTGGGAATGCTGATAGAGTCTACCGGCGCCAACAGCAAATCTATAGCCAAGTTAACTCGGAAAACAGACAGTGCGGTGCACCTCATACGCAGAGTGGCCAACAAAAGAAATGGGATAAAGGAAGACAACCTCATCAGGTTGATGCATGCGTTTGTTCTAAGTCACTTCACATACGAGGCGGCAATGCACAACTGGTCAAGAGCAGAGTCCGAGAAACTGAATGTGCTCCTCAGGAAAGTTATCAAGAAGGTCCTGGGCCTACCCATACATACCAGCACCGAGCGTCTGCTTGAGCTTGGCATACACAACACGCTCGAAGAAATAGCAGAAGCCCAAGAGAGAGCACAGTTTGCAAGGTTATCTACTACAAGGTCGGGGAGAATGATCCTGCAGGAGCTGGGCCAACACCCAATAGCAATCAGACGCAATTACAATGATATCCCTGACAACATCAGGGAGACTATCACGGTATCTCCTATACCGAGAAACATGCATCCAGAACACAACGTCGGAAGAAGAGTAGCGAGGGCCAGGACTATACTTCGTCAAGTCTCAAACGAGGAACGAGGGGTTGTATTTGTTGACGCGGCTTCCTACGCCACTGGGAAAGCGTTTGTGGCAGTGGTAGTCGATGGGGCTGGCCATGTCGTCAACTCAGCGACGGTCAGGACGAAAGACCCAATCATTGCGGAACAAGTGGCCATCGCCTTAGCACTCAAGATGGATAACATTGAAGTCGTCTACAGTGATTCCATGGCAGCACTACGGGCGTTCGCCAAGGGGACGGTCTGTGAACAAACGCTGAAAATACTGCAAGGCAAGAACATAACACATCATCTTCTGAGTTGGTTCCCAGCTCACCTTGGACAAATCAACGATTCCCCTCCCAATCTCAATGAAGCAACACACGAGGCGGCACGAGAACTCTCCAACCGCGCCTCCCCGGGGATGCGTTCTACCGGTGAAGGGGATAACCGGGAAATTCTTACAACATATTGTAACGATGTTGAAGGACTGGGGGTATAATAAAACGTATTTATTAAAGGGCGAACCTGTGCCCACAACTCAAAGGGACTATGGTCGTAGCACGTTACAGCAGAACGGCAAGATGTCTTCTTCTTCTACCTCTTCAAGAAGAGTCCCAAGCGCGTGGCACACATCAGCAGGGGCCAGCTGGGTTCTCGTGCTATCATCATCGTCTCTGCGCAACACTAGACGGTGCCCATGTATGTCTCTGTGCGCGTGGTGATGGGCGCGTTGTTTGAATGCAGGCACTATGTCGTGGCATAATCCCCCTCCTCACACGCATCGTCCCGATGCGTCAGGCAATGAATAGATTCGTGGTAGGCGTAGGCGTCACTGGTCTTCCGGTGATCTCTCATAGTACGGCTTCATCCGGAATACATGTACAACCTCTGTAGGGTTGTGGCGTTTTGAGCTCCCGTGTATAGCGGATCTGACTTGGTAAGTTACATCGCTTACACGATGGAGTACTTCGTAAGGCCCGAAGTAGTGGCTAAAAAGTTTTTCAGAAAGTCCGCGGCGACGCACTGGGGTCCATATCCATACTTTGTCACCTGGTTGAAAATGCGCTTCGGTACGACGCTGATTGTACCGATAGGAGTCGATACGTTGTTGGCGGCGTATTCTGTATCTCGCCATCTGTCGTGCTTCCTCGGCTCTTTGCAGGAAGTCGTCTAGGCCAGGTGGATTGCTGCTTTCATCATTCAGTGGTAACATGGCATCCAGTGGAGTGGTGACTCTTCGGCCGAATACAAGTTCAAATGGTGTCACTCGCGTTGTTTCTTGAACGGCTGTATTATATGCGAACGTGATGTAGGGCAATACTTCATCCCACAGTTTATGTTCGACGTCGATATACATTGAAAGCATATCAGTCAGAGTTCTGTTCAAGCGCTCCGTTAGGCCATTTGTTTGAGGATGGTATGCTGTAGTTCTTCTCTGGTCTGTGTGGGTCATTCGCATCAGACATTTCATTAGGTCTGCAGTAAAAGCTGGGCCACGATCTGTAATTACCACGCTGGGTGCACCATGTCTGAGGACTATGTTGTTGATGAAGAACTTGGCAACTTCAAGAGATGTTGCAGTGTACAGCGAGTCAGTCTCAGCATAGCGAGTGAGATAGTCTGTGGCTACGACTATCCACTTCTTGTGTGCAGTCGATGTCGGAAACGGGCCTAGGAGATCCATACCAACTTGTTGGAATGGGGCATGCGGTGGTTCTATTGGCTGGAGGAGGCCTGCAGGTTTCACGGATGGAGTTTTGCGTCTTTGACACTCACGGCAAGTTTTCACATAGCGCTGAACTGATGATAACAGTTTTGGCCAGTAGTATTTTAGGTGAATTCTGGCGAATGTACGGCTGACACCCATGTGCCCAGATGTTGGCTCATCATGACATGCGTGCAGAATCTCGTTTCGTAAAGGTGCAGGTACAACGAGTAAAAACTTGTCACCATGAGGCTTGAAGTTCCTCTTGTAAAGGACCCCTTCCCGAAGACAGAACGAAGGGAGCCCTCTGGATAAAGTGCGCGGGACTTTAACGTTGAGTCCTTGGAGACGCTGTATAAGCGGCAGCAAATCAGGGTCATTTTGTTGTTGTTCAGCGATTTCTGATGCCTGGACGACGCCTAGAAACGGGAAGTCTTCTTCCTCCGGCTCACTCGTCTCCACTGGTGCGCGTGACAGGCAGTCGGCATCGCTGTGCTTTTTCCCAGATTTGTATACCACAGTAACATCGTACTCTTGTAGCCTAAGGCTCCATCTTGCTAGTCGGCCAGAGGGATCCTTAAGATTCGCCAGCCAACACAGGCAATGGTGGTCACTTACTGCTCGGAATGGTCTACCGTAGAGGTACGGCCGAAATTTACTTATGGCCCAAATGACCGCGAGACACTCTTTTTCGGTTGCAGAGTAATTTGTCTCAGCTTTCGAAAGCTTGCGGCTGGCATACGCTAGCACTTTTTCTTGGCCGTTTTGCCGCTGGACTAGAATGGCTCCGAGGCCGACGTTACTCGCATCAGTGTGAACTTCAGTTTCGGCAGTATCATCGAAGTGGGCGAGGATTGGAGAGGCTTGCAGGCGTGTTCTTAACTCATCAAATGCTTCCTGTTGTTCACTTTCCCACCTAAAGGGCACCTCGTCTTTTGTCAGATTAGTAAGTGGTTCAGCAATGTTCGAAAAATTTTCCACAAATCGCCGATAGTACGCGCATAAACCCAGGAAGCGACGTACTGACTTCTTGTCTTTGGGTGTCGGGAACTTCGCGATGGCAGCTGTCTTTTCGGGATCTGGCCGAACGCCGTCGGAGCTGACGACGTGTCCGAGGAATCGAAGCTCTTCAAAAGCGAAGTGGCATTTTTCTGGCTTGATGGTCAAGTCTGCTGAACGAATGGCTTCTAATACTGTGCGGAGTCGCTCTAGATGTTGGTCGAATGTAACGGAAAATACGACAACGTCATCCAAGTACACCAAGCAGGACTGCCATTTCAGTCCCGCGAGGACAGCGTCCATCATTCTCTGAAACGTAGCTGGCGCTGTGCACAGGCCGAATGGAAGCGCTTTAAATTCGTAGAGTCCGTCTGGGGTTATGAATGCCGTCTTTTCACGGTCGCGCTCATCCACCTCAATTTGCCAATATCCGCTCTTGAGATCAAGGGAGGAGAAGTATTTCGCACTCCGTAGTCGATCGAGTGTATCATCGATACGCGGCAGAGGGTATACATCCCGTTTCGTTACGCTGTTCAGTTTCCGATAGTCGACGCAGAATCGAAGGCTGTTATCTTTCTTTTTAACAAGCACTACGGGAGACGCCCATGGACTGCTGGAAGGCTGGATCACGTCATCTGAAAGCATCTCCTCCACTTGTTTCTTGATGACGTCTCTTTCCTTTTGCGATACTCGATATGGGTGTTGGTAAATCGGTCTCGTGGCTTCTTCTGTTATAATCCTGTGTTTTGCAATAGCCGTTCGTCGCACCTTAGAGGACGTTGAAAAGCAGTCCGAAAACTCTTTTATAAGGGCAAACAGTCGTTTCTTTTGATATTCTGGGAGCCTATGGTTGACGTTAACTGATGCGTCGACGTTGCAGGTCTCTTGTGGAGTGGTTGGCGTTGTCGCTAAACTGCATAGTTCAGTCGCCATGCAGAACTTGTGGAAATAGGCGATAGCCATACCTTGCGCGATGTGCTGACATTCATTCCCAAAATTCGTAAGGAGGACAACTGAGCGGCCATTCGTTAAGTGAACAACACCCCTTGCCACGCAAATTCCTTTGTTTAAAAATAGCTCTACGTTTCCATCCGCTATTCCTTCGTGGTCACAAAATGCCTTATTTTCAACAAGCACCATTACACTACAGCGAGGTGGCACTGTGACGTCATCATCAACAACGCGCAGAGCAGTAAGACGTCGCTTTTCCGATTCCTCCACTGACATAGCTTGTTCTGTCGAAAACGTTACACTGGATCTGCGCAGATTAATTATGGCTCCATTGGCTTGCAGAAAATTCATTCCTAGTATAAGCTCCCTTGAACAGTCCGGCAGCACGATGAAGTCAGCAACGTAAGTAAAGCCTCTTATTTCGAGCCTTGAGGTGCATCTGCCGAGCGGTGTAATAGTGTGGCCACCTGCCGTGCGTATCTGTGCCCCACTCCATTTTGTTACAACCTTTTTCAGTTTCTTTGCCAATTTGTGACTCATTACCGAATAATCAGCGCCGGTGTCAACTAAAGCATTCAGCTCGTATCCGTCTATTTTCAACCGCAAATCTGAAGTAATCTTCGCACTGCTGCGCTTATCCTCTGTAAACATAGCATCGTCACCTTGAAACCGCAATGGAGGATCTTCGCAACTGTCGTTATCAGCGGCCTCACCTCCACAGGTCGCTTGTTTCAGTTTTCCTGGTGTGGGCTTGTAGAACGGTGCCCAGACCGTGCGGAAGAAGCACGTGGGCTGGGTGATCGGTAACGCCTGGGCGACGGCGATCTTGGCTGATGTTGGCGTGGAGTGAGTGGGCTCTGGCGCGCGGACAAGTACTCTTCGATCTCGGTTGGCCGTTCACCGTTTCGAGGGCATGGTGCGTACAACGGAAAGCCCCTTAATCCTGCCTGTCGGTAAGGGCAGAACCTATACAGGTGACCTGCTTCCCCACAATGGAAACACAAAGGCCTGCGCTCATGGTCACGCCAGATGTCACTTTTCCGGGGCCTTTGATCCACGTAGCGAGCTACACCACGGGCTCGTGGCAGGTAGGTAGCCGTCGGTTCCAGTGGACGAGGTGCGCTGCGTACCGTTTGTGGGCAAGGAGAGGCCATCGTAACTGCTGCATTGGTGTGCGCCGCGGGTTGTCTGAGTACTTCAGAGTACGTTGGTATGCGTTGGATCGGCTGTGGCGCACGCTCCGGCTCACGAATCATCTGCCTCAGTTCATCTCGTACTACGTCGACTACAGACAGTGTTGCTGTAGTGTGAGGTGCTTGCAACTTGCTGAGCTCTTCCCTGATCACCGACCTGATGAGTTCTCGCAGAGCGTCCATGTCACTTCGCTGGCGTCCAGAGAAGACATTGGCAGGTGCATAGTTTATGTCTCGATTGTACTGTCGAGCCCGCTGTTCTAGCGTTTTCTCTATGGCTGTCGCTTCCGTATGAAACTCCGCAACTGTTCGTGGTGGGTTGCGGACGAGAACAGCGAATAGCTCTTGCTTCACCCCACGCATGAGGTGGCGTAGCTTCTTGTCTTCGGTCATATGGGTATCTGCGCGCTTGAACAGGCGGATCATGTCCTCGATATACATTGCGACACTTTCGTTGGTGAGTTGGTTCCTGGATTCGAGCGCAGCCTGCGCCTTTTCTTTGCGATCCGCGCTGACATAAGTCACCAGAGCTTGTCGCCGAAATTCATCCCAGGTCGTAAAGGAGGTTTCATGGTTTTCATACCACGTCTTTGCGAAGTCCTCCAAAGCAAAGTATACGCGGCGGAGCTTCTCTCTCTCGTCCCAACCGTTCAAACGTGCCACTCTCTCAAAGAGGTTCAGCCAATCTTCTACGTCTTCATACGAGTCGCCATGAAATACTGGTGGCTGGTGAGGCTGATTTATCACCACTTGGGCTGGTGTTACATGACTTGTCATGGTGGCGGCGTCCATTGACTGAGTTCCCCTTGGCGTAAAGTGGAGTGGGCTGAATTCTGGTGAATCACCTCGAAGACGGCGACTGGTCCTCTGATGCACAGGTGTCGGCTCCGCAGTATCAACTGGCTGGTGGTCGGGGCTACGCTGTCTTGCGTTCGTAGGGCTTTGATTCATTACCCAGCACCTCCACCAGAAATGTAACGATGTTGAAGGACTGGGGGTATAATAAAACGTATTTATTAAAGGGCGAACCTGTGCCCACAACTCAAAGGGACTATGGTCGTAGCACGTTACAGCAGAACGGCAAGATGTCTTCTTCTTCTACCTCTTCAAGAAGAGTCCCAAGCGCGTGGCACACATCAGCAGGGGCCAGCTGGGTTCTCGTGCAATCATCATCGTCTCTGCGCAACACTAGACGGTGCCCATGTATGTCTCTGTGCGCGTGGTGATGGGCGCGTTGTTTGAATGCAGGCACTATGTCGTGGCAATATAACGAGCTCACTAAACATTTCTACCTGTCTAGAAGGATTTTCCCTCCACCTCACAAAAATCTAACCCGGCCCCAAGCACTTACATTAAGGCTTTTGCAAACGCGGATGTACCCTACTTTGAAAATGTTACACATCATGTACCCTGACCTATACCCAAGTAATCTTTGTCCACATTGTGGGGAAATAGCTTCATTAGAACACATGCTCTGGCAGTGCACCAAATTCGCTCATTTATCGCACATCACCTCTGCCAGATGGGAGGCGGCAATCCGCAGCTCGTCCTTGGCAGATCAGCTCTGGGCTGTCCACCAAGCCCGCGAGGCGGCTGAGGAGCTTGGCATCTCAGTCCCCACGTGGGAGCGGCCCGCAACACAGTGATCTGTGTTTTGGAGGACCAAATAAAAGTTTATCCAATCCAATCCAATGTACCATCCTGGTCTAGGAGGTGGTATTGTTGGTCGGTCGCCGCGTTGAGAGCCATAGCTGGATGAAGCTCCGACGCGGGCGTCCCCAGCGTCGGTGCAGCTGCCGGCGGCTCCCCAGGTCAGCGTTTGGTGAGCGTCCTAGGGGTGACGAGCTTTCTGAAGTCCTTTGGCACCTCCAAGTGGCAAGAAATTCTCTTGAGTGGTGCCCAGGCGTTCCTCGGAACTTCTTGAAGCTGATAGTAACGTTTTCGAGTGGTTGCAGACGGAAAAACACCACTAAAAATCATGAGAATCCAGAGCACGAAGCGAGCGCGTCTGCACTACTTCGAGCCCCCTGGCGGTCTCCTTTCGAAACAGTGGTTGCAGCGGTGAGATTCGTAGCGCCCTTCGTAACGTCGTCGGAGGCGCGCTTCGCAACAGTGCACGCGCGCCGTGTCACGTCGAAGTGTATTGGCGCCTTGACTGTGTCATGAAGTTGTGTTGTCACATGACACGCATCTCATGATTATCATGTTTGCACTAGTCACATACCTTCGTCGTTCATTCACGTACCGTAATACCATATTTTGTATATGTGACGGTAGCGAAATGGCCGCGAGCGCATTATGAGCGTGGCATGTAGTTGTGTTGTTACATGACACGCTTTTCATAGTTTTCATGTTCGGGTCTGTGGCTTGTGTTTGTCATGCAATCATATCACATTATACTAGTTTTGCAACATGTTATGCGAACGAAACATCGGCAAGAGCAGCAAGACCATGAAGTGTAAATCATGACTTTATGACATACATATCACGATTTTCATGTTTTGACTAATCAAATAGGCTCGTATTACAGTAATTTTATGCCATACCAAGTTTGGTATCGATACCGTTATCCAAAAGACCAGGAGTGCTAAAAGTCGTAGGTGGCTAGATAGATAGGTAGATAGATACGCTCAAAGTCGCCAAAGTTCGCCAAGAAATGCCTAGCATTTTAAAAAATTCAAGACCTCATATGACATGTTAAAAGCAAAGCTGAAAGTGAATAGGCAAAAGATGAAAACAATTTAGGTAGTCCGGTGAAAAAGCCACAGTTCACGAGAAATGACTGGTTCCGAGAATTTGTGCAAGAGCATATACGTCAAATAATAACGAAGAAACCATCTTAATAAAAGTACTCCCTTGAAAAATAAGAATTGGCCGATGCGCGTACAGTAGACGTTCTCACTATTGACCAGTACCTAGCGCTGTCGCTAAAGCAGATAGTGTGCAATTATTGATTTTTTTTCGTTTTTAGCCGACAAGGATTCAAGGCCCGATGGGCAAAAGTGATAGCAGTGACTTCAAGAGATATGAAGATGAATGGCGAAGTTGAATAGAAACAAATAGAGGTAGCTGACATAGAATGTAGGATCTAGTAGATAGCATCTAGGAAATAGTAAAGAATAAGAAGGAAAAGATGAACCTAGTCACCTAAGAAGCGTAGCAGACAAGTCACATCTTATATATTACGCGTATATGGACTAGTCGAGAGCATGTACAGTGTATACATCACAAGAACTACTGCATGCGTCACGGAAATGCGCAAGAAGGACAAAAAATATAAGAAAAGAACATTGCGCTCATCTTTTTTTTCTTTTTCTTTTGAGAGCATGGTGAGTGGGTTTTAAATGACCAGTGGTTATCCTGCCTACGCACTGCATTCCCGGTCCACACCCCCCACTTCTTGATTTCAGCTATGATATCCTTAACCCCCGCTTGTTTCCTGTCCCCCTCTGCTCTCTTCTAGGCAAGGACGATATCTCTCTTCCTCTCCAGTCTCTTCCATTTAAAGTACGACAAACCAAATCGTCCAATCTTCAACACTTGTTGCTCACGGCGTTATAAAATCAGCCGTCTTTGAGTACAAATACTTGACGTGCTGCGCCCCACTTCACCGATCAGTAGACTGCTGTCATTATGATCATCGCTGTAGTGCTACTGATGTACTTTCTGGCCCATAACATTCATGCGACAAACGTCAGGAAGGCGTGTCCTTTCTGTTACGCCCGTATGCAGACTTGCTGATCTGTTTATCAGCTACGCCATTACTTTGTTTCAATACCACGGGGTAAGAACTATTGCTCAGTTTTCTGCACTCCACTCGCAGGCCTTTGAAGTAAAGTACTTGCGAGGGTATGAATTTTACGGCATTTACAGTGTGTTAACACTGCGCGGAGGCGTATAAAGAATGAGCACACTCCTGACTACGCTTCACAGTCTTGTGTACTTCTCCTGCTTGCGTTCCATCCTCCACGCCGTTTTATATCAGCTTAATACACACACCTTACATTCACCTCGTCATCATTATAACACACCACGCGAAATATTTTTCTCCGCTTCACAATCCAGACACTGCAGCGTCAAATCTTACTCGACTATGAAAAGAAAAACACCAATTTTGGATAGTTGATTGACTTTCACGCTCTAAGCATTATAAAAGCGCTAGAAGCAATGCCACAGAAGAAGAGCATTGAGAAGAACACTGGACAACATATGTCTACCCTTCTTCTGGGTCCTAGTTTTTAGCGCTGTTAAAATTATTAGAGAATGAATCGACTATAAGAGTACAGATTGCATCTCTGATTGAAGTTGGCTGTATTAGGAAGTATAGAAGTAGGCTGGCAGGTTACGTCGCAACCTTCAAAATTAGATCGACCAAAATCTATGGAAGTAAGATCATATTCGCAGTGTGTGTTCGGTTTTCGCAGAGCTTCTCATATATTAGGTTTGCTTAGACGAATGGTGTACACCTTGATTTGTGCCACAATGCAGATGTAAACTATTCATTAGCTGCGCAGAATACATCCGTAGCATTCTGATTATGGTGGACATGCATGCACCTGCGAAGCGTATTTTTCAACATTTTTTTTTACGGAACTCATGCTTTCCCTGAAAATTGCGGGGCAATATACTGAGAAATAACAAAAAGAGAAGGACAGCTGGGTGTGGCGAAGAACAATTTACACCGACATTCAACGCTTCATTGACTCTTTGGGCACAAGGCACCTAGAGCCTGCTCATATGATGACATAGACACCGGTATATAGGCAAATGCCTATTTTGTTTTTTGTGTTCCTATCATGCCATTTGGCATTACATCACCTTGGCATTACCTCACGTTTTCCTCGAGTTCCCGTAATCTTCGCGTGCGTTGCAGAAAAAACAGTAACAGGGTTAAATATTACAACATTGTCTCACGAATACTGGTCTTACTTCGTTCACTAAGTGCAATAAAGGCGTAAAATCGAGAAGAGAAATTTGATGTAAGGACGAGGTTGGTTTGTGAATACGGGTCTTAGAATGTCTCTTTACAAAGTGAAGTCGCGGGATCAAATCCCGGCTGTAACGGCTGCATTTTCGATGGAGGCGGAAATGGTGTAGGCCCGTGTACTCAGATTTGGGTGCACGTTAAAGTTCCCCAGGTGGTCGAAATTTCCGGAGTCCTCCACTACGGCGTTTCTCATAATCATGGTGGTTTTGGGACGTTAAACCCCACAAATCAATCATTTACAAAGTGAATGAACATGAAAATTTTATGAGGTCGTTTTTTTTTCTTTTTTTTGTTAGACACGATTTTCTTGACAACTAAGTTTTTGAAGATTAGGAAATGCGGGGGGGGGGGGGAATATCACGAGTAATTCTAATGTAAACGTGAAGGAAGAAAAGTGGACGAAAAGGTAACTTTCCACCGGCAGGCAGGATCCGCACCTGCGACCTTTGAATAACGCGTTCGATGATTTACCACTGAGCTAGGGTGGCGGTCATCTCCACGTCCACTTTATAGGGTATATATGTGTGTTTAAACGTGAGAGCGTCGGTCAGCGCCGCCTATTGCCATTACGGCGAGCGTGGAACTCTTTTTTTTTAGCCTGTTTGGCGTCACGAGGTGCCATGATATAACTCGCTAATCCTTTAATGCCGAAAAGCTCATTGACGAATGGAAGCCCTATTCTATCTCGCATTTCACGAGGGAGAATGGTTGTGGATGCAATTTATTCGGGAATTTCGGGAAGCGTTCTCTCCATTTGACAATAGCTGCACTGCTCTGCGGCTGGCGTTGTGCCTGCCCCCAACGCTGTGTGTTAACGTGCGTCGCATCGAACATGCCTCTGGACCACTGTCTTCGTCCGCGGTATTGTCTCTCGTCTAGCCCTTTTAGAGCCTGTTGTTGCCCATCGATTTCTTCTGCTTGCTTTATATTTTTTTCCTACGCGAATAACGTTCGATCGATGCTTTCCCCCCGCCTTTCTCGTCATTCATCACGAGGAAAAACACTGCGGGTGTGTTTCGCGCTGCTTCGATTTTGTTTTGTTGCCCTTCTTTCTTTCACTCTTTCATCTCTTTTGCGGCTCATTGCATCGTTGTTTTTCGTTTGTTTTTGTTTTTTGTAAGTAAGCTCGCACTCGTACATTGTCGGTCAGCTCTTTTTCGCACGTTCGCTACTGTTGCTGTCCCACCACTTGTTGACAGCGCCCTCTATAGGCACAGTTCGCCACCTCGGCACCACGTCATTGTAACCGTTCAGCTCCCAGCAGAAGTGACGTTTACATCAAATTCGAAGTGTGGCAGCTTGGACAACCTGGTATGACATGACTGTAGTTATAGCGCGAGAAAGGGACGACACAGGGACAGGGACACGAAGGACACGCTCGAAGCGCTCGTGTCCTTCGTGTCCTTCTTGTCTCTGTGTCGTCGTTCTTTTCTCGCGCTATAACTATCGTCGTGGATTTCGAGTTATGCAGTGGACGCAAGGATGAAGGCGAGGTGACGACGTGATTCTCACAAGGGCGTGCCTTACGTATCCGGCTTTCCGGAGGGCTAAAGATGCGAAAATAGTTTTCCAAAGTAAAACTAATTAGAGGCCTAACACAACAAACGCTTCCAACTAATTAATTTATTCATTGTACAAGTGGTTGGACATATGCAACGTGTGGCATAAAAAAGAAGGAACATGAAAGAAAAGGAAGGCATGGATGTATGTTAAAGGGACTGTGTACTGCTCTCAAAATTTTTTTCTGGTTGTGGCGCAAATGAAAAGATTGTTGATCACATTGGCGGCAATGAGCATGCTGTCGGGCCAGAAACAAGGAATTGTAATTTTTACTTGATGTTGAAAGTTGATAAAAATATGAGCACTAGCGTACCCAATGGTGAATGGGGTCAATCTCGATAATCTATTGGTAGGACAAGAAATCCTCGCAGGTAAACTTACTTTGCCGAAAAACAAACACGTTTAACTTGAAATTGTATTTTATGCACATGAGGCAGCTTTAGGTTGCGCCAGAAACCAATTTTCGCTTTTCTTTTTTCTTCTCGCGTGTTCCAATAGGCGCCTGGTGGCGCTGCCAACAGTGTGTTCGCTTTCTTGCATGCCTGCCTGCGAACGGCGGAGAAACACGACCACTGCGACCGCCGCCGCTCATGAGAACAACAAATTGTGTGTGCCTAAAATTACCGCTGGGATATTGCCCCGCCGCGGTGGTCTAGTGGCTAAGGTACTCGGCTGCTGACCCGCAGGTCGCGGGATCGAATCGCGGCTGCGGCGGCTTCATTTCCGATGGAGGCGTAGATGTTGTAGGCCCCTGTGCTCAGATTTGGGCGCACGTTAAAAAAACCCAGGTGGTCGAAATTTCCGGAGCCCTCCACTACGGCGTCTCTCATAATAATATAGTGATCTTGGGACGTTAAATCTATCATCATCACCACTCAGATATTTGTTTTATTAATAACCAAACTTGATGAAGCCTGCAAAAACCACACGCGGCTTCAGTTTTCAACTTTCGCAGGCACCGACCAGTGTTGTGGGCATTCATCCCACCGATGGAAGGAGACATAACACGGACAGAAAAATTCTGTTTTAAAAGTTTATTACGCACTTTTCAGAGAAACCGATGCAATGTTAGACACTTCACATGGTACGCTCTTCATTGCGACAAAAAAAAAAACAGGAGAGCAACGAAGGATGATAGACAGTACCTTTAACATCAGCCTAGAAGGACCGGTATGCTACCCAACCCTGCACCTTTACCTGTATGCGTTGCCCCTGTGACTGTACTACCGTTTTTTTTTCTTTTTTTTTTGTTGGGTAGGTCGCTTGTATACACGTTTTCACAGGAAGAAAAAAAAAAACACCGCCACTATGGGCTGTGCGCGGGAGTACAGAGGCTAAGGGCGCAGCATGTCCAGTGCATTTTCGAGGGGACGCGCCAATTTGCACAGCCCAAGGAGGGCTATGGCGGCGCCCAGGGAGGCGTTTATGAAAAGGTGAATAGACCGCCAGTTAATCCGTGCTTCTGCACGGTAACAACAAAGTTCCAGCAGTCAAGCACCTGGCCCCACTTTTTCTTTTTCGTATTTTTACAACACCCGGAAGAAGCGGATTTTGTCTCAAAAAACGGGCGCTTATGATATCCACTTTGTAACGACGTCGAGAACGCGGATATTTAGGAAATGTACAAATGAAACAAGTTTCTTCTCGCGTCTTACGGGTGCGCTTGCGATCGAAACATCGCGTGCGCGCCCTGCCGCGCTACGCGTTTCATCGTGCGTACACTCTGCGAACCCAAGTCACGCGAACCCTTAATTCTTTCTAAGGTCTCGCTGCTCCCTAATTTATTCTCATTTCATTCTCTTACACCTCGCTCGTGTTGTTCCGCGGCTGCGGTGGTATCCGCGGTGTAGCGTGTATACTCGTAGATTTGGTTCCGTGCCGCGGGTGCCGCATTTTCGGTGTCGTGCCCGATGTAAGAAGCAATTTTGTATTTCGGAGGCTTAGAGATCATGTATACATTTCCTGGTGGCCAAACCTGGTTCGTTATTCTTCCACGGCATTGTGCCTGGCAATCCACTGTTCCTTTTTTAGGACATTCAACGCCACGTTTTTATTTCTATGGCTAATTGTATAGGAACACTCGAAAAGTGAACCTAGCCGTTGTCTTTATGCTCTACGGAAACATTTCGTGCTGTGATGACCATAAAGCATGCTCGGTGCGTTTTGTATTTAGGATCGATAAAGCGCGCGCAAGGAAGTGTGCCTTGCAAGGGGTGGAGTTGAGGTGAAAGTGCTGCAACGGGGTTCGCGTGGAGTGGACGAATTGGAACAGTCCCTCTCCGATTACGGCAGGAACTGCGTACTTCAACCGGCTGGATGCTGTTGTAGGCCCGTGTGCTCAGATTTGGGTCTCTTACGATCATGTGGTGGTTTTGGGACATTAAACCTCACAAATCAATCAACCGGCTGGATAAGGTCGCGCGCCCGCTGTCTTGACCGCGATCAGGTAAGCTGATTGTTCCCTCCACTACGGCGTCTCTCATAATCAAATGGTGGTTTTGGGACGTTAAACCCCACAAATCAATCAATCAATCAAGCTGATTGTTCGCACCTTTGTGTGTACTTTGTTCTTCCCGTTCGACTCGCGTTACTGCCATGTACAGAGAGGGGGAGGGGAGGAAGGGGGGACAGCTTCTACAGTGAACACCTCATTAATGCTCCAACCGGTGAAACTAGAACGGTACTTCTACTTCACAAGGTGAACGTCACTATATGGCGCCTTATCACAATGTACATAAACACAAAAATATTTTTTACAAGTTCTGTGTTCATAAACACAAAGTAGCTTTACAAATTATGCACTAAAGGTGAGCTCTGAAGTCATGCATACTACATACGGAGTCTTCATTATGAAGATAAAGTCATGATTACTTTATTGCATCTTCTTTGCGGCAAAACTGTGACTAATGTTTACTTCATCTCAGAAACAAGAATCAAAAGAGGTTCTTTTTTAAACGCGAAAGTTGGATTTCTGCTTATACAGTTATTCTCAGAAGAGCGTGCATTCACAGCATCTCCTCGGGATTTAAATCGTGGCTATCACATCAGAAGAGCTCGCGAAGTTGCGATGGCTTCTGTTCTTACGTTTTGTGATTTTTTCTCTGAATCTCCACTTCGGGGGGGGGGGGCGGGGAGTGTTTATGTTTAGAAGAAGGAAAAGAAAAAAAGTGAGCCCCGCAACTGTCTGCATCAAGGTGCGACACCTCAGCAGTAGCTCACGAGGAATGGGGGTGAGGAGGGATTAAAAGGATAGGAATAAAGGTGTAGAGAGAGAAAAAGAGAGATGAGTTAAGCCAGAGGGCGACGACATATCAAGGGGATAGGAGAGATAGGAAAGATGGAAACACGGTCACAGGAATCCGAGGACGGGGCACGAGGTCGGGGCTCCACTTGCGAGAGCTCTTGTCGGCGTCAGGAGATGGCGTAGAGCAAGTTCAGTCGGTCAGAGCTACACTGTCGTCGGAGGTAGGCGTCAGGAGATGACGTAGGGCGAGCCCAGTCGGCTGGAGCTACGCTGACGTCGGAGATCGCGAGGGCACAACCGGTCGGCACGGAATCCAGCGAGCGAGTCCCCTCTCCACTTCGCGTCAAAGAATACCACCAGGTGGGGAAAGTGTCCGGAGCCCTCCACTGCGGCGCCTCTAGTAAGCATGCAGGGGTTTTCAGACGTTAAACCCGAGATATGATGGTTACCATCATATCTGCGGTGCAAGAATGACGAATGGGCCTTCACGATAGCCATGGCGACCGCAAATCCTGTCATCGTTGCTCAAAAATCTCGTGCATGTGCCTGGGCCTTAAGGGGGGATGCTACACCTTCCAAAAACTCTTTTATTTTTGCGATTACCTCAGTCAAATTTGGAGAGCCTATGTAGATTTTACTGCTAATTTCAAAAATCTAATTCTTTTTTTGCTGTGACAATTAGTTTTAAAGATATAATGAACTGCGTCTTTTTCAATTAAGTCCTAATTAGCTAATTAAATGTAACTTGGATATTGATGTGCAACCTATAGAACCAATTCGGTATGTTCACAGTGTGCAATAAAGTATAAATCATTGTTCTGGGCTATTTCGAAGCAAAGTTGTGGGATGTTGAATATGACATGAAAAATTTCCCCATCTACACTTGAAACAAAAGATCCATTTAGAGCATTTTCACCAAAAATTATTACAATAAAACTTACTTTACGACACATCCCCTGCATTTATCTTTGAAACAAAAAAGAAATCGTAATGATAACCCAGATAGAACAAGAGATATTGCTCCGGCATAATGGGAAGCACATGAAAATTGTCGTTTTGAGAAATCGAGAAAAAAAAAGTGTCCCATGTAGAACACTGATTATGTGACATATTGGTGTTACCATCGTCATCACGATCCAAAAAAGTAATTTTACAATAATGCACTCATGAGTCAACTCAGCGTCAACTATAAAGCCCTAGAAATGGCCCAGAAGCAACATAGAAGCAACCAGCTTAGTCTTTATGAATCGTCCAGTTTCGCTGTGCCAAGCCTCGCGTTGCTTCATGCAAGTTTCAATTTCCTTTCGAGCGGCTTGTTCTTTTGTTAGACACAACCAAATAGATAAAAGGCAATTAGGCCAACACAAGGATAGGAATTATAATTGTCTATACATGCTCAGTAGTAATTAGGACGCAAATTGAAATAAATTCTGTAAAATATAACCCTTTCCGTCGGTGTGTTCCGATCCCATCCAAATGGTGGTTTTGGGACGTTAAACCCCACAAATCAATCAATTCCGATCCCATCGACAGAAAGGGTGTACTTTTATTCACTTTAACTCATTTCAATTTATGTTCTAAACACTACGATACAATTCAAAATAACAATAAATGTTGTTTACGCGTGAACATTGTTTATGACGTGTGAACACCGCCTGCGTGAATGGGCATTTTTGTGCGTGAATGTCGTATTACCTTATTGTTACTGATCACTCTATGATGCAAATTATGCAAAAGAAGAGCATTGACTGGAGCAATACCTAGGCCCTAAAATCTTAAACAAAGTTAATGAAAGTTATGCCCTAAGCTTTTCTTTTTTACCGAACTGTCTGCCAGATTCATTTGGTTGTGTCTCATAGTCGTTTGTAAGTTTTGGCCCTTGAAACCTCACAAAGTCCTATGCAGTGCACGGGACAGTTTTCCAGTATATAATTATAATTATAAAAAATATCAGCTCATACTCATTGCTTACTTTAGGTTCATAATAATTATAAAGGTGCTGTCAAGTTTTAAACAAGACACTTGCACACTTCACATGTTAGGAATATGTGGGCAAAATTTCATTCTAATCAGACTATCAGAATTACAAAAAACATGATGTCCAAACTCAAGAAGTTGCCCAAAAATGGATCTCGAGAAAAATGCATTTAATGTTGCAAGTTACCGCAGGGGCGCCTGCGCAAGTAGGCGTTTGGTGTGTAGCGACACCAGGAACCCGAGCTAACGGGGGAGTTTCGACTCCCTCCCACGCCTAGCCGTGCGTGGCTTTGCCGTGTCCGAGGAAAAGGGGATCCTGGGGGTTGAGCCGACGCTGGGTGATTGGACCGTTAAGGCCCCCCGGCAGAGGCAACACACCCCTTTGGCCCCGGCTTCACGTAGACGGCACCCCTGAGCTGACCCACCCAGGGGAATCGGCAGTCGCCTTTTCCTATCTCTCTCTCCCTACATCTTCGTCTTTATCTCTTACTATTTATCTGTCCTGTCTTCTACTCTCTTCCGTTTACTTCCAAACTTCCTGGCGGCTAGGGTTAACCCTGTGCAAATAGCCTACCTTGGTCTAGGCGCATTGGAATAGTGGCGTTGTACGGCTGGCGTCTGAAAGTTTCAGCATTTGTAACCTTGTAGCGTCCCCTCGTTGGGCTCCGTGGTGGGTGGCCGCCAACGCTGCTGAACAACAATAAGGAAGACATGCATGGAGCATCCCCACTACTGTCTGATCATACCGGCTTAAAGCCGGTACGCACCGATGATCTCACCAGAGAAGGATTGGCCACCCTGGTGCAGTATCTGGCCACCCCCTCCCGTAGGCATTCGTCAATTAACTCACGGTTCTCAGTCCCCACCAGCTGCGGAGCAACTGACCACGGAGGCGGTCAGATCTGCAAAGCAGAAGAGGGTGCTAGGAATCTCTGGATACGGACAGGCCTCCATTGGAACTTGAACTTAGCAACGTTTAACGTTAGAACGTTATCTAGTGAGGGAAGCCTAGCTGTATTATTCGAGGAGCTAGAAGGCATTAAATGGGATATAATAGGGCTGAGTGAGGTTAGGAGTACAGATGAGGCCTACACTGTGCTACAGAATGGGCACGTCATTTGCTATCGGGGCTTGGCAAACAGAAGAGAACTGGAAGTAGGGTTCCTAATTCACAGAAACATAGCTGGCAACATAGAGGATTACTATAGCATTAATGAAAGGGTGGTAGGCATTGTAATTAAACTGAATAAAAGATACAAAATGAAGGTAGTACAGGCTTACGCGCCTACATCCAGCCATGATGACGCTTCAGTTGAAAGCTTCTATGAAGACGTAGAATCAGCAATGAGTAAGGTGAAAACACAGTATACTATAGTAATGGGCGACTTTAATGCAAAGGTAGGGAAGAAGCAGGCTGGAGACCAGGCAGTAGGAGATTATGGCATCGGCACTAGAAACGCCAGAGGAGAGCTACTAGTAAAATTCGCAGAACGCAATAATCTGCGTATTTTGAATACCTTCTACCGAAAACGAGAAAACCGCAAGTGGACATGGAGGAGCCCTAATGGCGTAAATAAGAACGAAATAGACTTTATAATGACTGCACACCCAGGAGTCGTGCAGGATGTAGAAGTGGTTGGCAAGGTAAGATGCAGTGACCATAGAATGGTACGGGCTCGAATCCGCCTAGACTTGAAGAAGGAACGACAGAAACTGATACGCAAGAAGCCAATCAATGAGCTAGCACTGAGAGGGAAAGTACAGGAATTCAGAGTGTCACTGCAGAACAGGTACTCTGCTCTTAGCGAGGAAACCAACCTTAGCGTAGATACAATGAATGATAATCTGACGAGTATCATCACGGAGTGTGCAGTGGAAGTTGGAGGCAGGGTAGCTAGACAGGACACCGGCAAGCTTTCCCAGGAAACGAAGAACCTAATTAAGAAGCGTCAAATCATGAAAGTGTCAAGTACAACAGACAAAATAGAACTGACAAAGCTTTCGAAGCTGATTAATAGACGTAAAGTATGCGATGTAAGAAGGTATAACATGGAGAGAATTGAGCACGCTCTGAAAAACGGAGGAAGCGTCAAAGCAGTGAAGAGGAAACTTGGGATAGGCAAAAGGCGGATGTATGCACTAAGGGACAAAGAAGGCAAATTAACTACCAATATGGATAGGATAGTTAAAATAGCGGAGGAGTTTTACAGAGATCTGTACAGTAGCCGAGACAACCACGACCTTAATACTATAAGAACTAGCAGTAACCCAGACGACACCCCACCGGTAATGATAGAAGTCAGAAAAGCTTTGGAGAGCATGTACAGAGGCAAAGCTGCTGGTGAGGATCAAGTAACATCAGATCTGCTGAAAGATGGAGGACAGATTGTGTTAGAAAAACTAGCCACTCTATTTACGAGGTGTCTCCTGACGGGAAAAGTACCGGAGTCTTGGAAGAACGCTAACATCATCTTAATACATAAGAAAGGAGATGACAAGGACTTGAAGAATTACAGGCCGATCAGCTTGCTCTCTGTAGTATACAAGCTATTTACAAAGGTAATTGCTAGTACAGTAAAGAAAACATTAGAATTCAATCAACCAAAGGAACAAGCAGGATTTAGAACAGGCTACTCAACAATTGAACACATTCATACTATCAATCAGGTAATATAGAAATGCTCAGAGTATAACCAACCACTATACATAGCCTTCATAGATTACGAGAAGGCGTTTGATTCAGTAGAAATATCAGCCGTCATGCAGACACTGCGGAATCAGGGCGTAGATGAAATATATATAAACATTCTGGAAGGAATCTACAGGGGATCAACTGCTACCATAGTGCTTCATAAAAAAAGCAACAGAATACCAATAAAGAAGGGTGTAAGGCAGGGGGACACAATCTCCCCAATGCTATTCACTGCGTGCTTACAGGACGTTTTCAGAAGCCTAGAATGGGAACAGTTAGAGATAAGAGTTAATGGAGAGTACCTCAGTAACCTGCGCTTCGCCGATGACATTGCATTGCTGAGTAACTCAGGGGACGAATTGCAACTCATGATTACGGAGTTAGACAAGGAGAGCAGAAAGGTGAGTCTTAAAATCAATCTGCAGAAAACGAAAGTAATGTACAACAACCTCGGAAAGGGGCAGCGCTTTGCGATAGGTAATAGTGCACTTGAAGTTGTAAAAGACTATGTCTACTTAGGGCAGGTAATAACTGCAGAGCCTAACCACGAGATTGAAGTAACTAGAAGAATAAGAATGGGGTGGAGCACATTCGGCAGGCACTCTCAAATTATGACAAGTAGATTGCCACTGTCCCTCAAGAGGAAGGTATATAACAGCTGTATCTTGCCGGTACTTAGCTACGGAGCAGAAACCTGGAGACTCACAAAGAGGGTTCAACTTAAATTGAGGACGACGCAGCGAGCAATGGAGAGAAAAATGGTAGGTGTAACCTTAAGAGACAAGAAGAGAGCAGAGTGGATTAGGGGACAAACGGGAGTTAAGGATATCATAGCTGCAATAAAGAAGAGGAAATGGACATGGGCCGGGAATGTAGCACGTAGACAGGATAACCGCTGGTCATTAAGGGTCACCAACTGGATTCCCAGAGAAGGGAAGCGGGGTAGGGGGAGACAGAAGGTTAGGTGGGCAGATGAGATTAAGAAGTTTGCGGGTATAAATTGGCAACAGCAAGCACAGGACCGGGTTAACTGGCGGAACATGGGAGAGGCCTTTGTCCTGCAGTGGACGTAGACAGGCTGATGATGATGATGATGATGATGATGATGATGATGATGATCATGCCATTTTGATATATGAACACGAATTAGAGGGTAGGAAGAGCTTTTATAGTGTTCTTATAGTGCCTCTAAATGTCCTATTTTGGACGTTGTTGCCAAAATTTCTGTAAGTGCCAATAAATGCCTGTTTTGAAGAATAAGCCCGCATAAACGCTATTTAAGCTTTAATATTGCTTTCAAGTACTCCTGGAGTACGGTATTTATGTTACCCGGCAAAATTGACCGTTCGGAACACCGTGAGACGCAACCTATACTTCATTTTATAAGTAATTTTCAGCACTGTCAAGCTTACAAGGCGTTTTACGCATCAGTAAAGTCAATTCTCCTCTACACATGTATTCATCCGCGTCGCGTCGTCTGGTCGGCATCTCTTCGGCGTCTGCTCGCTTGCGTAGGAAGCAGAATCTGCTTCTGTGCAGAGGCACGACGATGAAGAATGAATGATAAACTGTAGTGTCATAAGGGGAAAGTAAAGAGTAGACAAAAAAAAACCATATCCATGTGGTTTTTTTATTTATTCGTCATTCACTTCCTAAATGGCACTTCACTAGGCAACGAGAAATTTTACTTGGACAGGGAAAATTGTTGCGTCTCCAATGAAAAGCTTTGTATCACTAGAATTTTTTGATCGGTTCGTTACAACCTGCGAAAGCGTGATGTGAGGAGATGAGCTTGAAACCTTCGCCACTCACTCAACTTAGACTTCACCAACCCAATTCCTGCCCTGACCTATTTGGTGTCGGAGCAACTCGGAGCTGGAGGGTCACACGACGTGGACACATCAGCACGTCATGCGCACGTAAGGTGTATGCTTATGACATGCCCCTGCCAGGTAGTGCAAGCAGGCGGTGTTTTGTCGTTTCGACGTTCTCTGTATTGTGCTGCCTGCTTCCGTGGGATGGATCCGTCTATGCGCGTATACGTCTGGAGAGGCTGGCATGGATCACGTATTTTTACTACGATACACAGCATCGCACCGCTGAAACTCCTCTAAGAAACGATGCACTAAAAACGCGTCAAGCGTTGTGAATGCTGGCACCGGTACGATGCGAGAACACCAACGCGAATGAATAGAGGCAACTTAGTCTGGCATCTTGTTCGATACGAAGTTAAAAAAAGTAACGCGCACAGATTCTGCGTGTTTTATTATTTCTGTCAACCTTCCTACTTTTATTACGTCAATAGATTGCACAAATTACACACGTCATCTCGAATAGTTCTCGCAGTGTGAAGTACTACTTTGACGAACGCAGGAACTCCACCACGTTGGGGCACGCGCCCATGAGATGAAGGTCAAGCGGTGTTCAGCCTGGCATTTCATCTCTTCATGGCGCGCGTAGCACACACTGCAAATCTTGGCTAATGAGATTGTGAGCGCCCAGTGCATGCATTTTGCTTCGCTTCTCGATATTCTCAAACCTGCGTAACGGCCCTTTAAGGTGTTCACAAACAAAAGAAAAATTGAGCCTGTGCGGTTAGACCAACTTAATGCGAGGCAAAAAGATCTTTCTAGCCTATTTCACTCCGGCTAGTTACCCCTGTGTTGCCCTTCTCAGCCATGCCGAAAAGAGAAAGACCCAGAAGCATGTTTATTCGATGGTGGACACTTAACTTACCATGCTGTACTAGAAATGGAGAAACCGTATTCTGTGAACCCTGCGGAAAAAAATACATGGCTATGCTGAACAATTACGCTTTTCTACGATGATAAATTAAAGCACTTTTGTTTACTTTCTTGTCGCAAACACAGATACGTACCACACGTTTTTTTTTTTCAAAATTTTGACTTTTGTCAATGTTTATTGTGCCTATATTTACGGTTTTAGAAGTCCAAAGCAGTGTTTTGCCCGTCTATTTTTGGTGCCTAAAACCCATTGCCTATAAATGTGGCCTCCAAGTCATATCATTTGGGTATTATAAGCACAATTCACATCTGTGCCAAGATTGATGTGGCTAATTTGGAATTATGTTCAGAAACCTGGGCTCGAAATTCTTCTTTTTGCAATTTCAGGCTTGGGATACGGAGCCAGCCTGACATCCTTCGCCATCTACACGATGATCTATTTCGAAAAGTACATGGCCACAGCCACCGCTCTGAAGTACGCCGCTTGGTCGGCGTCAGGCCTTGTGGGTCCGTCGATCGTCTCTTTGCTCGTCAACTGCTACGGACTTCCCGGAACGCTGCTCTTAATCGGTGCTATCATGTTGAACGGCCTACCGCTAGTCATGCTCATCAGGCACCCGCGTCCGCTGAAACTGTGGTGTTCGCCGAGCCTCTCTAAGCCGAAGCCAAGCTTATCTTCACCTTCTGGCGAGCACCATGACAAGACGGACCATTGCGCAAAACAGCCCTCGTCCCCCTCGTCTACAGCGGCTCTTTCACCTTTGCCAAAAAGCATAAACAGACTCGGTTTGACCACGAAAGGAGTGGCGACGTTGTTCCGGAAGCCGGTGTTCTTCGTGTTACTTTTTGTGTACGCGCTGTACGACTGGACCGGCACTCTTCACTCGACCACTTGCGTGGACTATGGACGCGACAAGGGAACCTCGCTGGAGACCGCCAAGTACCTTCTCACCTGCAATGCCTTCGGTCACATCGTAGGCAGAGTCGGCCTGAGCTTCGCCTCGGACAAGATACCGTTCTGCCACTGCCCTATGGCCGCCGCCTGCCTTGTGGCATCGTGCCTGTCATTCGTGGGTTGTTCGCTTGTCTCGTCGTTCACGTCATTCATGGTGCTCAACGGTTTGCTCGGTGTCAGCCAGGGCTACGTGACCTGCATAAGAAGCGTTCTCATCAGTCAGTAGCTCAGCGTTCAACGTCTACCAGCCTTCTTCGCTTTTCTGGGTGTATTGCTCATACCCATTGCGCTCAGTGGTCCGAGTATTTTGGGTAAGACAGCTTGGGCTTATGAACTAATTTGCAATTTGTATACAGACGTATTTTTACAATCCTGTAATCTCAGTAGTAGTAAAAAGACGTTTGCGAAAAGAGGGTCCTTTTCAGACACAGCGAAGTAACAACTGAGACGCTTATTCGCGTTCATCTTTACTCGATAGTACGTTTCGTGCGTCATTTTTGCATGAAAAACGCGGGGCACGTTTTGATCTGTGGCCATTCTGCACGTGATCTTCCAATTTGTTGCCATCGCGTTCATTGCTTCGCCTTTGCGGCAAAGCTGTGACTTGTTTCATTATTTCCGTCCATCGGGATTTTTTTTCGTGCACAATGCTGCCTATGTCAGCATTGGTTTCAGCGCGTGGTTCCATATTGCTATTGCACCAATCTTTCAAAAGTGTATGAGAATCATTTCTTACGCATACCCCCATTCCACGGGCCCTGGTATGCGGGTATGCGCCCGACATGGCAGGTATGTCAGGTATGACAGGTATGACAGGCATGTCATGTTATCTATGTCACGACTTGCTAATCAATTAAGGCCTTCGTATTTTCGAGACCTCCCGTCTCTGCGTAGATAGATAGATAGATAGATAGATAGATAGATAGATAGATAGATAGATAGATAGATAGATAGATAGATAGATAGATAGATAGATAGATAGATAGATAGATAGATAGATAGCTAGATAGATAGATAGATAGATAGATAGATAGATAGATAGATAGATAGATAGATAGATAGATAGATAGATAGATAGATAGATAGATAGATAGATAGATAGATAGATAGATAGATAGATAGATAGATAGATAGATCTAGATAGATAGGACAGACAGACAGACAGACAGCAGCAGGCAGGCAGAGGCAGATAGATAGATAGATAGATAGATAGATAGATAGATAGATAGATAGATAGATAGATAGATAGATAGATAGATAGATAGATAGATAGATAGATGATAGATAGATAGATAGATAGATATAGATAGATAGATAGATAGATAGATAGATAGATAGATAGATAGATAGATAGATAGATAGATAGATAGATAGATAGATTCAAAGTACTTTTAGTGGGCTAGGAAATGCTTTTCATTTATTATCGCACGGCGGACATTGTGACAATCTTTCTTGTGCATACTGTTTTTCTATTGTGCGCTGTTTTGTTCCTCATTACAGGATTCTTCAGGGACAATCTGGGCTCGTACGACAACATTTATCGACTATTGGGAGCAGCGAACTTCGTAGCGGCTGTTTTTCTATGCGTTCTAGCATGTCGAGACAGAGTGCGCCGAAGTACGTGGAAGCTGAAACGGAGCCTAAATCCAACACCCAATGGTTTGCCAACGACACATTGAAGTTTATCTGAACAAGGGGCCGTACTTCTCGTCAAGAAATAAGCTGCGTAAAGCTTCCTGCAGTGTTCAATCTTTGTAAAGCAATGCGCGGGACTTTGGCCCACCCGGTCACCGCACTTGCAGAGATGGATATACCGTCTGAATCATAGGTCCCTCCTCGACTTCGTGGAGAGAATACAGTTGCACAGTTTTGTGTAATGTGTACTGAACTCTTAGGGTAAACTAACGCAATATTAAAAGACTACGTTCGGAACTTTCAGTGACAAAACGACAATAGTTTCATGAGACGCACGCCATCTCGAGGGCTCTTAATTAAAAAAAAAGATTACCAGAGTTAAAAAAAAGATTACCAGATTACCAGCGGGAACACAAATCCAAGCATACTAGTAGTTTCTTTTTTTATTTTGAGCCATATCGTCCACCTATCAAAATTCGGCCACTTCATCTGTTATTGAATGTGTGACCTCGAGCTGCCCATTAAAGCCATGTTCGCGAAGCTAGCGTAGCATTGTGAATGCCATATGGTAAAAAAAAAGTGAGAACATGTAGGGCAGAAACCGCAAGAAAAGCGCAAAGTAACAACAGAAAGATTATCCTCAAAAATACACACATATATAGAAAATGCGGAGACACGTGGTGAAGGTCTGGCGCTCATCATACGCTTGTGAATCAAGTCTGATTGATTGATTGATTGATTGATTTATTGATTGATTGATTGATTGATTGATTGATTGATTGATTGATTGATTGATTGATTGATTGATTGATTTGTAGGGTTTAACGTCCCAAAATAACCATATGACTATGAGAGACGCCGTAGTGGAGGGCTACGGAAATTTCGACCACCTGGGATTCTTTAACGTGCACCCAAATCTGAGGCCACGGGCCTACAACATTTCTGCCTCAATCGGAAATGCAGCCGCTTTGAATCAAGTCTACAGAGTCGAAATGAGCAAGCATGCACGCTGAAGGCATCTGATAAAGAGAAGTGCCCATGCAACAGAATACTTTAAGGAAACAGGGTAGCACAATTTTTTTTAATGGCCACGTATTTGCGTGCTTCGCTGCAAACCTCCTCAAAAGACGAGAGTCTTTTGCCGGCCTTCTTTCGTGTATAGCTTCGCATTTTTGGCATGGCCTAAGAAGCACTAGCATTTTATAGCTACGTGTGCGGTGTATTTTCTAGTAAAGGAACACACAACCTAATTAATTGCAGAAGGGTATCTTGAAGTAGCAGTTGGTACATGATACTGAGGAGAAAAGCGCAAAAAACGGGACCGAGCAAAAAATGAACACACGACACAAGCGATGACGAACAACTGTGCGTAAATTTTTACATGCACCTGAAAATATATACATGAAAACGAAATTAAAATCAATTGAACAATCACGTGTGCATACGGATGAAATGAAAAACGAATCTGCCACGAGACGAAGACACCGTCCTTTTTTACTACCCGCCAGGGTGATCCAGTGGTTATGATGATCTATTGCTGACCCGCAGGTAGCGGGATCGAATCCCTGTCGTATTTTTGATGTAGGCGTAAATGCTTGAGGCCTGTTCACTTTGGTTCTTTAACATGTGCCTAAATCAAAGTGGTATAACTTCCGGAGGGGCCCACTATGGCGTCTCTCCTAATCACAATATCATGAATTTGCGAGGTTAAATCCCATCAATTTATCATTAACAAGTATGTTTTTACTATTGTTTAGGAAATATCAATCCAAGAATAACTTCAGTTAACTTTCTTCCTTGCTCTTTAGCAGGTGCCTATGGGTCATATACACACAGATTCTGTTGAAGTCGTCTACGTTCCCGGTAAAGAACAGAAAGAATGTCGTCCGGGTGGACTTATAATCCACGGTGGATGTTCAGAGAGCGATGCCAAACGATCTTTCATTTGTTGTTGCAGCTCTCAAGTACAACTCTAGGCGTCTCAGTGATGAAAAAGTGCGTTCTGCTTCAACTGTGCTCACCGGCAGAGTTGCGAGAATCTTTTGAAGATGGTGTACGTTAGGAAAGAATACCTCTGGGCATTTGGCAACCGCTTGCATCGTAGACATGTTCAGCGTTGCTCGCTTCTCTGGCTTCCATTTTGCCGCCCATACTGCTAATTCTCCTTGCGATGCCAAAGTTGAGATAATGTTCGAGTACACGTCAGCAAACTTCTCGGCATTGGGAAGAGTGGCAACTTCGGGAATATTCTGTGACAGAAGGGGAGAAAGCATCGTCAAGGTGTGCCGATCCTTTTAAAAAGCTCCTTGAAATGGTATAATAAGTAGTCCAGAAAAGGCCAAAGAGAAAGAAACGATAAAAAAGGAAGGCAGGGAGGTTAACCAGATGCTACTATCAGGTATGCTACCCTGGACTGGGGTTGAGGAATAGGGGGTTGAAAGAGAGAGAGAGAGTCTTAAAAAATAAGTAAGGGAAGGACACGGACACACACGCACACATAAAATCAGTCCACTCAGGGGTGTTCCGACAGGCCAGTGTAGTTCGCAAGAAGCCCAGAAGCGCTTGCACGGCCTTCTTCTCTGATGATAAGTCATGACGATGGCGCAGTATACATTCCTCTGGCAGCGGCCGGTCATCTAACTTGTTTAGTGTATTAAAAAGGTATCATTTCACTAGGTTATATTCCTGGCAGTCACACAGGACGTGTCTAATTGTCTCTTCATCTCCGTAGTGTGCACAGGTGGCGTTGTCGGCTATCCCTATGCAGAACGCGTACGCACGGGTAAACGCGACTCCCCACCATAGTCTGCACAGAGCAGTGACGTCACCTCACCGAAGTTTTGTTGGAAGCTGCAAGCTTAACGTAGAATTATAGGATCGTAATCTTGCATGCGTTAAAAGAGGCTCATTCTAAAGTGACATGCGGCGTTGGCGAGCAAGCATGCGGAGCCTCCTTGCAGCGTCCGTCCAAGAGAAAGGCATTGACTGATCGTTGTCTTCTGTATGGGCTGAACGGGCATCTTGATAAGCCCGTTCATTACCGATAATTCTACAATGCCTTGGCAACCGCTGAAATATAACGTTGTGCCCTTTCTATGTTACATGGTGTAGCATTTCTGCTGTCTCAAATACCAACTGCTCGTGCGGACCACGGCGTAGATTTGACAGAAGTGACTGCAGTGCCACCTTGCAGTCACAGAAGATCGTCCACCGTTGCGTGCTTTGGTCGTTAATGAAACGCAACGCAGCGCGAAGCGCTGCAATCTCTGCTGCCGTTAATGTGGTTGCATGAGCTGTCCTGAATTTGATTGTTGTGGCGTGCGTTGAAATAACGACCACCGCTGTTGAGCTGTTTGGCCGGACGGAGCCGTCGGCGTAGACGTGCATGCAGTCTTGGTACTTCTCGTACTGTAGAAGTAAGGCGAGCTGCTTGAAGGCCAGAAATACTGAAAGCCTAAGGCGCTCTTCAACGCTAGTCACTGGCACGCTACTTCGATGAAGCTGCCGACCTGTGACAAGCGGCATCCTCATTTTCGCCAGTTGTCATGTGTGCACTGAGAGCAGCGCCGCCTTTCGAGAAATAATCATCAAGCGTTATACCATACGACGTTTCGGCGCGACCATCTAGTCCCATAGAAGGGCACTGATGTACCCAGGACACGAACTACCTAGCAATACGTGTAGGCAGCGCATTTCATAGGGGCTCACCGAAATTCGGGCAGCCACCTGTTTAAACTACTGCCGATAATGACGCCACAGAGGAAATCTGATGCCTGTGTCCCGCTTTCCCCCGTCGGGACGGTGGGAACCCCCCCCCCCCCCGGAAAACATTTCTGGCTACGCTCCTGGCCCGTGTGCTCAGATTTGGGTGCGCGTTAAGGGCCAAACCTCATAAGCGCGAAAATGCACGCGACAGTGACGAGCGATGCGACGTAGATCGTCTTCGCGCGATAAGTCGCTAGCGCAGGCAAACCTCATTCACGCGACGGCTTCGGCGAGCGAACTTCACTGTTGCTGGCATGAGGCCGTCTACTCGCACCAAGAAAATCGCGTAGTGAGCGGTATGCAATTTAAAAATAAGATATATTGTTGTGTGATAAAACGTAAAGTGTTTATGAATGCCTTGCAACACTTTTTTATATGCACATGCGTAAACATTGCGTTATTTCTTGTTGCGCATACGTGACTAAGGCAGGGTCACGTGCACCTATGTAGTCTTTGTCTTTTCCGGTTTTTCGCTATTGGCTGCTTGAGCCCAGCACTTTCGGGCGATGAGCGACAGTTTCCAAATCTGGAGAACCGAGCGATCGCGCGAAAACGAGCCCGCGACACGTCGCGCGAACGCTCTGTTTCGTCGCCTATAGCATCGCTCGTTGCTGTCGCGTGCATTTTCGCGCTTATGAGGTTTGCTCTTAAAGAACCCCAAATGGTCAAAAGTTCAGGAGCCCTCTATTACGGCGTCTCTTATAATCATATGCTGGTTTTGGGACGTTAAACCCTACATATCACTCAATCGATCAAGTTCGCTAAGAAATACTTCGCATTTAATAATTGTGAAAGGCTTATGTGCCACGTCGTGTTCAACCCACTGCTAAACACAGGGGCCGCACGTTTCAGCTTTCGCTAGTTAACCATTTGTACCAAGTGCTTGGGCGGCAATTTTCATTGGAGTTTATACACATATGCGGCAATCCACCAGATTATTGTCAAGCAGAGATGCGACTAGAGGCAAATGCAAACCAGCATGTTTCCATATTTGCACACCCTCAGTTGTAGACCTCGGCCTGCTCTTCTCACCACCAATGGTTGCTCAGCTAAAGCTATACCTGGCGCCACGACACCTGCGAATATCAGGCCATTATAGCCTTTGCACCAATACATAAAGAAACCCACAACGAAGGATAGGAAGATTTGCTGGCTAGCGAGAACCTAGCAGTCAAATCAGCTGAGTCTTATGGACCGGGCCCGCAAAGTGGTTGCTGCAAGCGGAGCCCTGGACCGCCTCAAACCAAGAAACTCCGACTGCCCGGGGTTTCTCTGTAGAAACTTCCCAGCGAATAAAAAAGGTTTTCACCACCACTCCCATCAATTACAAAAGCAACCAGCAAAAGCCACTGACAGCTTATTGTATAAACTGCGTGCAGTCATGGGAAGCAGTTAATAGAACCCTGAAAAGTAGTTTTGATGTGAAAGTGTTACCCCCGGCAGTGCAACTATTGAGTATGCAAGGGACACTCATCGGCATTCTTGCCATACGTGGTTCGCGTTCAACAAAAACGGTTATCGAGGAGTGCGCGTCGCGTGTATGCTGGTGCTCTCTCTCTCTCTCTCTCTCTCTCTATCTCTCTCTGGCGTTCGCTGGCGCTGGCCCACTTGTTCCAGCGCTCATGTGCGTCTCTACGCTTTTATGAAAATACTGTGAATATGTAAAAGTGTGTTCTACGCAAGAAGCATCGCGAGTTTTTTTGCCGGAGCCTGGCGGTCTGCCTAAACACCTCCTGGGTCACATCAACTGGCAGTGACGGGATCAGTCTGCGTTCTTTCCTGCGTACTGAATCTGGTGAGCGCAGACTTTCCGTACGGTTCCTAGACTGATGTTTTGGATAGATGGTATTGTCTATCCAGACGGGCAGGTATGTTGCTGCTTATTGAAGGCTTGTGTTTATTAGCGGCCCCTTCGCGGCAGTTTGAGTCACGGAAGTCTGCATGGTATGACCAAAGGTTTCAACAAATCGAGGGAACTCGATTCAGTGCAGTGGCGACTATATGCATTGAGAAAGGCACCGTTTAATACAAGCTTTAAACTATTCCCGCGCGGATGAGGAAGAGCTTCCCATGCTGACACTGTAAAGTGCTCGGGGTTTATGGCATGCCGCTGCTGCCACCAGTTCTCAAGAGATCGGATTTCGGCGGGTTTCTTTATGGTAGCTGGCTCCCTGACGTCATACACATAGCCGATGTTCGCCAGTGTGGAGACGCGTTCTTAGAAACAGAACGTAAGTTCATTTACATGATGGAAGAGAAATGAAACTGTACAGTGATTCAGCGATTATTTACAAATGTATTTGGTTTTTATAGCGCGTCGTTTCCTTACACGGCAGTCCGAAGAAGGCGGTGACCACTGCTGCCGTGAATCAGGTGACGTTGTTTCATTGATTAGTCCAGCAGGAAGGGTGTAGACATTAGCCCACTCGGCTGATGAGGAACACGGGTGAAAATGTTCAATGGGTAACACGAGCGCACCACACAGTGACGCACCCGGTCCACGCCTTCAAGACACCGCAGCGTGAGGAGGTAGAGTCCGGTGGAAGGGGAACGTTGAGCTCCTCTGTGAGGTAGATCACCAAGAACACGGACGTCAGCAGCTGCCTATGACTGCGTTCAGCTGCAGTGTTCCAGAGGAAACCTTCCAGATCATGGCAGTTCATGTTCTCGATTCCTCAGAACTGCTACTGCGACGCCATCCCACGCTTCCGAAGTGTCGGTGCTTTGTCACGACGCCGCTTAGGAGACGACGGCTGAGTGGAGAGGTTCACTTCTTGAGAACTGCAGCAGTGAGGCCGTCTCACGCTGTTCGACCCCGCTCAACAAGGGGTTGTTCGCGAAGCTTCCGTCGAGTTTATTGTGACCCGACCACAACGAACTGCATGGCCCACATTTAGGACAGCGTCGTGCGTGGTGCTTTCGACCGGGCGCTGATATGGGGTGGAAAGCATTTTCGCAGACTCCTAAGATGAAATGCCCTTAGAGGAATATCCGATGTAAGAAGGTATAACATGGAGAGAATTGAACACGCTCTGAAAAACGGAGGAAGCGTCAAAGCAGTGAAGAGTAAACTTGGGATAGGCAAAAATCGGATGTATGCACTAAGGGACAGGGTAGGCAAAATAACTAACAATATGGATAGGATAGTTAAAACAGCGGAGGAGTTTTACAGAGATATGTACAGCAGCCGGGACCACCACGACCTTAATATAAGAACTAGCAGTAACCCAGATGACACCCCACCAGTAATGATAGAAGAAGTCAGAAAATCTTTGGAGAGCATGCAAAGAGGCAAAGCTGCTGGTGAGGATCAGGTAACATCAGATCTGCTGGAAGATGGAGGACAGATTGTGTTAGAAAAACTAGCCACCCTGTTTACGAGGTGTCTCCTGACGGGAAGAGTACCAGAATCTTGAAAAAATGCTAACATCATCTTAATACATAAGAAAGGAGATGACAAGGACTTGAAGAATTACAGGCCGATCACCTTGCTCTCTGTAGTATGCAAGCAATTTATAAAGGTAATTGCTAACAGAGTAAAGAAAACGTTATAATTCAGTCAACCAAAGGAACAAGCAGGATTTCGAACAGGCTACTCAACAATCGACCACATTCATACTATCAATCAGGTAGTAGAGAAATGCTCAGAATATAACCAACCACTATACATAGCCTTCATAGATTACGAGAAGGCGTTTGAATCAATAGAAATATCAGCCGTCATGCAGACACTGCAGAATCAGGGCGTCGATGAAGTATATATAAACATCCTGTAAGAAATCTACAGGGGGGCACTACCATAGTGCTTCATAAAGAAAGCAACCGAATACCAATCAAGAAGGGTGTAAGGCAGGGGGACACAATCTCCCCAATGCTATTTACCGCGTGCTTACAGAAGGTTTTCAGAAGCCTAGAATGGGAACAGTTAGGGATAAGAGTTAATGGAGAGTACCTTAGGAACCTGCGCTTCGCCGATGACATCGCATTGCTGAGTAACTCAGGGGACGAATAGCAACTCATGATTACGGAGTTAGACAAGGAGAGCAGAAAAGTGGGTCTTAAAATGAATTTGCAGAAAACGAAAGTAATGTACAAAAACCTCGGAAAAGAGCAGCGCTTCGAGATAGGTAATAGTGCATTTCAAGTTGTGAAAGACTGTGTCTACTTAGGGTAGGTGAATAACCGCGGAGCCGAACCACGAGATTGAAGTAACTGGATGAATAAGATTGGGGTGGAGCACATTTGTCAAGAACTCTCAAATTATGACAGGTAGTTTGCCACTATCCCTCAAGAGGAAGGTATATAACAGCAGCATCTTTCCGGTACTTAGCTATGGAGCAGAAGCATGGCGACTTACAAAGAGGGTTGAGCTTAAATTGAGGACGTCGCAGCGAGCGATCTGAAGTGAAATGGTTGGTGTAACCTTAAGAGACAAGAAAAGAGCAGAGTGTATTAGGGAACAAGCGGGGGTTAAGGATATCATAGCTGAAATCAACAAGAAGAAATGGACATAAGCCGGGCATGTAGCGCGTAGGCAGGATAACCGCTGGTCGTTAAGGGTAACTAACTGGATTCCCAGAGAAGGCAAGAGGGTTAGGGGGAGGCAGAAGGTTAAATGGGCAGATGAGATTGTGAAGTTTGCGGGTATAAATTGGCAGCAGCAAGCACAGGACCGGGTTAACTGGCGGAACATTGGAGAGGCCTTTGTCCTGCAGTGGACGTAGTCAGGCTGATGATGATGATGAAGATGAAATGCCAAGCCAAACGTAACAACGCTCATCCAAGGAGTGACAAAAGAGGCATTAGGGATCAGAGCGACTTGCGTTTGACAGATAGACCATCAAGCTTAAAGGGGAAGCTGATTGATTGATATGTGGGGTTTAACGTCCCAAAACCACCGTACGATTATGAGAGACGCCTTTGTGAAGGGCTCCGGAAAATTTGACTACCTGGGGTTCTTTAACGTCACTTGTCCACCTCTAACCGTGTCCATCTTTCCTGTCTTTTCCTTACTTCCGTCGTTCGCTGTCCCTGCGCCTCTCTTTCTCCTTCCTCTCTCTCTCTATCTCTCTACCTTTTAATCCTATCATTTTAATCCCTTGTCTACCCCCATCGCTCGTGAGGTACTGTTGAGGTGTCTTCCCCCTGAGAGATAGTTCCGGGGCTCACTTTTCTCTTTTTTTCATTTAAAATCACCCCCCACCTCCACCCCGGCCGTGCAACGGGTGACTTAAACGCTGCAGCTTTTCAATGAAGGCTCTCCAAGTGCCGTCTAATTACCTCTGTGAGGTTGTAGGTATGCGTGACCCCAAAAAAATACACCTTCTTCCTACTAAGAGTCCTTCGGAGCAAAAAATGGAAGCATATCCAAGGAGTGAACGATGGAGAGTGGGGCGAAGCATCCGTCTGTCCATTCATTCTTGCTTCCGTCCGTCCATGCGTGCGTCTGTGTGGCCGCCCGTGCGTCCATCCACCCATCCGTGTGTGCGTCTGTTCGTGCGTCCGCACGTCCATCTGTGCATCCGTCCCTGCGTTCGTCCATGCATCTACTACTGCGTCCGTCCATGCGTCCATCCGTCCATGTAGTCATCCGTGCGTCCGTCCAAGCATCTGTCTGTGTGTCCGTTCATCCACCTATTCAACACTCCAAGTAGCACCATCTCGCATCGTTTCATTATATATTCCTCATATAGAAGCACCGCCATCCAGCGGACATTCCAAGGACTGAACGAGAGGAGGTACACGCACACTTTCTTACGGCTTGCGCTTCGTGTCTACTTCCCACCTTTAACCACCTCGAGTTCATGGTATATACTAGTTCACTGCATTCATGGCACTGCGGCCCAGCGCTCGCTAAACCTTTCTAAAACCAAGGAGGTTATGCCCAGCGAGTATAACGTAGCATCCCTTTCTTCTCAGATAGTGCTCAATGTACATATCAATGGCAGCTAAGGGGGAATGAGAGACAGGAGTATTCGGCTTTTAGTTAACGCGCACGCTGCGAATTTTTTTATTTTTCAACAACACACAGAAGAAATCTCCCACCGGCACCACCTTGGAGGTCAAAATGTAAGACTGGTTATACACTACTACTACGACGACTACGAGGGACGAACGGGTGCTGCTATAAAGAGCTTTGCCCCTTAAAAAAGGGAGGGGGTGGGGGGGATGGGGGCAGGGGTTACAAAACAGTACTTTACATTGCCAGTGTCGGAAGAGATTTTCTAGCTTCTTTTTTTCCCCTTTTTTTCTTAAAAGTGGTGTCGCTATTGAATCGCACGCATGTATTTGTCGATGGAACACGTTTTTTGGGGACCGGCACCGAGTCACGGAGAAAGCGGTGATCCGGCCCTTTCCTCTTCGTCCTCCTTTGCCTAATACAAGGAACAGGTCGTTGGAGGGCTGCGGGCCTGCTGATGGCTGTCCAAAAAATTCCCCCATATCCACGAAGTGAATGATGATGAGTGGGCGAAGCTCCGGAGGTAAACCTGGTAAACCATGAATCCTCTGTACATTTTGCCCACTCAATTTTATTACATCGCTCCCCCTAGCGTACGTCGCCGCACTAAATCGAACGATTGCCTTCAACCAATGACACGCGCCATATGTGACATCATTCCTATTTTATAAGATCTCGCGTCTTTCATCAACTACAAGTACCACTTTCTAGTTTATAACATCTTGCATCTTTTTATCATCAGCTACAAGTACCACCATCTAGTAAACACTACAAGAACTAAACGAGAGGTGGCTACATGGATGGATGGATGCTATGAGCGTCCCCTTTATAACGGGGTGGTGACAAGTATGCCACCAGGCTCGACAAAAAAAAACCTTTTTTTTCTTTTTTGATGTTGGCCTAATGCCTCTACTTCGATAAATTCTATCTTAATGGAAAAAAAGGTAAATTTTCAGCTTAAGTTCTCTGCCATTTACGGCACACTGTCCATATTTTATTTTTCCAATATTTATTTTTGTCCTTTCTCTCTAATTTTCTGCCACCAATACTCTAACCGTCTCTTACTTATTTCAATCGCGGGTGTGTTCAGCTTTCCATTGTTGTCCCTAAACCCCAAGGCTTCCTGTAGGCTCGTGCCCAAACGTACACCTGGGTGGATATCTCCACATTCAATCAGAACATGCTCCGCCGTTTCCCTATCTTTCCCGCAGCATGTGCATTGTTCTTCTTCTTTACTGAATCTTGCTCTATAACTACGCGTTCTAAGGCAACCCGATCTCGCTTCAAACAGTAAAGCGCTTCCCCTTGAATTATCGTAAAATGCCTCCCTCCTTATTTCATTTTTGCCCTTTGGGTAGTTACTCAAAGCCGGTTTTTTCTCCATAGCTGCCATCCAGTAAATCCTCTCCGCCTCCCTGACTTTTCCCTTAACGCTCTTTGTTGACATATGGCTTACAATACCAGCCGTATATGACAAAAGAGTGACATGTACATACAGGAGACGGTACCGCCATCTAGTGAACACTGCAAGAACTAAACTAGAGGTGGTCACATACAGGGGACAGTACCGCCATCTATTGAACACTGCAAGAACTAAACTAGAGGTGGCTACATACAGGCTACAGGGGACGCACAGCCCACGCCCTAAGGAGCTTCGCCCCTAAAACGTCGACCTGGGCGGGCGTGGCCTCAGTAGAGACATCTTTGTCTGGTTCCACGATATGTTCATCAAGTAGCAAAATGCTTGCCCTGTAAGTATTCTAAATAAACGTCATGTTTCCTTCTGCTGAAGGAAACTTGGCATCTTCAAGCTGTCTCGACCCCGTTTTTGCGAATATCCTGTGCCAGACGACCGAACAGAACACTTCAACAACCTCTAGAACCGCTGATATATCTCTACAGAGTTTAACGCCGTTTCGTAATCTAGCTGTCATATGGAGAGTACTTTTTTTATTTGGCAATTTTATCAGTTATTCGTTTACTCACATGACGATGATCTATGGTAAAATGTTATGCACAATTCAGATTATCTTTCTGAATATCTCGTACAACATGCTGAAAGGAGGTCGATTGTTTTGTATAGTTTGTGGATGAATGGTGAAATAGATAGTGAGTTGATGAAGTCTTTTGATGAAGTCATTTCGCATATACGCATAATGGGAAGTTATCGGGGGAGAGGAAGGGTGTGAGGATAGTTGTTACGGCCCTCGCATGACGATAAACGTGATGATCTTTAGCGGCGTATACTTATTATGAAACCAGCCACAAGCACGAAAAATGCGGAGGAACCAGACGGGACAAGTGCTCGACAAACAACTAAATATTTATTAAATAAAGCCCCCATACCCATGAGCCATCAGTGCATGCGTAAATGGGCTCTCTGAGCCTAGTAACGCTGCACATTTAACAATACAAAGCCAAGAATTAATAAGCATGTCAAGGTGTTGCAAATAGCGCATTTCCACAAAACGCCAAAACATCGACGCCACGTGCGCCCGTTGACCAAAAAAAAAAAAACTGAGGGTTCGCATCACATATGTCACGTCGCTTTTTTTATTATTTCGAAAGGGTTCAAAACTTTCATGTTAAACGTTCCTTCAGAATTCCCTTTTTTATGACAACCCTGATATCTAATAAGAGACGCAGATACAGCCGTTGCCGCGCAGATAAATGTAAGTTTCGATATTCCCTTGTCATGCAGCCGTGTCTCCAAAGGTCAGAATAGCCGATCAGCTTCAATGACAGAGTGCGGGAACATCGCATTATACTCCCTACGGGTACTGGTGAAAACCCATCTCTGCACTGTAATGCCTCTGCGTGCCTCATTTAAAATCATTAAGTGTCATTGGCAAATGAATAAAAAATAAGCTTGACCGTAAAGTATTTAAAGCTTTCGAAATAAAACAAAACATGGCAAAGCATCATGTGTAAATCATATCCATCAGTTTCCCTTACAGATAAAGAATCCGCGTTGCTACATACTGATTGCACAGTGGCGTCGATACTCTAGCCTATTTATGCGAGTGTTGCTGGGTTGTGTGTGGGTGGGCTTTCTGCAATAAACATTGTGTTTGAATTCCGACGCTTCTTCTGTGTGGTTGTTCTCCTTTGCTGTCTTCGTGTCTTTCGTTGGTTCCCTCTTCCGAATACTATGAAGCAACTCGCACAGCAAGCTGCGTTAGTGGTGTACTGTTTCAAACACCGTTGTGACAAATCGGCATCTAGATCTAGTTAGTCAAATCCAGTCGAAAATAGAAAATGGGCGAACTAAGCGCAGATTACTCAGTTTGATTGTCTGGCGAGTGAATGACCAAGCGGAGGAAACACAAGACATTACGTACTTAGTGTTTTATCCGCATGCATTCATTTTCTGTGCAGTACTTTACACGGAGTTTATGGTGATCCTAATCTCGTCCAATTGCCGACCTTGCTGAACCCGCCAACTGGATCATTAGTTTAATAGAGCATACTTTATCTGTTGTGTTCGCCTCTTGTTTTCTTCATTAAAGGCTGTGTTCCAATTCCTTAACTGAATGTCTTTAACCTTTTCTAAATACGCATGCCGCAAACAGCTGGCTTTTGCTCGTTTAGACTATAAGCAACTGCTTTCATACGCATAGAAGTGCTTCTACATTAACTAGCGCCGATCTTCCCCTTTGAACTGTAAATGTTCCTTCACTCGTTTTCACAGTCGTATGGATTGTCCACGCCTTTTATTCATACATATTGTGTGAACGGGAGTACGTAGACTCGATCGTCAGCCAGGATATGCTTGTATATAGTCCTCGCCAAACACCACTGTTGGCGCTGTCACCGACCTGTATTCGCCTAATTACAGCGAGCTTGAAAATAGCTGAAAATTAACGTTTATTTTGACTCCAACACCACCTTCCAACGTTATTAGGAGTACTGAACAAGTTTTTTCTGATCCATTTATGTAACTGTAACCGGCAGGCGAATCGATTGCAATGCGTTTACTAGAGGGCAGAATTAATAACTGTTGAAAGCCAGGATTACTAAAAAAAATTATCGTGGATAAATGGCACGCCCAAAAAACACAATAGCGGGGGCGGCGGCGGCGCGCCAACCAGTTGGTGTCCGCGGCAGCGTGTCGACGTTTTGGCGCCAACACAGCCCCGGCACCAATGGGCCAACAACGCACCAGTTACAGTACTGCAACTGTCATAGGCGTGCAACCGGCGCGATTCTCCATTCGATTCAAGTTACAGCTAGCAACAGCCTCCACCGCGTTACTGGCATTGTTCCAATGCCAGCCTTGCTGCTGTCTAGTTTCGGAAACAAAATCCTTGGCGGAGACCAGCAGGAAAGCGCCGTGAGATTCGTGGCGGGGAGTTTTGAGCACACGGAATGAAAGGTGAATGAAAGAATGAATGCTGCTAACTTGCATCCGTAAAATAATTGTGGATTCTATCGGCGTCATGTCGCGAGACTCGAGTGCTCTGGGTTTCATTCGGATGCTGTTTGTAATGTGCGCACACATCGAATAAGTTGTTTAACTCGGCAAGCGCCGACCACTTGACGACGAGTTGCCCCAGAGACACCCGACTGCCAGCCAAGCGACCACATCCAACGCAGTGTCGTCAAAGCCATTGCATTCGCCAGTGCGCATGTACGGTGAAAAGGTAAACGCCTTTCTTCTCATTGCACTCCTCGCGGTTGTTTAAAATTTGGATAATGGCACCTTGTAACGTTATTGATACACTGCGGTAAACACATTAGTGAATCCTACTAATCTGAAAGATAAGTGCACAAATAATAACTAGTGCTAATTGACGCTTTGCCTAACTTGCAACAACTGGGGCACAAAAAAAAATATGTGTTTGTGTGAAGGAACTGGCAGTAACATAAACTTTATTTCGCCTCTGTGATCTGTTGTACGTGCATGATTTTTTTTGTCGTAAAATATTTATAACGTTTCAAAGTGATACTAATAAAATTGGCTGTAGGGATTATGTGCATCATATCCACTTAATTTGCATTATGTCATGGCGTAACTACTCTTAATTTGATAGTTGGAAACAATGGCACACGTAAAAATTACAAGGCATGTTTTCGCAGTGCAGATTTTTTTAAAATGAAAAACTAGACCCATGAAGTCAGAACTTACAACCCAAAACAGGTGTGACCTCACAACCGTATCAGCTGACACTGGTGTGAGAGGAGGTTGAATCATGTTAAAACATTACACCTAGTGATCACGAAGAAAAAAAAGGGGGGGGGGGGGGGTCAGCGGTAAAAAACAGAATAGGACAAATATAGCATATGAGGACGTCAATGTCACAGAAATGTGTCGTGAATTAGGTATGTGGTGATACGGTTTCCTTCAAAAAGCTAATTTCTTTTCTTGAGAGAGAGCGATCGAAGGAGTGCTCATGCACCCTTCTTTAATATGCATGTAAAATGCTTCCGTAATTTCTCCCACTGGCTGATCGCTCCATAACTTTTGTGTGAGGAAGCTGCGCTGTACCTAATGAATGCCTTTTCTCACACTCTGGTGCCCATAAAGGCCGAAAAGCAACACAACTCCACAAGGCTGTCTTTTGCTCTATCATGGAGAAGATGGTGGTATGCACGTTCAAAAATTGAGCAGGTGCTGTAATAGTTGGCTGATAGTAGTATTTGGCACTGCACGTCTTAAAGTAAAGTATCCCCCTGATCCTGTTTGAATGTACCTGTCTGTTAGTAAAGGTTGGCTGATTGATCTGTAATCCTTAATTTATGTCTTCAATCTTTTGTTGTAACAACTAGTGGCATTTTTCCAGCACTCTGGCACTTTTGATCTTTGAAGCATTCAGCGGGATAGGTGTGTTTGATTCCGGCGTGTTATACAGAACTGGTGCTGCAAAAGTTCAGATGGCGCCAATGCAGGGCAAACGCCGTGCAGATGGTGCAAGTGCAGTGCTATTACCTTTTTTTTTTGCCTCTTTTGTATTGAGGGCACTGGTGTATCGCCTGTCTGCTCTGCTCGATCACACGGGCTCGTTTTTCGTGCATCATCCGCATTCAGCCGAAAAAATTCCTCTACCAGGCGCTGCATGAATCTCCGCGCTGCTGCCCACTGCTATCACGGCGTTATAGTTTATGTTGGACATCTTAAATTTGCATCCACTATCAATGCCATGTTTAACCAAGCATCGGCAAACTGTGTCGTCTGCTTCTGAGCTACACAGCAACGGCGCCTCCTATCGAGCAGGTTCAGAAATTCTCTGCACCGTGGCGGCACCGCTCCTGTACCAAGAGGTACAGGTGAATCGAACGCACCTAATATATCACAATCTCTCTCCATGTGCAATCCCCTTGATATGGGGTGAAAGCAACTCTTTATGCTGTATTTTCCGGCCACTTTTCCACTAGACGTATCATGTATGGCCTTTTTTTTAACATCATCTAAAGTGCATATGAAACTTCGTCTTGTTGTATCAATCTCACTCAAAAATAGATGACATAAGAATATGTCTTCTTCCACCTTCCCTATGTTACTGAAAGTGCAGATAACATTGTCCTGCTTTATTCTTTAGTGCATGCTTGCATGCATGCTCTGTCCTTTCTAAGCAGCATTTATTTTAGCAGGCTTGATGCTAGCGCTTAGCTTACCACTGCCTTGCCTACTGAATATTGCAATTTTATTTCACGGCACTTTTTTTTTCTATCAGCCTTTTTAGCTCAGAGAATAGAATTTTCCGTTTAGAGCTAGGAAATCTTCTGTATTGCCAGTTCTTAAGTCTTTTGTAGTTGCAAAAGTATGCTTACTTCTTGCCTTAGTACTTTACTTTGAACTTCAGAAATAAGTCTAGCAATGGTCTATCGAAATATTTTGCACTTGTTTTAGGGTATCACACTCCCTTTTAAGGCCAATCTCAAATTATTCAAGTTTTACCCTTACTTATGTGCCATCTAGTATCTGGCACATAATAGCCATTGCTGCTTCTGTGCCATGAAACCCAACATGATGAAGTAACCTTACATGTAGATTGTCCTTTACTTTACCAGTCAATAATACTCTTGTTCTTCTGAGACTGTGGATGTAGCAGCATGATTTTAGTTGGAAGTGCATGAGCTTTCACTTAGATACTTGGGTGTGGGGTGCAGACCAAAAAAGCACCTGTGTTCGAAGACGGCGGCCAGAATGTGAAATGTGCAGGCTCTAAAGTGCTTGTGTTTAGTGCACGGGATCACAAAAGTGTGTGAATACATGTGTGAATGTGACTTGTGTACGGGTTGCATGAGATGCTTTCAAGCACTGGAGGCAATCGTATTGAGCAATGGGATGACTCGTTGGCGTTTTGACAGGGCAGTAGAGATTGAATGACGAACCACAGCCATGACTTTATTGTCTCGTCCCTGGTTAGCTGGGCCTTTCCCCAGATTTCACCATTGTTAGCGTTCTGCTAGCCTAGGCACTGCCCCAGTTGCCCCTGGCGCTGTTATTGCTACAACCGGTGAGTTCCCCAGCACCATTTGGGAGGTACCGGAACACGGTCTGGCACTGCTGAGGCAGTCTACCCTACAGTGTTCACTATCAACGTGAGGCAGCGAGGCTAAGGATGGTTCCAGCTTTTGACCAGACCAGAGCCTGTTGCAGCCCATTGAGCTACCACACCTGAGGCACGGAGGACAGCTATGCCGGCCAAACTGTGAGTGCTTCGATATTTGACTTCTGTTTTTTTTTTTTTATTTAAGTATATTGGAGGCCTTGAAAAGTCCCAGGTAGGAGCGCAAAGGTATCGCCTTGCTTGCTTCTGGTATATGGTATATTAATGGTATATTAATACCATATAATAGTATATGTGCCACACACTTGTATGTCTATTTTTTGTGGGAACTAAAGGAGGGGAAACTTAAAGGGCTTGTGCCACCATATTTTTGGATGTGCATTCTTTGCCGCAAAAGCTTTTTCTATAGCTGCAAGAGGCATGATGCATGCTTCAAGATTATTGTATTCTCTCTAAATAATTTAGTGTTGTCCCATTTATATAGACAATTTTCAGCTTCTGGGTGCCTACTTAACTCTTTCATGCACAGAACTCCATTTCTGGCAAGAAGCAGAGATTTATTGAAAAAAAAAAAGGTGAAATCTTTAGCAAAAATTGATTTTGCCGCGTGAAACGAGAAATCCGAAATTTTTGTTCCAAAGATACATGGCCACCTCAGTTGACCACCGTGTATTAAGGGTCTGCTGTTCACTTTTTGGGAAAGTACAGCTCATCATTGTTCTAGTCCTTAATGTTAGCTTCTCATAAAACTTGCTTTACGGTTCTGTGAGCATGGTAGGAACATCACATACTTCTATATCTATAAAATTATCTCGGGTCCATCGTCTAGCCCCCCTTGAAGATGATGACAGCCAGAAGAAAGCAAACGTATATTGTCACATTAAAATATGTGCCATTTAAAATTTGACATGCGAGGCTCACATGTTTCAAGAGGGAAAAAAAATGAAGAAAAGGTGGCTACTGGGAGTGACCACTGTTAAGTTAAGCAGTGACGTAGCAGTGTGACTGGCTTTGTCATGTGACGGCACAAAGCTGTGACACACGTCGTGCCAAGTATTGTCTGCTCTTGCTCACGCGTGCTACACAAGCACCTGCAAAACAAGTGCGGCGCTACCTGCAGCAGCTGCGATGTTTTTCTGGTACAGTCGTGGTGGAGGTCCGGAAGTCACCCTCCTCAATACAGGTAGGGTGTGATGTCACTACAACTTTCGTTGCCTTTTCTATAGAGCTCAATTAGTGTTGGATGCACTAGTGATAAACCTCAATCAGGACAATGATTTAACAAACTTTGGAAGTGAATTAAAATACTATCTTCTAAACGTTTGCTGTGTCCGGGAATTCACGTGGAGTGTCCTTGCATACAGAGGAAGCCCACAAGAGGCTTGTTTTTTTGTTATTTTTTTTTGTTAGGCACAACAGTGATCTAAGAGGCAAGCTACCGGCCAATCAAGTGAACGAAAATATAGGGGATGTTTTTTTCAGTGATTCTGATAGAAAAGGGAAAAAATTAAAGTGGACAAAAAGCTAACTTGCTACCAGCCGGAAGCGAACCTGCAACGTTCAAATAATGCATCCGATCAACTGCGGATCTCCGGCGGAGACCAGCGGGAAAGCGCTGTGAAATTGGTAGTGGGAAAGTCCTGAACCTTCAAAATGAAGAGTAAGTGAAATGGCCCCTTGAAAATTGGTTGAAAGGGAATGATGGACAGCATGCAGTTGCGAACAACGAAGAACAGAAAAAGAGCTTTGTAGAACCAATGGTCACTCTGATTCAGAAGGGATACTGTCAACGTGTGTCCGAAAAAGAAATTATGGATTCTATTGCGAGACTCGAGTGCTCGGTGTTTCATTTGAATACTGTTTGCAAAGTGTGCACACGTCGAATAAGTTGGATAACTCAAAAAGCTGCCACTTGACAATGAATTGCCCCAGACACGCCTGACTGCCAGCCTAGCGTTTATAGCCAGTGCAGTCTTCAATGTTCTCGCATTACCACATCAGTTGACAGTGCTGTGATTACGGATAGAGGAAGTTGGAGCTTGAATCATTCAAACATGCTGCACCTAGTCAATGCTTTTTTCACATTTTGGTGCCCTTAACGATGCAGCTCCACAAAGCTGTTGTTTGAATTATCATAAAGAAGATGGTGGTGCGTGCTGTCAAAGATGAAGGCGGTGCTGCTGTGGTTTGATGGTAGCAGTATTTGGCACTGCACATCTTCTGAAACCATCACGTTGCGCTCGTGGTTGGTTAAAGTAAAGTAGTTCCCTGATCCTGTTCAAATGTACCTTCGTATTTTTTTATGATAGGGAAAGTACAATGATTGCTAGTAATCTTTCATTTCTTTTTATGTTGCCAAACTTGTGTATTAAAATACTAATGTCATTAGGGAGTTTTTAAAAATCGTTCGCTGAGTTAGCGTTGTTTGCGATCGCACAATATTTCTGTCACCTAACAGGAGCCCACAAGCGGTTAGCGTATGATGCATGCACAGGGGCGCCAAAGGCGAAGGCAAAGCTTTGTGTATGCTACTCAAAAACTGTCGATTTAGCCACCACTAAGAAGCATTTTTCATGTGAAAATTCCTTGATATTTGGTAAAGGCAACCATTCTACTTCATTCTCTGGCCACTTTTCTTCTTTACATATGATGTGATGTCATTCAAGGTTTCATATGGAACTTCAGCATCTTGTTATATTTATTTTACATAAATATAAGGATGATTCTTATATAAGGATGTGTCTTCTTTCCCATTCATTGTGTTCAAATTGCTGGTAACATTGTCCTACTTATTCGTCAGTGCATGCTTTTTTGTCCTTCCTAAGCCGACTGTACTTTCAGTAGGCTTGGTGCTGCTGCTTATTTTACTGCTGCCTTGCCTAGTTGACATTGTAGTTTTTGTATTTCACTGTATTTTTTTCATCAACCTTGTTAGCTGAGCAAATATAATTTTAAGTGTTTATCTAGCTGATCTCATGTGTTGTAATTTCTTAAGTCGTTTATGGTTGGAAAAGCATGCTAACATTCTTCCTCTGTGCTTTACTTCTAACTTCAGTTGCTACATCAGAAATTAGTCTAGCTGTGGTTTAATTTTTGCTTTGTCAATATTTTATGCTTCTTTTAGGTCATCACATTTCCTCTCATGGACAAAGCGAAATTCTTCCAGTTTTACCCTCACTACATCTCTATTGGCTTCTATTTTACCATTTACTATTGCTGTTGTTCTTCTCAGATTGTGGATGTAGCAGCACGATCCTACTTGAATGTACATGAGTGTCCTACTTGGGATGTAAAAACATCACAAAAATATGTTCGCTATTATTGCATGAGTGTCCATCTTGGTGCTCTCGTCTGGCGTGTTGAGCCGAAAAGCGGAGTGCCTGTGTTCCAAGTGCTGGGCCAAAATGTAAATTATGAAGACTGCGTTGGTTGTGTAAAGTGTACTGAGTCAAAAAAGAGTGGGTGTGCATGCGATTTGTTCACGGATTGCAAGAGACACTCTCAAGCACTGTAGAAAACCGTATTGAGGAATGGGATCGCTCGGCAGGATTTAAACCGGGGTAGCTGGAAAAAAATTCCCAGTCGCAGCCATGAATTCGTTGGCCCATCCCTGCTCAGCTGGGCCTCACCCTGGCTTCTGCTATTTTTGGTTTTCGGCTAGCCTAAGCATCGCCCTGTTTGCCCCTGGTGCTGTTACTGCTGACCATGGCGAGATCTGCGGCACCAGTTGTTGGGAAGGACCAGAACACGGTCTGGCACCTCTGAGGCTGGCTACCCACAGTATTCACTATCAACATGAGGCAATGAGTTCAAAGATGGTTCCAGCTTTTGACCTGACCACAGAGCCTGTTGCAGCCCATCGCGCTACCACCCCTGAGGCCCCGAGAACAGCTATGTCGGCCAAACTAAGAGTGCTTCGATATTTTACTGGCGTTAATGATATATGCGCCACAGGCTCGCATGTCTATTTTTATGTAGGAAAGAAAGAAGAAAAATTTTAAGGGCTCGTTTCTTTTGTTAAACACCACATAACTAGCAGTAAATCAAGGGAAGAAAGTAATAGGTTATGCTATTTGTAATAACTTCAAGCCCTTGCCTTTTCTTACCACCTGGACATCGAGAAGGGACAGGCTGCGGCCCCTTTCACACTCGGCAGTGAATTGTATGTCTAGATGCAGGGAAGTCAAGTGCTGCCGAAAGTTTTCAATTTCAGATGCCTTCATGACACAAAAAGAATTGTCTATGTAACAAAGAAATAGCTTGGGTTGCAGCGAGATGGAGCTAAGTGCTTTCCCTTCTATATGTTCCATGATCAGGTTTGCCATTGTGACGGAGATGGAGGCTCTCATTGTGGTTCCATTGTTCTGCCTGAAAATAGTTCATTTGTAGAAAAAGTATGTACTACACAGGCAGAAGTTCAGTAGATGGCAGAGCTTGTCAACAGCTAAAAGAGTCCTTTCACTCAGGCTTGGGTCATCTTCAAGCACAGCACAGGCATACGATACCGCTAAGGGTACTGGTACATTGGTGAACAAAGAAATAATGTGAAATGAGACCAGGCTGTCGTCTTCATCAGTGCTAACCTCTGATCAGGGGTGCAACAGCTGCACCAATCGCCCAATTTGATACGATTCCTGATTGCTGTACTGAGCTGCGCCAAAACCGCGAAATTTGCTGAAATCGCATCACGCTGCGCCATGATGCCAAGCTAGCCTTGAATTTTCTTTTCAGGTGCGCTGATTTCGGCAATAAATGCACGCCACATTGACCACTGCTTGCCATGAGTCAAAGTGCGCAGACCTGCACTACAGTGCCAAAAATGTACTTCAAATATTCTAGGAATATTTTAGGCACCCACCATACGTTCGCGAGATGCGGTAAAACAGATAAAGTAACAACGCTTCGCACCCCTCGATCTGCTGACCGTAGCGGATACCTATTGGCCAATTGGTATCAGCTGTGGTCAGCGGACCAACGGAACTTCAAGACAAAAATTCGTTGCTGTAGCCACCAATGCTTTGTGGGAAATGTAAATTTCTTAGCCTGAAAACGCAGGTATGGCTTGCTAACAACTAAAGCTGGAAGGGTAAGTCGTGTTTCCCTCGAAACTCAACGTGCTGCGAACGTTGGTATTGCCAGCCACCACGTTGATTGCCTTAGCAGTGGCACATGAAACATTTTTTTTTACTTGAAGTTGCATCGTCCCTGCCCTAGTCCTGGCGATAGATATTCAGTACTGTCGCCAGGCCAACAGATGACGCCGTTGTTTCTTTACCTGGTCGAACCCGCCTTCCAAGAGAGCCGAAGGTGCACCTAACTCCACTGTGAAAAAAAAAAAAAAAAGTAATGTAGTGGTTAGAAAAATTCTTTGCTTTGGTTCTAATGCTGCTTGAGCCACCTTCGCCGCAGTACACCAGCGCCCTGCGGAAACGCGTATTGATATTTAGAAGGGGCTGTTAGCGCTAGTGGGACAATACACATTGTGCTCAGTTTCTCATGCATTAGTACGCCCCACAATTTTGAGTACCGGTATAATTAATAATGTGTAAATAAGCTTCTGCCAATCCTTTGAAGCAGTGTATGACATTTCTGCTTTCCCCCCTCAAAAAAAAACAAATTTTGCGACAGTTTATTATTTTTTTTTCACCACCTTTACTCCCTGGTTTTACAAATCTCCCAAATTTCAAGGTTGCGAGCTTGGCAGATTGATATATAACTTCCCAGTGTCTGTCAAATGATTTCACAGGCGCAGCAAATGCTAATATGGACTATCATTCTTTGCTTTAGCCGTGAGGGTTAAAATGCTACTTTCATTGAAGTGGCAGTGCTGATGTTCACACTGCACAATTTAGGTGATGTTGAATGGCTTATAGATATTTGTTTTTCTACATGTAAGCCCTCTTTTGTTGTACTGCTTCAAATTAGGTATTTCATGATGAAAATGCATTTTTTTCCCCATAACCTGCTCCAAATTTAGACTTTGGTTCTCCAAAAGTAATATTTTGCTGCTCCAAAAATTGCTCCAGATTGTATTTTGGCTGTTGCACCCCTGCATGATGCTAGCTGCACGAAGTGGCTGGAGTCATAGGCTTGGAGTTTTCCATCTATAGGAAGCTGACGCATATCGGCCATTACCTTCAATATGATTCATCTCAGTCCGCCAGCCACAGGGCCTCGGTTGTGAGCACATTACTTCAGAGAGCCAAGAACATATGTTTCAATGACATGCCGTGCAAGAAAGAAAAAGCTTGCGTAATTGTAGACCTCAGAAAAAACAGATACACGAAAAAATTCATTCGATCCTTCACATGCCGTGAATAGCAAAAGAGGCTACGCAAACCTCAATCAGAACTGATTAGCAGCTCTTCAAAGTGCGCTGGTTTCATACGCCCAAGGAACCAGCGAGGCGTGAAGGGGGTCCGCCCTATGTACGGCTGGCACAGAAGCCTAGCTAATGTTCCAGCCGCACACAGTCGCACCATGCACTATTACCATCCCTTTTCCGTAGCTCGACTCATCGCACCTACAGGGGTTTGGATGAATAAGGCAACAGGCTAGGTCAACAAAACAATACTCTATTGCTTCGTTACCAATAAAATGTAATTGTCACGTAGAGGGACTGTCCGCCTTGGGAAAATAACAAAAGAGTAGACGCTTATTTCGTCGTCGATTGCCTTGGCTCACAGAGAAATCCGGGGGGTGACCTCCTTCCTTGGTGGCTGGTGCAAGAAAAAGCATCCCGCTGCCGGCACGTTCGTTTTCTCTATCGTCACAGTTTTCCTCTTCTCTGACGAGGGTTGGTTCCATTGCTGAGAGAAGGGAACCCGTTTCGTGAGTCGAGAAAGGGGAACAGTGTGCGCCGGTCGCAGAGTGCCCTGTTCGTTCGCAAGAGACTTTGACTATTTTCTCGAAGGAACAGACATGTCCTCTCAACTAGAGTGCCGTAAAAGAGAAAAGAACTTTAGGGCACACTGTGCTTTCCCTCAGGCGTTGGCCCGCATCTTCAAAAAAGAAGCGGTGCACATCGCGCACGTGCCTTCATGCATGCTGGGTCACCTCCTCCCCCGCCCGAAAGACCAGTCAGCAATAGACAGAACTTACAGTGCCGTTTACAAAATCCCGTGCACTGAGTGCCCCTACTCGTATATTGGAGAGACTAAAAACCAACTCAAACAACTCATAAATGACCTCTGGAAGTTGAACAGAAAGCCCAGTGCTGTCGCCAAACATTGTGAGATGTTTGACCCCACGATAAAGTTCAACGAAAGGACCATCCATGAAAGCAAGACTTACTAGAGAAGGCTAGTACTCGAGTCATGGCACATACAGCGAACGGCCCAAAACATCAATCGTCCCCTCGAAATCCTTCACCCAGTGTATGCATACAGACTACACTCCGCGACAGAATGGGTGATCAACCGCCACGCTAGTGCCTTAAAGACACCTCTGGAACGTCGCCACAGCGCCCCCTGATGATGGAACGTATATTCCGAAACATCGGGTTTTTACGTGTTTACTTTCGGTGGAGACCAAATAGTTTTCTCAGTTAATATAAAAGAGCGGTTCTCGTCCAAACATTCATAATGAAAAAGTGTTGATCCATGATAAAGGCAGCACTCCTAATCATTATGGCAACTAAGCATAAAGTATTGTGAATTTACCTGTTGAGGTAAGATAATAGAAAATATCACTGGGTATTGATAAAATCTATGCATACATTCATAAGAAAAATGGATCATTTGGCAAAACATTTGCTCTAGATTTCCCCTTCGGAGATCTGTAAAATGGCTCCTAGTTATCTCCAGTATTATAATGAAAACTCATTTGGGTCATTATGCCAAACAGTAAGTAAAATATTTGCTACTGTATACTCAATGCCCTCCCACACATTGATGTAATTAATCCCGAATCACTTTGTAAGAAGAGTAAACTCAAGTGAATATAAATGTCTGGACAATAGCAGGAGTAAGACAGGCAGTTTGAAATGTAGATAAACCAGAAAAATTATTTTGGCAGCACTTCGGAAAGCATATTGCAGTCGCCAGACCAGAAAAAAATGATTGTTCAGAGGCCTAGGTATGGAATATAAGAAAAGGACAACTGAGGAAGCACTTGTGCTAGCAATCGTATGCCGCTTTCAACAGCTTTTTGAGTAAAAATGGCAGGAATAAAGTGATATGGTACGCCAAGACATTGTCTGACAGGTAAACACTTGTTCTATGAAATGTAGCGTTGGTACCGGCTGTGGTATGGTTAGAATCTTATATGCGCATAAATCAATTGCATGCCAGCAGAACTTACCATCGCAAGATTCTTCAAACCGCTGATGTGTGCAAGCCAAGAATTGCAAAGCAACCCCGTGCTTCAGATTTTGTAATGAAGTATCACAGAAGAGAGCGGCATAAAAATTTACATCATCATCACTGCATGCATTGCAGTACGTGACGCCGGTAAGTAGCGAAGGGTAAGTGCCATCGCTCTGAAGCAACTAAAAAGGTTGGAAATTGAGAAAACCAAAGGGACGTGGGCAAGCACATGAATGTCTACATTTACATGCTCGTTTCTGTCAAGACTGCACTAGTTTAATCACGTTGCTCCACTCCACCATAGGTGACGTGCACACTTCATTGCCTGCCCTCACTGGTGGAGTATGGAAGGAAGGTAAAATTATGTTGCTGCCCTTAGTTTTATTAAGGTGCCTTTACCAGTACGAGCTTGAGAAGTGGAGTTCAGTCAGTGATTAAGGTATTGCACGGTAGCGTTGCGATCGCATTATCTTGTGTCTTAAGAAGCACGATGCATTATCCAATGTAATGAGAATATAGATACAGATACTCGTCTTGCGCCCAAATAGCCATTCTTTGTCTTGCGAGACATATCGTGATACAAATACATGATACTTAAAAAAGTATCTTAGATAGTATGTAAGATGCATGCATCTTCCGTACTGTCCAGCCCTGCCTCAGTAGATGCATTTCACCAACACTTTCTACTCAGTGTCACAGCTGTCGTATTTGCTGCAGTAAGTGGTTAGCTATATTGCACAGCTGCATAATGCTGAGTATATACAACTTAGTAAGCCACGAGGAAAAATGAAAGACTTTGTTTTATTGCGAGTACTAATTTCTTACGCCGAAGCCGAATTGCATACGGTACTTGCTTTATGAGGCCCCAAGATGGGAAAATGCAGCTCGTTTACATAGTGTAAGCATATTCATGTTTTTTTTTCTTGATATTGCTGAATTGGCTAAGCAGTTCTGTACATACTGCGTGAGCACGTTTTGAACTGTGTCGTCCAGTCAGTGATTATCATTGCGTGTGTGCACTATTGTGTCTGCAGACAAGCTTGCGACTTCCTATATAAAATCAATTATTTCTAAATAGACTTTAGAGCATTTTCACTGTGGAATGCGGTGCTAGTGCACAGATGCAAATATTTTTCATGTTTATACATTAGTGATGCAGAACTGTTGGGAAGTAGAATATCGGTAGCATCAATAGCTTCTAAAAGAAACCAACAGTATTTAGCTGTCAACTAACTACTGATAGTATTACTAATAGCATTACTGATAGTATTACATATAGTACATTTGAAAGTGCCATCAGTAGCATCATTATAGGTAATACTATTGATAATGCTGTGAATAATTATGTTATTGTTGGCCTCTGATATTGTCAAAACATTCACGATACGCTACTCTCGGCAATACTCAGTTCGTTCATGAAAAATATTTTAACAGAAAAATTATTTCTACACCAAAAATGTTGGATAACATCCATCTAAAAAATTTATTCAAAAGCAATCAGTTGCACTTTAGAGTTAACAAACACAGTTTTCGATATATTTTGGGGGGGGTTTTTGTAAAAGCCCAACAATTACTACTTGATACTTTTGCTTTGAGATAACAAAATGCGATATAAATTTAAGGCCATGCATTTACGCCATATGTAACGGCTTCCTCACTCCTACAGAGGAACAGTTCAACTTATGTGTTATCAAAGCATTCCGGGGAAAGAATCTGGGCATGTGAACTTTCTTGCCCTTCAGGCTGCTCCTCCTGCTTCATCATGCACCTGAGGAACGAAGCGTATGCTGCAACGAGTTTGCACGGTTGATTTTATACCATCGATACTGTACTTTCAGACCTGCTATTGATAGCTCTGCATCACTATTATACATGCACATCTCAAGTAAGCTGCATTTGTCTGTCCCGGTGGTGCAGCAGTTAAGGTGCTCATTCTTATGACCCAAAGGTTGTGGTACTGAAACCAGCCCCAGTAGTCACATACATACCAGCTCTTTCGATTTTCCTGTAAATTGCAGGAATTTCGGCCGCGCATATGATTTTAAGAATATTGCCTGAAATTTTATGAAAAATATTTCATTTCCGATTAAAAAAATAAAGTGAGTAAAATAGTGTGTCCTCTGTGGTTGGCTATGGCGCATCATTGTAGCTAGTCGCAAAGGACACGAAAACAGCGTTGTGATATATTTCACCACCAGAAGAGAACAATATGTATTGGTGCTATCATCCTTACGTACCTGCCAAGTCTCCTGCATTGTACAGGAGACTCCCAGATTTCGACCTTTTCTTTCGTTTGTACGATTGCCATTAAAATCTCTCAGAAATCGGAATTCATGTGGGAGATCTGGCTGCATTGACAAAAATGCAGGTCAGTTTGTTCTAGGTTTTTTTGGGACGCCACCATATTTTATTATAAAGGAATTTGAGAGGCGTTCATCTAAACATACAGTAGAGTCTGTGATGCGAAACCCGCGGCATATATGAATTTGTGAAATTCCTCAGCCAAATTCATGTGTCCTTTGGACTGAAATTCGAATTTTCTGAACACTTCCTGATCGTGGCGTGCGATACGAACTTTGGTGCCGAGACTGTCAAACGAAGTCCGATCGAGAGCAGCGTGCTCAAAGCTTCGAAAGTACACATGCAACCAGCACATGCACTGTTTTCTACGGTGCATGTGGTTGTTGATACCACAACCACTGTAGACGAAACTGCGGTCGTTCGAAATCATGGAGGTTCCTCCGTGTTTGAAACGATCATATATGGTGATGACGTTCTGACAGAACTCCAAAAGTGTGAGCACGGCCAACGCTCGACCAGCCAAAGCAAGGCGACTTTTCGCAAACTCTGTGGACAAAACCGCGATAGCTGTAGTCATAGATAGAATAAAACAACTTAGTTTTGAAGGCACGTGGATTAAAAACAAAACTACCGTTTACCGCAACCGCCGCGCAGAAAACCCCGGTAGTAGCAATGCGATAGCAATCTACGAGCTCTGAGGGTACGTGGCTGACACAGCAGTAGATTAAAGGCAGTAAAGACGTAGAAAATTATAGAAGCATTTTGGCATTCCTGTCCAAAGAATCTAGTAGCGAGCGAAGCCGAAGCTTTAACCCGCTCTTTTGCGGCAGCCAGCTGCGCCGTCCCGTCTGTTCACGTGTGAAGACATACGCGAGTTGTTTTGAGGGATATAGATTATTTTGCTAGTTATTTTCATGACTCAAAATTTGAGGAGCATTTGCGTTTCCCCTTTGAGACTTTCACCTTAGTGGTAAACCCGACCCTCGTGTGTTTGGCCACAGCAAGCCCTTATGAGACTGCAATACCGATGTTTGCGCTTGCGTTTGGCCCCCCCCCCCCCCTCTTGTTTTTCGCGATGTCTTTTGTTCGTTTCTTTTGGTTTTAAAAATGGGGAAAAATAGTTCAGCGCGCCAATTTGACTTATGGCAACAAAATATAATTATGCTAGTCGCTAAAGGCAAATCTGTCACAGCTACAAAAAGAAAGTCAGTACCTCCACCCCCTTCCCCGCTCATTGGTTTCACGAATTTCTCTGTAGCTAGGTTGGCAGTTATGCATTTGAATGCAGGCAAGTTGTTGAAGGCCTTTTTCTATGCGATGTCAGTGCAAACCAGCAAACATCAGATGGCTGATATTTTCAGAACTGTTCATTACAACGTGCCCCACAATAAAAAAAACAGATATTCAATTATTTTGCCAAGTGCTTTCTTTGATTACCTCATAGAGTTTGGTAGGACGTCTGTTTCTTTTCGGCAAACATACAGGTAGAAAAAGATTCTGGGTGCTGTAACATGTAAATTTTATCTTATTCTAAGTGTTTAATTGACCCAGCACTTTTCAAAAGAGGATAATAATGAATGCTGCTCCCTCTGTGCTCTGTAGAAATCTGTGGTGTTGCCCTTTTGCTAATCTTAATGCCGTGTGGATTTCCAGTGTAGAGACATTCTATTCCTTCATTTGGTTTTCACACCTGCCTGCTTTGGTTTATAAGTTAGTTTAATTGTGCTAATTACTGCTCAAATTTCAACCCCAACTTACTTTAATGTATGTACCATTGCGGCAGAAACAGTTCTACAAGAAGTGCATAGGTATCTGGTCTTCATTATTCTGAAACGTTCTCGGCGTATCTCGATGCACTTGCCAAAGTTACTGAGATCTTTCATGCATGAAACACCATAATGCATCAAATTGAGATGGCTCAAACTTTAAACTTAGACTAATAGTGCTACATAAGCATCTTGCCATAGAGCCCCGCTGTGCATTTTATGTTTTGGCCATTGGTGTCAAGCAGTCTGATTTCAGGAGATCGCTGTACAGAAATATTAACCAACTAAGATTTATGCACCATATGTTTGGAAATCTAATAACCATCATCAAATAATACCTGGTTGTGATAGCAGACATAACTCTTAGTTCAAATGCAAATCCATACAGCATTTCATTTAGTAGTTGCTGTATTTATTTGCCTAGACATTAGGATATGTGACCAATCCCATTTCACTTACTGTTCAAAAGCATGTGCTCAACGATGGCGAACTGAAATGAAAATTCGAAGATAAGCTGGCATGCAGATGACCTGGTAACACTGATAAGGCGCAAGAGCCACGCAGTTGAGCAGTCCGTAGAGTGCGGGGAAGTCTTCTTGCAGTGAATGGAATTGTAGCTCTGTTTCAACTCTCAAGCAGGTTGAGCTAACTTGTGATGCACCATAGAATGTGTTACACACCCTGGTGTTTGAGAGCCGTTCTTCAACTTTTCAGATAAGGTTAGGGGGCCAGGCAATGCTAACACTAGATCCTTCTGGATTCAGCTTCTATGCCATGCTGCACTGGACTATCCTGTTGGCAGGGTGGTGTCTGGTGCTTGAACTCTCATTTCTGCAGATTCTCTACCTGTAGAAATGGGGATCTCAGTATGTGTCTAACAACGCACACTTCATTATTTCCAAACTTTGCTCTAAAATACATGTACCATGCCTCTTTTAATCAAAGACAAGGTTGAAAGCCAATTTCCATGCATCTCCTGCATTTGAAGAGATTCCAAATGCATCCTGCATTAGCGATTTACTCATGGAAATAGAGCGATGTCTTTTCCCAACCTGTGGAACAGACGGCTGGTTTCTCATTACAGGTAAAAAGACTGTCGTCTATGTTCAGAAAGACATCTTGCTGTCCCTACAGGTGCAAGAGAATCAAATGTTAGTGGTGAGTCATCACAAATGACCAACCCATGTTTGGGCCCTCTACTGGCTAGATATATTTCTTTCATATTCAAGAGGTCCCCAGCGCAACAAAACATTGACTGTGAAGTAGTCCAACTGCACCTGTTTATCATACAATAAATACGAAAATACTGTACTATTGGGGTCAGCACACAGCATTTTTTTAACTCTTTGACCTCGCGAGTTGCTAATTTCATATGGTTACTCGATGAGACTATAAAAGTTGAAGAAGGTCTTGCAGATCAAAGAAAGTTACATACTGTTGACGACACTACGGTATATCCGTACTTACTGTATAGTTTCACCGTCAATGCTTAATCACCCGGTTATGTCTCCACAGCTTAATTCCAAGTGGCCAACTAGTCAACAATAGTTACTCCTTCATGGTTCCAGGGATCAGCATCGGAGAGCATAGCTCGTTACACAGTGTGTCACCGCATTGCAAAATGATAATTCATTGCACTACACTTTTCCGCGTGGTATTTTCGACAGTAATGCACTGAACAGCCAGAAACGGTGCCGCCAGAGGTAGCCATGAGGTGGGCACTCTCCATGGAAACGCTATTAAGTATGATTGATGTAGCATTAAAACGCGAAGACGTAGGGCAGAGCTCTCACGACTAGCGCCAAATACTAGTTTTTTCAAACTGCGAAGCACTTGTCCTGTGCACTTTGTTTTACTTCTTCATGTTTTAGCCCTGCATCAATCATGCAAGTATTCCTACTAGCCCGAGTTTCCATATTACCGCTATGAAAGCCTAGCTCGTACTCTGTTGGTTGCGTGGCTTCGGGTACACCGCCACAGCAAGGACAGCTAGCCTTAGTCGGCAATATTTGCAGGGAAAAAATAAAAGAGAACCAAGAGCGATTTTGGGCACAGCTTACTGTTTTGGTCGGGCAATGCATGGCACTACAAAAGAAATTTGGGAAAGGGGGGTTGTGGGTGCTGAAACCCTATTGTCCTGCCCTCTGTATATGTCCTTTGTTTTCATTGTTGATCATACCAGCAGTCTGAAAGTCAGTCTTGGCTGTTATGGAGTGACGTCTGTATTTGCTTGTGCTAGTATGACACATCATTACAACTACTGCAGTCTTTTTTCTGTTGCAGTATATAGGGCTGATAAAGCTACAAACCTTATACATAGTCTATTAATGCACTGTTATTCTAGCTAAGGTCTACCGTAGTTAGCGCCACCACCATCCTCCTCCCCAAGTGCCCGTCCCCATGTGTGTACCCTACCACACGGGTTTCCATCCACCAGCGGCGTAGCCAGGGGCTAGCACACCGAATCTGTGCCCCCCCCCCCAAAAAAAAATGTATATTTGCCATAGTATATGCACACAAAATAATGGTCTACCACCTCTGCCTGCCCGGGCTCAACTCTAATCAGAGTGGTGCCCCCTCCGAAAAAAATTTCTGCCAATGCCCCTGTTGTCCGCGACTTCAGCTCTTAGGCTCGATTTCTCGCTTATAGATTTCGTCTGTAGCATGGGCCCTTAGCCGCTATCACTTCCTGTCAATCTTATTTTGATCTACAGGTGAACACGTGGTCAGCTTCGCGAATTGATTAATTTTCTAAGAGCTGCCGTGAAATATAACACAGCTTAATAATGAAGCTGCAAGAAAAGAGAGAAAACTTTACATTGGCAGTTTTACTTAAACATAAAATTGCCGTTTAGATCACTGTACGCAATACCTCGCAGCATGCACATTCAAGGGCGCAAAATGATATGGCTGGCTGATCGCATTTTTTTATCCTGATTTTCCCCTTTGTAGAAGCTGTTGAACTGAACCAATCATTCATAATTTTCACCCACACATGATGGCGATCGAGTGTGCAACGTGTGACCACCATAAAAGCTTTGCGCAATAGATATTAGGATCGTGCCGCAGGGAAAAGTTACAACTCTGAATGAGGCATGCTCGAGCATGATTCTCACATTTGCCTGCAATGATAAATAAAAGGCTGCAGCTGCATGCGGTTGTAAGAGTGCTGTGTTGCTTTCAACAAAGTGTGGAATCCATTTGCACTGTGCTTCCTAGGGCTATGTGTGCTAAACAAAAATGTAATTTATGCATGCTTGTCATGTCAACCACGGCCCCTCTTTAGATGCAAACCTACAATGAATAAAGTAGCGTGGTTGCACACATTTATTCTAGCAAAGATAAGTTTCTTTACTGTTAATACTCATTTGATCTTTCAATGCGACACAGAATGAGTTGCCACCTTTTACAAAAGCGACGCGCTCGGCCTTCTGGTTTTTATTCAGGTGGCTATAGCAGACGACGCCAGCAGTCAGGCATTATGAGAAGCGTAAAACGTTTCCACGGCAGTTGTTTAACACTTCATACAGTCTGGGATGAAGCTGCAGCAGTATTTCATTGATTTCGTTGAGTGAACTACAACAAGAAAATAATAAAAAGAGGAGGCGCGAAAGCAGCTGCAGGCTGCGCGCAAGAGGACCGCGGAGCATTGATTGATATGTGGGGTTTAACGTCCCAAAACTACCATACGATTATGAGAGACGTCGTAGTAGAGGGCTTCGGATTTCGACCACCTGGGGTTCTTTAACGTGCACCTAAATCTGAACAAACAGGCCTACAGCATTTCTGCCTCCATCGTAAATGCAGTCGCCGCAGCCGGGATTCGATTCCGCGACCTGCAAGTCAGCAGCCGAGTGCCTTAGCCACTAGACCTCTGCGGCAGGGGAGGGTGGCGGAGCAATCCAACCCCGTAGCGATCCGTAGCGGAGCAATCCAACATAGGCACCTCCACATGGTGGCGCCACGGTATGTCTTTACGCCGAGTCTCGAGGCATAATGAGACTGCTCGTTAACTTTCTGTGCTACTAACATCTGCTTCGCGCTTAGATAACTGACAGCACGAAAGCTTTGGCAACTAGAGTGATCATTGTCCCTTTAGCCAGCGTTCTTTTGAGTTACGGGATATCGGATCTAAAATAAGATAAAATTTGTTAGTTTCACTTATGCTCTTAAGAGTGAACGCAATACGAACAAATTGTATGGTTATATAAAATAATAAGGCTTGACGTCATCGGTGAAAAGTCCTAGCGGCGGGGTTGCCATTTCCAAGGTCCGCAAACTCGCAAGGACTTGCTGCACGCGCGGTGTTCGATATCCGCGACTTGGGTGGCTAGAGACCTTCGAAATATCTCTTGCATGCCGATGCACGTACAGATAGAATCAGACTTGTCTATAATGCCCAGCCAGTCACTCCAGCTGGAGTTCTCTTCAGAAATATGTAGAGATAGGCGCTGAATCCTACCAAACATGGTCATACTGCGTGTTAGGCCCTTATGCTGTAATGTAAGCATCAACGTAAGATTGTAGCTAGCATGAGATAGAAGCCGCGGCTAACAACAGCGTCGACAGGCACGTGCTCTGCTGTTCTATACCACTGTGATTTCATTTGTACAGCACAACGGCACGTACGTATGGACCTCAGAAATGGCGCGACGATGATGTGGCTGCCTTGTGATCAAGGCTCAGTGCATACCCTTACATGGCCACTCTAGAATGCGAAGTACTTTTCGCACAGTCTGTTCCCATTGAGAATACAAGGTAGAAGCCTATACCAGTTGTAAACACTGTGTGCGCCAGCGATCACACCCTTAAAGTTAAAGCTCATGAGAACACCCCGACCTCCCTCGAGTTCCCAGCTCAATCCTTCCTGTTGCTTGGACACAGGTGGCGCGTTCCTCTCTGCTTGAGTAACAATCGATGGAAGGCCTGGCACACGAGGCGATGTTATCTCATCCGCCTTCAGTGCAATGGAGATAGATCGGCTCTTCTCATTTCTGCTTTAGCCACGTTCGTCGCCCCCGCTCGCGCGTTTTTACCCTCGTGTAAAACACGATGTGTCGGGAGATGTTATGGATTGGGACATTACACATAACGTGACGGCCAGTGGTGTAGCCAGAGAGGGGGTGGGTAGCACATCGGCAAAACGCCCTCCCCCACCTCTGAAATTTCTCGCCATGGCATATATAGCGCAAAATGACCTTTTGCCGGCCAACCCCCCTTCAGATCGAAATGGACCCCCGCCCCTTTTTTTTTAATTTCTGGCTAAACCCTTAATGGCAAAAACAAGTCGAGAATGTCCATATGATTGCTCTCCCATTAAAAACAAAACGGATCTTGCTATCGAGTTGTCTAGGCGCATGCGTAAGGTATCCTGTGAGATTTTATTTATGCACTGCTTTCTAGAGGACATAGTAGGGGGTTTTCTGAGTATAGACGGAACGCCCTAGCAACAAAATATTGCTGCTAAAGAAAAGAAAAATGAAGTTTGTTAAATTTTGTAGTTTCAGCACAGGGATGAGTGCCGGAGGAGGTTGGCTTTTTGAGAATAGCTGAATGACGTCATATTATGCCCAGGAGTATAATCATCCGTGAAGAAAAAGAACTTTGTGTTGTTCTTGAAGTCACCTTAGGGAATCGCGTTTGAGACTTCTTGGGACTGTGCGAGTCTCTAGCGTTGTATGTCACAGCGTTTGTCTACCATATCTGCTGATATCCACATAGGTGTATTTATATTGTCATTTCATGAAGTACAATTTTTAATCAACCAGTATACTGTTTATTTGCTACAGAAACAATCGCTGAACAAGTTTTTCCAGAAGGCTCAACAGCATGACGCCATTATTTTTGCATCATCAACTTAAATAGGGAGTGCTTCTAAGATGATTGGCTCCATGAAGTTTGTAATGAATCTAAATGTTTCCACCTCTTCACAAGAGCCTCAGTTTTCATGTCCTTGAATGTAATTGATTGATTGATTGATATGTGGGGTTTAACGTCCCAAAACCACCCTATAATTATGAGAGACGCCGTAGTGGAGGGCTCCGGAAATTTCGACCACCTGGGATTCTTTAACGTTCCTTGAATGTAAATGCAACTTGCTTCTCGTCCAGGATTTGAAGTTAGCTGCTCCAGATTGCTCCAAAATTAAAAATTTTGCTGCTCCAAATGAAAAATTTTGCTGGTCCAAAGTGCTCCAGCAAGAGAGAGAGAGAAAACTTTATTTGTGCATAACGTGGAGCATTCCAAATCGTCGGGCCCCTATTCCAGGGCTCCGCTGGCCCTAGCCATCCTCTCTACCCGTTGGACCAGCAAGCGCTGATCAACAATGGCTGAGCTGGACAGCAGTGCCTCCCATTGTTCCTCTGTGTTGTTCATGTTGTGGTGTTCTTCATTGTGATGCGTACACTCCCCAATGATGTGAAACAGAGTTGGTGTGGCCCCACACCACGGACATATATCTTTGTATGCTGTGGGGTAGAATACATGCAGCCTGTGTAAGTTCGTGTATGGGTTTGTTTGGATTCTGCGTAATGCCACCGATTCCATTGCTGTGAGTTTCTTATGTGGTGCTGGATACACTTTTCTATTGTCCCTGTAATACTGAAGAATTGCACCAAAGCTAGGGTCTAGGGGCGTTGGATCCTCTATTGCAGTGTGCAAGGAAGCTCGGTAATTTGTGAAGCCTCGAGCCGCCTCATCCGCAAACTGGTTCCCGGTGACGCCCTCGTGCCCTGGCGCCCAGATAATGGTTTGGGTGTATTCAATTAGGAAGTCCTTATGAGCTTTGGTTAGAATTTGGAAGGCCTTCATACATATTCTACCTTTTTCGTAATTTCTACATGCAGCCTTCGAATCTGTGGTTATTGTCATTGGGGCTTTTTGCTCCCTGCCCTCCTTGATTGCCAGCGCGATCGCTATCTCCTCCGCTTCTGTGATAGAGGCTTGGGCTATAGAGGCACAACTTGTGACGTTTCCTTTTCGGTCTGTGACCACGGCCACCATGTTCTTTGCATTTGCCTGATATGGTGCAGCGTCAGTAAATCTCGCTGTATTCAAATATTTTGTCTTTTTATCTATGTAAGCAACTCTTGCTTTACGTCTTCCAGCATGTAAAACTGGGTCCATGTTCTTCGGTAGGGGGCATATTTTGTACCGGGCTCTGACTGAGCACGACAATTCCTTAGCTCTTCCATGTGCCTGTACTTGTTCGCCGAGGCCGATCTTCTGAAGAAGTTTTCTGCCGGTTGGCGTCTGTAGCAGACGGTTAATCTGGGTGGTTACTTGTGCCTCAGCCAACTCATCAAATGTATTGTGAAGTCCGAGCGCTAATAGCTTCGCAGTTGAAGTGCTTTGTGGTAGTCGCAGAGCCGCTTTATACGCCATCCTTATTATTTTGTCTGCTTTTTCTTTCTCCTCTCTATTCATGTTGTGGTAGGGTAGCGAGTATGTTAGTCTGCTGATGACTAAGCTCTTTACCAAACTAAGCACGTCTTGTTCTTTCAGTCCAGCACAATTGTTCGTTATTCGAACTATCATACGAACAGTTTGTTGAGCTGTTCGTTTAAGCATATTCAGTGTGTGGAGACATCGCTGATTGGACTGTGACCACATTCCTAAGATTCGAACGGTTATTTTCTCTGGAATAATATTGCCGTCTAGCTTGACCTCAAGGCAGCCCCGCAGGGGCGCCTGCGCAAGTAGGCGTTTGGTGTGTAGCGACACCACGGACCCGAGCTAACGGGGGAGTTTTGACTCCCTCCCACGCCTAGCCGTGCATGGCTTTGCCGTGTCCGGGGAAAAGGGGATCCTGGGGGTTGAGCCAATGCTGGGTGATTGGACCGTTAAGGCCCCCCGGCAGAGGCAACACACCCCTTTGGCCCCGGCTTCACGTAGACAGCACCCCTGGGCTGACCCACCCAGGGGAAACCGGCAGTCGCCTTTTCCTGTCTCTCCCTCTCTTCATCTTCGTCTTTCTCTCTTACTTTCAATCTTTCCTGTTCTCTCTTCAATTTACTTCTGTTTTTCCTGGTGGCAAGGGTTAACCTTGTGTGGCTATTCAAACTAGGGTAAACCATATTGGGTTATAGTAACTGCGTACTGCTGGCGTTGCGCAGACATGCCCACATGCTCTGCCCTGTCCCCTTGTTGGACTCCGTGGTGGGTGGTAGGCGTCGTTACTGAAAAAATACACATTTTCCCATGGGACCCTCGACCCCCTCTCTAACCGATCGTGCCTCGAAAAGGGTATTCACCGACGCAACTTCACTACTTTGGCCCAAAAACAGAGAAACTTTCCCAAAATACCATGTCCTCCACTGCGAACAATTATCTACAAAAGCTAGAGCAATCTCACCCTTCCTTGTGGCCAAGTGCTTGAGAGAGACCATTAGAACCGGTTATAAGGCCACGTAGCTGGCAAGTGGAGATCTGCTTCTCGAATTAAAAGACAAGGAACAGTACAATAAACTCTCGCACCTCGTAGCCTTTGGTAACATCCCCGTCTTTGTGAGCGCACATCGTACCATGAATACAGTGAAGGGCGTGGTATCGGACGAAGATTTGATGACACTGAGTGAAGAAGAGCTTCTTGATGGATGGAAGGACCAAGGTGTAATACATGTCCAGCGCATCAAAATCAGACGCAACAACAACGAAATAGCAACAAAGCACCTAATACTCACTTTCAACTCAACCACTTTACCTGAGACTCTCGAAACTGGCTATATAAAACTCCATGTCCGACCCTTCATTCCAAACCCGAGGCGTTGTTTCAAATGCCAGCGATTTGGTCACGCATTCCAGAGCTGCCGAGGGCAGCTGATCTGTGCTAAGTGTGGCACAACCGGCCACAGTGCTGATGAATGTAGTCATGGTGAGGTCCTCTGTGCTAACTGCGAAGGTAGTCACCCCGCATACTCCAGAGCGTGGCCAGCCTGGAAAAAAGAAAAAGAAATAATAACTATAAAGGTAAAGGAAAATATCACATTCAGGGTAGCAAGACAACGGATGTCGTTAACATTGGCACTAAAAACACCTTTCGCCGAAGTGGTGCAACGAGGGATAGCACCACAAAGGCCCTTGGCATTTGCCCGGACCTCGCCTAGCGTGCCGAGGTCAATGCCACAAGCCCCTACGGCGGGAACAGCCAGCGCTGCCCTGCCCACATTCAGCCTGTCCACACCAGTGACCTCCACGAGCTCTGGCAGCAGCCAGGGCAATCACGAGGCCAAGGGTGCTTTATCGATCCCCAGCTCGGTGGGGACAAAGACTTCGTCGATCGAGGCGAAGTCTAAGTGACGCACAGATCGCTCTGTAGAGCGGGCGTCCAGTGCCTCGCAAGAGGCTATGGACACCAGTCCAAGCCAAACGGCGCAGCAAGCGCCGAAGGAGCGGCGAGCTTCTCTCGACTGCACACAGCACTTTTCCCTTTTTTTTTCCACTTTGTACAACATCATACAGAGGAACGTAAGGGGAATACTTAGAAATTTAGATGACGTCCAAGAACTTCTGAGTAAGTTCAACACGAAAGTGCTATGTGTGCAAGAAACGCACTTAACTCCTAAGCACAAGGACTTCCTACGACAATATATTATTTTCCGAAAAGACCGGGAGGATGGTGTCCTACCATCTGGCGGTCTAGCCATTATAGCTGATCGTAGTATAGCATGCCAGCATTTGAAGCTCCAAACGGCCCGTGAGGCAGTGGCCATTCGAGCTGTACTATTTAGCAAACTCATTACCATAAGTTCTGTGTACATACCACCGCATCAACAGCTAGACAGACGTGATCTAGAATCATTAATAGACGAATTCCCAGAGCCGTTTCTGGTTCTAGGTGATTTTAATGCACACAATGTCCTGTGGGGCGATGCTCACTGTGATGCGCGAGGACGTCTCATTGAGCAGCTCCTTTTCTCTTCTAGTTTATGTCTTTTAAATATAAAGGAGCCTACGTATTTTAGCCTTGCAAACAACACGTACTCCTCCATAGATCTTAGCATTTCATCACCATCCCTTTTACCTGTTTTTAAGTGGAACGTTCTCAAAAACCCTTATGGGAGTGACCACTTTCCAATCATCCTGAGTGCGCCGAACAAAGATCAACTACCCCCGCAGGTTCCTCGATGGAAGATTGACTCAGCTGACTGGGAAGGGTATAGAACTCTTACACATGACATGGACTGAGCTGTCTGCCCAGACCATAGATGACGCTGTCACGTATTTTACAGCTTTTATACTTGATGCCGCATCTAAATGTATTGCCAAAACCAGCGGCATGTCTTCTAAACGGCGAGTCCCATGGTGGAACGACGCATGCAGGAAAGCACGGACCACTCAGAACAAAGCATGGGCGTTGCTTCGCAATTCCCCTACAGCAGAAAACCTGGAAAATTTCAAGCGGGTCAAATCGCAGGCAAGGAGAACGGGTCGACAAGCTAGACGAGAGAGCTGGACAAAGTTTATATCGAGTATCAACTCGTACACAGATGAGGGAAAAGTGTGGAATAAGGTAAAGAAAATTAAGGGCCAACAAACGAATTTCCTTCCACTAGTAAATAGCCTCGGGGAAAGCTTGGAGGATCAAGCCAACTTTCTTGGCACACATTTCGAACACATATCGAGCTCCTCACACTACTCCGAATCCTTCCAGAATTACAAGGCACGAATAAAAAAACAAAAGTTAGAAAGAAAATCCGCAAGAAATGAGGCATATAATGCACCATTCTGCTTAGCAGAACTGCGAACAGCACTTGGCTGCTGTAATACATCTACCCCAGGTTCTGACAACGTAATGTACGCGATGCTGAAGGAACTACCCTTCGAAACTAAAGAAACCCTCCTCTCTCTTTATAATCGCATAAGGTTTTCAGGTGTGATCCCCTCCTCCTGGAAGGAGGCTGTTATAATTCCAATTTTGAAGCAGGGAAAGGATCCCTCTACTGTATCAAGTTACAGACCTACAGCGTTAACAAGCTGTCTCTGCGAACTATTTGAAAAAATGATTAATTGCCGCTTACTCCACTACTTAGAAACAAACAAATTGCTCGACCCATACCAATGCGGGTTTAGAGAGGGCCGATCTACCACCGACCATCTTATACGTATCGAGGCACACATACGTGAGGCTTTTGTTCATAATCAGTTTTTTTTATCTGTGTTCCTCGACATGGAGAAGGCCTACGATACTACGTGGAGGTTTGGAATATTGAGAGACCTCTCACACATAGGTATACACGGTAATATGTTCAGTGTCATTGAAAGCTATCTGTCTGATCGTACCTTCCGCGTTAGAGTGAGCCATGTTCTGTCCCGAACATTTGTACAGGAAACCGGAGTGCCACATGGTAGGGTGCTCAGCTGTACGCTCTTTATTATGAAAATGAATTCTCTCCGTCTGTACATTCCACATAATATCTTTTATTCAACATATGTCGAAGATGTGCAGATAGGTTTTCAATCGTGTTCTCTTGGGATCTGTGAGCGAAAGGTTCAGCTCGCCCTTAACAAGGTATCCAAATGGGCTGGTGAAAACGGGTTCAAACTGTACCCACAGAAAAGCACATGTGTCCTTTTATCACGAAAAAGAGGCTTGCACCCTGATCCTGAACTTGTCGTTAAGGGTGAGCGTCTACCCGTAAACACATTAATAAGTTCCTAGGTATAATTTTAGATGCGAAGTTAACCTTTGTACCGCACATAAAACATCTTAAAAATAAATGCTTGAAAACAATGAATATCCTGAAGGTGCTGTCACGAACAACGTGGGGCAGCGACAGAAAGTGCCTCATGAATCTGTATAGAAGCCTTATACGCGCACGTCTTGAGTATGGGGCAATAGTCTATCACTCTACCACGCCAAGCGCTCTGAAAATGTTGGACCCTGTTCATCATCAAGGCATCCGCCTGTCCACAGGCGCTTTTAGAACAAGCCCAGTTGAAAGCCTTTATGTAGAATCGGACGAGTGGTCACTCCATCTGCAGAGAACATACTCTTCCTTCATATATTTTCTTAAAGTAAATGCGAACAGTGAGCAACCTGCATATTCCACCATCAACGACCTGTCCAGCTCTCAACTTTTTTACAATCGACCCGCAATGGCACGCCCTTTCTCGCTGCGTGTTAGAGACCTAGCTGAAGAAACAGATGTCTCACTGCTTGAATACCACCTCAGCCCCCTCCGCTCTGCGGCTCCCGCCATGGCAGTGGCAGGTTATAGACTGTGACACATCTTTCGTAGCTGTCACAAAGCATGCCTCCCCCATACACATTCGGATGTATTTCTTAGAGCTGCAACATAAATATAACTGTCCCGAATATTATACTGATGCATCCAAGTCCCATACTGGCGCATCCTATGCGGCAGTTGGCCCATCCTTTTCGGATGACGGCCTTCTGTCCACCAGCACAAGCATTTTTACAGCCGAGGCTTACGCGTTATTCGTAGCCGTTAAACACATCAAAGAATTGAATACGCCAAGGGTAGTTATATACACAGACTCCCTGAGTGTCGTAAAAGCGTTGAAAAATCTTAAAAAACACAGAAACCCTATAATTATATTCCTCTATTCAATACTCTGCGCGGCCTGTACTTCTAAGCAACATATCGTTGTGTGCTGGGTGCCAGGACATCGCGAGATTGAAGGAAATGTGTTGGCCGACCAGCTCGCCAGGTCACTTAACGGAAGCTCTGCCAACTCTTCAGTTGCTGTCCCTATAATGGACCTAAAACCAAACATACGGAAAAAGCTCAGGGCTTACTGGCAGATGTTATGGGATCAACAAACTCATAACAAGTTACACTTGATTAAACCATACCTTGGTAACTGGCCGCCCATGTCGAAAACACGCCGTACAGAGGTCAGTCTCTGTCGGCTTAGAATAGGACACACACACAGCACGCACACACACCTTTTGTCCAGTGGTGACCCACCCAGCTGTCACAGATGTGGCCGTCCACTTACCGTACTTCACATACTCCTTGAATGCTCTGAGCTAGAGGCTTACAGGAAAAAACATTTTCCACTAGCGTACAAGGAACACATATCCCTTCACCCAGCTATGTTTATTGGTCGTGAACCTCTTTTTAAATATAATGCATTGAATGCATTCCTAAAGGGAGTAAATACTTTCCATGTTATCTACTCAAGTGATCGGTAGCACGGCCTCTGAAAAGAGGCTGCTGCTGCGGATGCTACATCCAAAAGAGCACCTGTCTCCCGGCCCTTGGGACCAAGGGCACTGGCGAGAAATCGGTGCTAATATAACGCTCCTATTTTATGATGTCATAATAACTAAAGACTCATTCTCACCAGGCATGCTTCACTTCACTTTCATGATTTTAATAAATATATGTCTTACGCATCTTTAGAGCGTAGAATTTTAGGCCCTTTTACAGCTATTTACCATAACCATTGCTCCCATCCGATATCATTTCCTGGCGCTCTTTGGCCATCAATGGCCCTTGCGCCATTAAACAACATATATCATCATCATCATCACCTCAAGGCGGAGGCTCGGGTCTGTCCTCTGTTTTTTACTCTTGGAGAACCGAATGAGTTCCGATTTGTCTGCTGAGCACTGAAGTCCTCTTTCTTTAGTGTAATCTTCGATGGTTTTAGCTGCCAGTTGAAGCCACTCTTCTTTTTCTGCCAAGCTACCCTTGGTTGTCCATATAGTGATGTCATCTGCATAGAAGGAGTGTCGGATGTCGGGAATACCGTACAGTTTTTTGGCTAGACAAATCATGGCTATGTTGAAAAGCGTAGGCCAGATCACAGCGCCTTGTGGTGTGCCTTTGCTCGGTGGGTGTAAGACATTGGATTCGTCTTCTCCTAATCTGATAACAGCGGTTCTTTTAGTAAGGAAGTTCTGTACATATTTGTACGTCCTTTGACCGCAGTTTGTCGCTGCTAGCCCATCTAATATGGCCTTATGGCTTACGTTGTCGAAAGCGCCTTTTATATCGATGGCCATGACAATGTTTTCTCCTGCTTTTGGAACACTTGTTAGTACTTCCTCCTTTAAAAGCAGAAGGATGTCCTGTGTCGAAAGGTTCGAGCGGAAACCAAACATGGTGTTTGGCAACAAGTTATTTTGTTCAAGGTGCCGTTGAAGTCTGGTATTTATTAATCTCTCAAACACTTTGCCTAAGCACGAGGTAAGAGTGATTGGCTTAAAGTCTTCTATTGCCAATTTCTTTCCTAATTTGGGTATCATAACTATTACAGCATGCTTCCATTGCTGAGGTATAGTGCCATTCACCCAGTGTTTGTTAATGAAGTTTAGAAGCGCTGTTATGGCTTCGTCATTCATGTTGCGAATCATGGCATTGGTGATTTGATCTGCCCCAGGCGCTGTGTTGCGTTTCATGCTGACGATTGCCTCTCTGACCTCGGCATGCGTGAAAGGTGCATCCAGTTCTGAGTTTGGGAGCCCAGAGTATTTAGCCTGGTAAGGGGCTGTGATGGCTCGGGCGCCGAAACACTTAATATAGATGTCTTGAAGGAGGTCATCTCGTGTGCCTGGATATGTGTGCAATAATCTTTCTAGAGATTTTTGTCCTTCACGTTTAGTTTTCAGAGGGTCAATCATGGCTCTTAGGATATTCCATGTCTTTGCTGTTCCTAGGGTTCCATTCAGTGAATCGCAAAATTGTTGCCAGTTGGCTGTCGCGAGTTGATTAGCATACTGTTCGGCTTGCTGCGTTATTTCTTCAATTCTCGCTTTGAGTTTCTTATTTCGCTTTTGCCTTTTCCATCTTTTAGTGAGGTTTCTTCTTGCTTCCCACAGGTGGAGAAGGTGAGCGTCTACTTCAGGGGTATCATCTGTTCTGGCGACGGTTTTGGTGTACATTTGCTTCTCATTTCGAATTACATTGCACCACTCGTCCAAGTCGTCTATGGCGGTCACGTGCGCTTTTAGCGCTTTTCTATATGCGTGCCAGTCTGTAATTTTGGCTGTGCCGATGTGTTTGCGGATTCGGCCGGTGCGGATTGTGGTGCTTAGTATGTAATGATCACTGCCCAGATTTTCAAGAATGTTGTACCAGTACACGCTGCGGCAGTTTTGTACTATCGTCAAGTCCGGACTTGTGTCCATAGATACGCTGTTGCCCATCCTCGTTGGCATTGCAGGGTCAGTTAACAGAGTCATTTCCAGTTTCTCTATTTGTCTTGCGATATTCTTGCCTTTGGTGTCTTGCATCTTATATCCCCAGCTTGCATGCCTGGCATTAAAGTCCCCAACTATGATTAATGGATTTCCTTTCGCCAGTTTTGCGGTCTCTTGAAAGAGCTTGTCGAACGTTGCTCTCTTTTGTCTTGGGGCACTATAGATATTAAGTATGAAGGCGCTCTTTTCATGGCTCCCTTTATAGGTTATTTCTGTTATGATATGCGGGATATCCACCTCTTCAATGGGCTGATGACATATTGCTGTAATTGAGTTATCGACTAACGTAGCAACTTTCCATTCTGCGTCCCCGGTACGATAAGTTCCGTAGCCCCGTAATTTTGGTTGTGTTCCGGCTTCCTGGACTGCTATGACAGCAGGTGGCTTTTGTTGCGACGCCACCAGCTGCAACAGTTGCCCTCTTTTCCGCCGGAAACCACGGCAGTTCCACTGCCATATTTCGCACTTTTCTGACCGCTGCGTTTGATGATTAGCCATCATGCGTCTCCGGGTTCATGACCAACAATCCGGGCCTGTTGTAAATTTTCTCAGCTTTTTCTCTGATGTTGATGCCTGTGGCATGTTTTCGCAAGGCTTTCGTGAATTCAACGTGTGGTGCCTGGATTTTCTTGTCCAGAATCTCAAGCTTTCTATCTACGTTTAACATTACTTGCTCTATAACTGTCGGTATAACTTCCTTTAATGTTTCTTTCAGCATCGACGACGTAATCATTGAGTCACCTCCTGCATTCGGTTGCGTCGGCAGTTCTTCACCACTCTGGGCGGGTATAGAGTTTTGTTGCAGGTGCTGCGTTTGTTGCTTTTTTAGTTCCCTATTTTCGCGTTCTAGGTCACCTATTCTCACCCGCATTATCTCTAACTCACGTTCTAAGCGCGTGAGTTGTGGTGTTTAGTGTGAGTGTAGGGAGGATTTTGCTGGCCAGCTCACCTGGTTCTTCGCTTCCTTTTTCTGCGCCTTCTTGCCCTTGTGCTGTTGTTGCTTTGCTTGGGCCTGCTTGTGGCCACCATTCCTGGAGTTGGAGCAGTCTCGAGAGCCGGACCTACATCGGGAGGTAGATCGAGATCTGAATCGGGAACTGGAACGGGCCCCGCCTGGCGGTGCAGAGTCCTCGCGGTCCGTGATGAACCAGCGTCTCTTGAGTATGCCAGCGGTTTTTGGTGTGCTGTGTTGGTGCAACAGCAGCGACCGGCCCTTTTGAGGGACGCGTTTGAGTTTTTTGGTGCACTCCGATGCCGCAATGGGATGGCGTCCGCCGCACAGGGCACATTCCGGATCGCAAGTGTGGTCCTCAGGTGGGTCTCTTAGGCGACAGTTGCTGCACGCCTTTGTCATTAGTGTGGGACAAACATCCGTCCTATGTCCCTGGCTCTTGCAGAGTTTACAGTACTGCCATGTGGGTTGATAAGGCACGCACGGCATTTCGCCACCGTAATAATACACGAAGCGCGGCAGTATTGGTCCATCGAATGTGATCACTGCAGTTTGTGACTGTCCGAGCATGCGCGCTTGAACAATTGTCACTCCTTGAGTGCGCACTCGGAGATGGCTCAGGAGTTCAGCTTCTGGCGTTTCGCGTTCTAATCCGTGTACCACTCCTTTCAGGTATCCAGCAGGAGTGGATATGTAGGCGTTCATGGATAGTTGGTGCCATTGAGCTCCAGTGTCTTTATCTTCAAGATCTTTTCTGCTACATCTTCGTACGGAGTGCTTGCAATAATTATGTTTGATCCGTTGCGAAGGCGAAGCAGAAATTTGTGGCTGTTACAGGCCTCTGGGTCACCGCTCGCATGTTCTATCGCACGCGCAACCTGGTATGCTTTCAGTTCCTTCACAACTAACCCTGGTCTGGGCCGCATGATAATCTTCATATCGTTTTTGGGCAGCGGCGCCGCGCGCGTTCGTCGTCGGCCCCTATCAGATGCTCTTCCGCGTCGCTCTTCTGCAAGCGTTTCAGCGCCGGAGCTGTTGCTCTCAGTTACGCCTCGAGCAACGCTGTCATCACTCGCTGTGCGTTCTTGTTTTTGTTTTCTGACGCGTTTTCACTGTCGCAATGACGTTGCTACTTGCCACTGACCATTCTTGGCTTCGTCGTCGCGTTCCTCCGCAGAGTATTTTTCCTTGTTCTCGGCGTCGCTAGTAGATTCCCCTTGTAGCACCTCATCAGGTGAAAGGAAATCTTCGTTGGCGTCCACAGCAGAGCTCACTTGGGTTTCGATGTCTTGGTAATTCATGTCCATAAGTGCCTGGGCTAGTTCCGGGTCGTTGTCCGTTGGGGTTCGGGCAGGTACTGCGCGACGCGTGGGCCGAGGGCTGGCTGCCAGGACTCCGCGTTCCGCTTCGCCGCGAGGCTTAGCCTGGCGAATTGGCATGCTCTGCCGAAGGTCTTCACTTCTCAGAGGAAACTGGGATCGCTTGAACTGTTCAAAAAGGTGGTGTCAGCGTGTACCTGATGTCTTCCTGCACAATTCCCGTAGTTTCACGTGTAGTCACATGATTTTAACCGCTGCTAGGTACGATGATTGACGGAGCCGATGTGAACGCGTGTGCACTCCTCGGCGCCACCTGGCGGTCTCCCAAAGTTCTTCAGAATGAGAATTTTTCTGCTTCGAAAATTGCTCCAAATTGGAAGGCCTTGGTGGCATCACTGTAATGTTGCTAGAGAAGTTAAACAATGGATCTGCCCTGCTGGGGAGTCTGCTTCTGCAGACTCTTGGTGTGTAGCGACACCATGGACCCGAGCTAACTAGGAGGCGGGTTCGACTCCCTTCCACACCTAGCTGTACGGCGCTTAGTAGTCTCCCAGGAAAAGGTTTCCCCAGCTTGAGATGATTGAACCTTTAACCCTTTAATTGCTCTTTTATTTTCTGCTCAAAAAGCCAAATTTCTATTGCCGATTTCGATTCTCATTGTACTAAAATGTAGCTAGTCGATGTTACTGTGCGTTAAGTGTTACGATGTTACTAATGGTACTGGATATTTAAGTAAATGTGTTTCAAACGTATAAGTTAAAGCTCATCTACATGGAAAAGATGTTTTTTACAATGATTTCTTTCATCACAAGAGCTTGACAATAATATTTTGAGCGTGTAACTTTAGTGAACTCCTCATGCAAACTTCAGTAAAACTTATTTTGGGCTTAGTTGGTTCACCATCATAGAGGTACTTTTACAATGTAAACACAGACAAACCACAAAGAGATGACACACACAAGTTCTGACTAACAAGTGATTTTATTTCGGGAAAAGTCGAGTCAAATATACCTCCAAGGCAGCCATACCGCACATGCGCCACGCAATCAACAAAAAAACACACACAAAAATTTAATCTGAGTTGATAAATGAAGCTGTGTATTACATACACGAAGAAATCAAACTCTGATGGGTGCAAGGACAGAGACGTGTCACTTATGCAGAGATGAGCACTTTTTCTGATACGATAGGCTTCCAAAGCCAGCAGCGCATGCTCTTTGTTGCTCCTGCCAAGGATCGACGTCCCTGCCCCGCCGCGGTGGTCTAGTGGCTAAGGCACTCGGCTGCTGACCCGCAGGGCGCGGGTTCGAATCCCGGCTGCGGCGGCTGCATTTCCGATGGAGGCGGAAATGTTGTAGGCCCGTGTGCTCAGATTTGGGTGCACGTTAAAGAACCCCAGGTGGTCTAAATTTCCGGAGCCCTCCACTACGGCGTCTCTCATAATCATAGAGTGGTTTTGGGACGTTAAACACCACATATCAATCAGTCCCTTCAAATTGTGTCTCACAATTGCAGCAAGCGTTAATATGTGCCACAAGATGGGCTCCTTTACCAACATTCTTCTTAACCTTTCGCGAGTGTTCCCCGAACCACTCGTTTATGTATCTTCCAGCTTTTCTGATAGAACTTGCCACACGAGAGTGGGATGGCTTAAACAATGCCGAGGGCACACTGAACATAGGTCACACCGTGTCAAATTTTGCACCCTCCTCTGCTCATAGCTTAGAAAGCATAGCTTAGGAAGACAGCGTAGCTTAGAAAGCTTGTTCAAGGCAGATAGCGCCAAAGTGACACCATGTCTCCCTGCCACTTTCTTGAGCTGATGGGAGATCCGATGCATAAAGGGGACCACCACAGGCCTCTCTTTGTCATGTACGGCGTCCTCCCGCTTGATAGATCTGTTTTTCTGAGTGAGCGTTTCCGCCACTGCGGTCAAGAACGACTCTGAGAACCCAGCAGCCAAAAGCCGGCTGATCTTGCGTCTTATGAGTGCATGATTTTCTAAGAGTGCGTGATGTCGGCCATGGAAGCGACGATTAGGCACAATCAGGGAATAGCTACTTTGATAGCAATCATCTCTGAACACTGAGCCTTCCTGGACAACCTGCTAGGGTGAGCCTGCTTTGAGAAAGTGTTCATCCCAACGCTGCTTTGTGTTTGGGGCACACAGCATTCTTCTTCATTGTCGCGTGGCGCACTCTTCACAGATGGCATGAAAGAACAAAGAAAAAGAGAAAAAAATAAACCATTACAACCCTCCCCTGCCTCTTCCACATACACACACACAAAAAAAAAGCTCATTCAAGAACAGTGAGCGAGTACCTTTCTTTTCTCCACTGAGCACGAATACATTCTTATGAGTGGTTAGTGGTAGGGTGCAGTGTCGCTGAGCATAGGTGGCACCAGGTTAAGCAACGTCACTCCTGTTGAATTTGCTGCCAATTATGAATACACGCAGAAAGCACAGACAACACTTTCTGAGCCTGTAAAATGCAAACCACTAGACTGATTTGTATAAAAATTATACCATAACAATTGGGAAAGAAAAGGGAAGCGTGGAAATAATTTAAATAATTGATTTATCGTCTTTAGGAGATAACAGCAAAAAAAGCGAGGCTACTAAAGTGCAATTTTTCTGGATATTTGCCTGTGGTTTGTAAATAAATAAAAGCCTGAGTAGAAAATCTGTCCACTACATTTCATCCATGCAGTAAAAAAGGAATACAGAGCTGGAAACCCCGTGTAAATGTGACCAAATTTGGACGAGCTAGAACTTGAAAAAGTACACATGCATTCTCTAGGGGCACTCACACTGGTCAGGTGTCTACTTGTTAAAGGTGCACATGCAATGTGATGCCATTTGACCAAAATAAAGCACTGTTCCACACTTGCTGTCATGGCAAAGAGCAACGCTGATGAACACTCCCACAGTTTGCATGCACATAAAAATACAATAAGTGGAAGAAGGGATGGCCACAGCTGAAGCAATGATAGTAAGAGCATCGGGCACTTAATTTGAAGCTGTCTTTTCATCCACCTTAATTTGTTCAGATCTGTACAACACGGACTATATGTAGTACACTTGAAGAGAGAGTAGCATTTACGCTCTCTATAGCTGCCTCTGTTTGATTATCTGCTGGTTTTCTTTAGGCTTGTGTTCAACAACCGAGCCTTCTAAAATCTTCTTTCGTCATTCTGTCTCGGGGTTTCTAGCACACAATCCTGCTAGGACACTTTGTGGTGTCCAAGGAAAGAAACCTCGTGACAAACACTGCTGTGCAGCTCGCATCAATGTGAAGCCCATTGTAATGCTGGCAGACATCGTTCACTGTCTGCCAGAGGTTTAGTGACATTGAATCACCGTACCAAATCGGATGGGTCGCCAATGCTACGTGTTATAGAACCATTTTATGTGAAAGGAAAGCTAAAAGTTGAAACTTGTTTAGCCGAGATGTGTCGATTAGCAAGTTTTAAGTCTTGTAACAAATTAAACGCTTGACACAGAAATGTTAAATTGGTCTGAAAATGGTCCTTAAGACTTGTTTCACCATATTGATGCATTTAGTACGAAATCGTCGCAACTTTTTCAGGAGTTTTAAAAACATTAGTGCCATCACCTCTTCAAAGATCTGAATATGAGTACTACACATTCTAGAAGTCGGAACTTTTTGAGGAGTTTTGTAAGGACATTAGCAGGATCACATCTTCGAAGATCTTTATATGGATATGAGTTCTATCTATTCTAGAAGTTGTGTTTTTTGATTACGTTGAAGCTATTCCCTGTTGAGTTTGAGTTTATCAAGTTCAATTGTATTAATTACTGTTCAAAACTTTGTTCTAATTTTAAGGCACATGCCAGTTTGACCAAAGCGATTCCACTGAAAGTGCACGAATATAGGGTCTTCCTTATTTTAAAAAATATTCCGAGACTACTCATAACGACTGGTGTACCAATGGTTTGTGGTATGTTATTGACAAGGTCTTAGCCGTGTAAATCGGAAAGATGCATCTCAGTGACATGGCTCAAACTAAAAACAACGGAGATGCCTCGCCAAGAGCTTAACATTGAGCCCTGCAGTGTGTTCTAGGTGTTAACAATGTGGTGTTGGGAGATTTTTCAATAACGGTGCATTGATAGCGCAACCATAGTATGCACAGAATTAACACCTAACTGATACTTATGCGGTAAGTGCTCTGAACACAAATTGCCACCATTAAGGGGAGAATCGAATCTTTGAGACTGAAAATTGCAAAAAAATAGCATTTTCTTTTTTGAAAATGCTACATTTCGAGCATGTCAAAATACTACATCGCTGCATAATCTCGCCAATTTTCACGCGTCCTAGATTGGTAATTTAGCCATGAGAGTAGTTTCTGCGACGTTAGTGAGCTGAATTTTCGGTGATGGACGTGTGAAAAACGGGCTTTTTCAGCGCCGTGGTGTTGCCGTTCTACGCTTGCTCTCTTGGTCGCATCCGAAAGAGCCGTCCTTTTTCTTTCATGTCCCGCCGGGCTTGTTTTCGTTCACTCAGTATGTTCGCCGTGAATCCGCGTTAAAAAAAAAAGCCCTGTCGCGTGAGTCTATTGGTGTGGTGAGCACAAGTGACTAAATCGCGCCTTTCGATTCGCCGGGTCTCCCGAGCTGTCTGCTGCGTACGGCAGCGGAGCGAAGCGCACGCGAAGCGGCGAGTGTATGTCACTTTGTTCTCGTCGGCTTCCTGAACTCACGTGAGTAAGCATCTGTGTATAGTCTACGTTCGACGGTATACTGGTACGGCGCTGAACGAGCTCGACGAAGCTGCCGGGACAGTGCGGTAGGCCTACGCTCTTGGCCACGTTTTCCCGAGCTGTCTGCTGCGTGCGGCAGTGGAACGCACGTGAAGCGGCGAGTGTATCTCGCTCACATGTCATTGTTCTCGTCTGCTTCCTGAACTCGCGCGAGCTAGCGAGAAATTTAAGCAAGTCTTTCCAACGCCTCCTCTTGAAAGACACCTGAGGAATGGCTCACGCTTCCAGCGGAGTTGGCCTGCCTTCAGTTTTAAAGAAGCTCCGCGCGGTGGCGCTCGCGACCGACACTATTATCTGTGATATGCACGATACCGGAGGTACCGGTGCGTGATAGCAGCCTGCAAAGAGCGGTTGTCAACGCAAACCAAGAGATATGGCGGATGAGTCGAAAGAAAGGCTTTGAGGTGGTGGAAATAAATAGAGAGGTGCATAGGTGGGGTGGTTTTCAACGAGACAGAATTCACTTCGATGGGCGGCTAGGTCATGAGGTGGGTTGGCGACTTGCAGGTCGCGCAGTAGCTTTATTGGGGGGCAAGCGAGCCCTTCGGGGTGCAGGATAGCTAGTAACGAGGAAAACAACCAGGGAGACTTTTCGACGGGTGTTATGGACAGATACGATTCCAAAGTGGCAGCAATGTCTAAGATAGGTAGAGTCCGGGGCATAAATAGACGTAGCCACGAGCGCCGAGCGCATTCAGACATAGGGTATATTAACATGCAGGGTGGTAGGAACAGGCTGAAGTGGGAAGAGATAGAAGAACAGCTAAGGGAAGAGAGGCCGATGGTATACGGTTTTGTAGAAACACATCTCAGGAACATGGAACAACCTCCTAACAATGCAGTTTACGCGTGGGAATATTGTAATAGAGCAGAAGGCAGAAGAAAGGGCGTGGTATTGGGGCATTCATTCATAAAAGTACAGACTGGCAAAGGGTCAAGCAGGAGTGCAAGGAGAGAGAGAACACAACTTTATTGTCGTCAGACTTAAGGAGGTAGGTGACCCGCCAGGCTGAACTTGATGGCCACCTCCTCTGCCCTTTGTACGGCCTGGAGCTGAACGGCCAGGCTGGTGGAGGTCAGAACTGCCTCCCACCCCTCTGGCGAGGGAGCGGCTAGGAGATCGAGAGAGGGGGGATCTTCCCTGCAGGCCCAGAGAATGTGATTAAGTGTGGCTATTGAGCCACAATGCGAGCAATGCGGATCAATCGAGTCGGGGTATATACGTGCATAAATGTATGGGCACGGAAATGAATGTGTTTGCAAGCGGCGCCAGATAACCTCCTGGCGCTTAGTTAGCTTATGGTGCGGGGGTGGTTTTGTCTGCCTCGAAAGACGGTAATATTGTGTGATGTCATGGTAGGATGTCAAGGCTTCACCAGGGTTTTCCAAATCAGAGGCGGGTACCACCGCTCGGCTGACGAATCCTCGAGCATATAGGTGGGCCGCCTCGTTCCCTGGGTTCCCCGCGTGAGCCGGCACCCATACCAGCGCAATGGAGGATAGTGCGTCTTCCTCAGCATCTGTAAGGAGACTGGGCAAGAGTAAACGCAGAGTTGTGGGGGCCACAATGCCACGTGCGAAGTTGGATATAGCAGCCTTTGAGTCACTGAGTATAGTGGTGAATCCGGATGCTGCTGCTAGCGCTATCGCCGCTTCCTCAGCTTCTGTCGTATTAAGCACACGGACAGAAGCAGCCGCTTTAATTTGAGGTGAATTGGCGTTGTTGCCGGGGAGAGTGATTACGCTTATTGCATATGCTTTAGTAAACTCTCGGTATTGGGCGGCGTCAACGTACGCAACGGTTGGGTTGGACGCGTAAGTTTTTTGCAAGAATTTGGCCCTCGCTTTCCTTCTACCGTCGTGATGGCTGGCCAACATGTTCTTTGGCAGTGGTTTTATGAGGAATTTCTTTCTGATGTTGGGGGGGATGACAGCCGGATCGTTACCCGTAGGAGATACCACATGGTCAATTTTAGCAAGGATCCAACGCCCCGTCCTGCTTCCCTGTAATCGGTGAATTTGCGCCGTAAGATGCGCTTCAAGAAGTTCTTCTAAGGTGTTATGCAGCCCAAGACTGAGGAGGTGCTCTGTCGATGTGTTTCGGGGGAGACCCAATGCCACCTTATACGCTTTGCGTATGAGCCGATTTAGTTGGGCTCGCTCAGATTGAAGGAGGTGCAAATAAGGAAGGGCGTACGTGAAGCGCGACAAAACGAAGGCTTGAATTATCTGTAGCAGTTCTTTCTCCTTCATGCCTCGATTGCGAGCGCTCACTCGAGATATAAGATGGGCCGTCTGGTTCACGGTTACGGTGAGACGGTCTAGCGTAATGTTGTTGTGGTGGTTTGTTTGCACAATGAGTCCGAGTACTCTCATGTGGGCCACCTGCTTTATTGGCGTGTCATTGACATACACGTTAATACTAGGAAGTGGAGTCTTAATTTTGCGGCGATCTGGAGGTCGCAGTAATAGTAGCTCCGATTTGCTCTGGGAACACTCCAAACCCGCTTCTGACACGTGCTGAACGACTACGTCGGTTGCTCTTTGAAGAGTCTCCTCGATTTGACCATCGGATCCCACCGTCGTCCAGAGCGTGATGTCATCTGCGTAGAGGGTGTATCGCAGGCCGGGTATCGTGTCAAGTTTGGGAGGTAGTGACCTCATAGCGAGGTTGAAAAGGAAAGGGGACAAAACAGCTCCCTGCGGGGTGCCGCGATCACCGAGTGTGATGAGCTTAGAACGAAGGTCACCCACTGAGAGTTCAACCGTTCGATTAGATAAGAAAGCACGGACGTAGTTAAATATGCGTTCCCCGGATCGTAGTTCGGACAGACTGCCTAAAATGGCACTATGCTTCACGTTGTCAAATGCTTTGTGAAGGTCCAGACCGAGCAAAGCCTTGGTACTAGTGCCACTCTCAGGTCGTAGGAGATCGTGATGCAACTGGATGAGCGCATCCTGAGTGGATAGATTTGCCCTGAAGCCCAGCATTGTGGGGGGAAGTAGGCGGTGCTCTTCCGCGAAATTTTGTAAGCGACAGAGGACAACATGCTCCATTAGTTTGCCCAGGCAGGAGGTCAACGAGATTGGACGAAGATTCTCCAGGTCGAGTTTCTTGCCCGGTTTCGGTATAAACGCGACCCTTGCGTGTTTCCATTCTGATGGCAAATGGCCGGACCTCCAGCACTCATTCATATATTCAGTAATGGCCCCTACCGACTTTGGATCGAGGTTGCGCAGCGTCTTATTTGTCACCCCCGTCAGGACCGGGTGCCGATGTTGTACGCAGTTTATGTAGCGCTATGCAAACCTCACTTTCCGAAATGTCGGCGTCCAACTGTTCGTTGGCTGTTCCAGTGTATTCAGGCAACTGCTCTGTGCTGCACTGTTTCTGAGATGTGTTGATGTAGCGGGTGATGAGCTCCTCCAGCAGCTCTTCGTTGGTGCCCGGGTATTGATGGACAATTCGCGCAAGCTGTTTGCGTGCGGCCGACTTGGAGCTACCAGGGTCCAGCAGGTGTCGCAGAAGATGCCACGTTTTCTTGCAGCCCATCTGGCCATTGAGGCTGCCGCAAAGTTGGCCCCACTGTTGGCGTGTTAGCACAGCGGTGTGGGCTTCTAATTCACGTTCGAGCCTCGAGATGCGGCGGCGGAGCCTTGTGTTGTGACGTTGGCGCCGCCACCTACGCATGAGGCTTTCATGCGCCTCCCACATATGTAGAAGGCGTGAATCTGTTGATGGCTGTTCCGGAGTTACGTCTGCTTGGTATGTTGTAGCGTCCACATCTCGACTCAAAGAAAGTATCCATTCGTTCAAGTCCAATACCGAATCGGGTGCCGTTTCTTTGCGCAGTTGGCGGAATTTATCCCAATCTGTAATGCGAGCTGTGGCTCGTTTTTTTACATTGCTTGTGGTTAACTCAATGGTTACCGCTAGAATGAAATGGTCACTTCCTACGGTGTGACCTGTGTTTTGCCAACGGGCACCCTCCGTGTTTTTGCAAAGGGAGAGGTCTGGGGTAGTATCTCGACAAACGCTGTTCCCGACTCGCGTCGATTGCTCCGGATCATTGAGGATACTGAAACCTAGGTCGTGTATGATGCTCCATAATCGGCGACCCTTGGGGTTGGATTTCGGGTATCCCCATTCGGGATGTTTTGCGTTAAAATCGCCTAGTACGAGCAGCTTTGCATCCTTCGCCAGATTTGTTGCTTTCCGAAAGATGTAAGGTAGATCCGCAGCTGTATCTCTTGGAGGGCTGTATATATTTAAAATGAAGAGTGGCTTGTCTCCTCGTCTTTTTGGTATAATTTCCACCAGTGTGTGATGAATACTCGTACCCTCAATTTCATGTTGAATGGCTGTGACATTCTTGTGTACTAAGATGGCAGTGTGGCATTGTGCGCTCGCGGACATGTCTATTTTCTGATTATATGATGCGTATCCGGGCAGTTGAGCGGCAGTGTTCGTTTCTTGCAAAACTATGATGTCCGGCGAACATTCCCCATTTGGTGCATGGTTTTGAATATGCTGGATATGTTGCTGCAGATGGCCCTTCTTATTGCGGAAGCTCCTGCAGTTCCACTGCCAGACGGTGAGCGTGTGGAGAGCCGCCATGACTATGTTATTGGCGTAGGGGCCGGTGTTTGCCGGCTATTGGATGGTGTGCGGTGGATGGCCAACTGCACACTGAAGTCGGCCAGTGCAGCTTCGGTCGAGCTCTTTAACACGGCGAATGAGGTGGTTGTTTCCCGGATGGTTTGGTGGATCGCATTAAAGCGCGTTTCTATTTCAGCTTTCAGATCGGATTTCAGCGTTGAGATGGCTGCCGTGACTGCCGTCGTTACTTTTGTAGTGATGTCGGCGTCCGCGTGGAGTGAAGCTGTGGGTGTAGCTGCCTTGCGTTTATTAGCGTTCTGAAGTTGAGGAACTGGCGATAACGCCGGGTTTGGTGCCAGGGGGTTCGGATGTGCGTCTTGTGTTTCGGATGATGTGGGTGTAGTTTGTTTGTCGATACTGAGTGCTCTATCTATTTTGGCTTCTAGAGACTGGATGTAGCTAGTCAATTTAGCTATCTGGGACTGCTGGGCCGAAATTTGAGCCTTAAGGGCAGAATTCTCCTTTGCCAACTCCCTCACCTGTGAATCGGAAAATAGTAGTGATGCCGGGGCGCCCCGCTGCCAGGCCACCGACTTGGACGCTTCTCCGGGACCTCGACTGGATGAACGAGACACCGATGGGCTGCGCCTGGCTGATTTGGACCTTGAGTGAGATGAGGGCCTGCTGTCTCGTCGTTGGGCTGAGCGTGACCTCGGGCGCCTGCTGTGGGATCGACACCTGCTGCCACGTCGTTTAGCTGAACGAGACCCTGAGCGCCGGGTGTGGGATGGGGACCTGCTCTCTCGGCGCTGCTGCTGGTTGCTGCTGTTCCCGAGTGGTGGGAAAGATGCAGAATGGTCTCGAGGTGATGGTGAGCGTCTGCTGGAGGAGCCACTGTGAGATGGGTTGCGATGGATGTTCGACGAAGGTTCTTGCGCTTCTTGCTTCGATTGCGGGGTGGGTGGCGCCTTCTTGATAAAGCGATACTTGCAGTTTGAGCTGCCGGTGTTGTGTGCACCATTGCAGACGATGCAGCGTGGCGTGCATGCGGGTGTTTCGCCCTGTCCTGGTGTGGGGTGTTCCTCTCCGCAACGGCGGCACCGCTGCTTACGTGGCATCGGGCAAACATCCGTGCGGTGACCAACCTTGCGGCAGTTAAAACACGATTCCACCCTGTTGTAGAACGGGTACAGCCTGATGTCGGTTCCGTGGTAGAATATCCACTTTGGAAGGTTCGGCGTCATTAGTGCAACCACGACGTGCCTAGTTTGGCCCAAGCGTCTTCCACTCACGATAGGAATGTTGGGGTTGCTGGCTTGTAGGTCTGCCAGTATCTCTTCGTCTGAGAAGTCATCGTATGCATGGAACATGATGCCTCGTATGGCGTCGTCTGGAGGGGGGGCGTAGACATGGAGCTCGATAGTAGCAGCGCCGATGGTAATCGACTTCACTCGAAGGTAGGCTTGGGCGCGTTGCGAGTCGATCACGCTCAAGGTAAAGGTATTATTGGTGGGGTGCGTCCGAAGGCGATCCCGACTTGCTGGTGGCTGATCTGGCAGTGAAGCTGCCTTGAGCAGGGCGTCGTGCAATTGCCACGGCGGCACTTTCGTCAAGTCGATGGGCGTTCTTGGACGTCCTACTATATGAATGGAGTCTTGCGGCAATCGGGGGAGTGGTGCCCGCCGACGTAACCGAGGCGGACGTGACTTGACCTGGGGTTGGCGTTCCGGCACAGCGGCGCGGGCATTCTCCGACGTACACGGTTGAAGAACGGGCTTGCCTTGGTTTTGAAGTTCCCGTCGGCGTCGTTCCTGGGCACGATAGCCGGGCGATTGCCAGGAATCGTCGGACCACTCCTCTTCAGAGATGGTATGACCTTCTACGACGCACTCCATTCCGGTGGGCGGCTGGGCACGACGATGTGAGTGAGACGCTGCACCAGGCTTAGGCAAGGAGCCGGACGCGCGCTGAGCCAGCTAGGCTCAGGGCGGCGAGCGGCGTTGGTCGGGTCAGCAGATGCTCCTGGGAGAATCTTGATAAATCCAGTGCAGAGAGTGATATCCACGCGTTCCCAATAACCTCATGCACCCACTCATACATAAATTATTGGTCAGTAAGCACGCGTCGCAGCGAAAAAAAAAATCCCGCAGAATTAGAAAATCATACGCCCAGATCTTCTCCACTAATGTAGAAGCCACTTCTATAAATTACACAAGTCGTACAGTGTACATGACCGCAATCTATCTGTGGTGAAGATGTTAGACATTTTCTGGGTCGATAGAGTTTAAGAAAAGTGTACCAATGACCTAAAGGTGCATTTACCATAGTACAGCTGTAATTATACCTCTATCTTTGTAGCGTATATTACCATTCGTCTGCAGTGAATTCATGAATCTGATTAGTTTGAATACAAATGGGTTGGTAGAATTCTCAGAGAATGTTTTCAGCAAGGTCATCTCATCTGAAAGATTTTATCCCTGGCTGGAAAGGTCTGTTGAATGCTTTGCATCCTTCTTGTTTTGCTCTCATGCATGTGCAGCTATTACACCTGCCTCGGTTGCATTGTTGCAGCCCCACCGCAGTGGTCTAGTAGCTAAGGTTCTTAGCTGCTGACCTGCAGGTCGCGGGATGAAACCCCGGCTGCGGTGGCTGTATTTCTGCTGGAGGAGGAAATGTTGTAGGCCCGTGTGCTCAGATTTTGGTGCGCGTTAAGAACTTCAGGTAGTCGAAATTTCTGGACCCAACCACTACGACGTCTCTCATAATCATATGGTTGTTTTGGGACGTTCAACGCCACATATCAATCAATCAATCAATCAATCAATCAAATCGGTTGCATTGCGAGCACATGTCTGAAATTTGCCACGACTGTGAGTGGACTACAGAACTATATTATTCCGGTGAGTAGCGCACGTCAGAAGCACAGACTGTTAGGCTAGTTGATCCTGCTTTTCCTTTCTTTGAAATTAGCGTGAACAAATAGGTGTACAAAAACAGGCAAACACTGTAGCACATGGTTCATATACGTAATGCCCTTGGTACCACCTACACAAATGAGCTGTCCGGTGGCTCTGCTATCTCTACAAGTACGTAATAAGGCGAAACGTAGCTGAGTACTTTCGAAGCATAAACAAAAGACCTATGTCATTATTAGAAATTTGGTGGACGCTTTAGCTTTGCTTTTAGGGGGCAAACGCCATATGGCTTTCTAGCACCGTTAGCATGGAATTCTGATTCACTTGTCATGATTTTCTTCTCACTGGCTTTGACGAGCGTGATGTCAGTGAACAAAACATTTGTGCATAAGACGTTATTCATTTTGAACATTCGTAGAGCGCCTCTCAGAATTACAATACTGAAATATCACATGATAGTCATTAGCAACACGTAGTTGCCCTTTTTGTTACTGCATTTGACGAAGACTATCATGATTATGATAATGATGGCGACGACTTATAGATCAGTCATGTTAAATACATGGGTTGTTCTCAACCACCAGGACAATTCGTTACGCAGTTCACATGGGGTAACACCCGGTACATGTATACAATTCTGGCACAGAAAATTACACGTGTTCACTTGAGTACTTCAACGACATGAACTACTGATGAACTACTGTACGGATGAATGAATGAGCGATTGAATGAATGAATGAATATTGAATGAATGAATGAATGAATGCTATGTATTCACTCCAGTGGAATGTCAAGAATAGCTAATGGTGAGATACTTATTGCAATTAAATTCAGGCAAAGCACGCCAACAAGAGGACCAACGAGCACTAACTTTGAAGCGAATGCATGAAAGAGTTCGTTTCGCAGAATTTCTGGCGTCGCCGCCGACGTGAGTGTCATTGGATGCCTGACCAAAAAATCGAGGACGATGAAAATATGGAAAGCAAGATCCGCTTACAAAGATAAAAAGACAAAATATTAGAATATGGCAAGGTTTACAGACGCTGCACCTTATCAGACAAATGACAAGAAAATGGTGACCGTAGTCAAAGATTGAAAAGACAGCATTACAAGTTCTGTCTCCATCGCTCAAGTCTCCATACAGAAGCGGAGGAGGTAGCGATCGCACTGGCAATCAAGTTGGGCAGGGAGCGAAAAACCCCCCTGACAATAATTACGGATTCGAAGGCTGCATGTAGAAACTACGAAAAGGGTAGAATATATATGAAGGCATTCCAAATTCTAATCAAGGCTCATAAAGGCTTTGCAATTGAATACACCAAGACCATTATCTGGACGCCAGGGCACGAGGGCATCACAGGTAACTAATTTGCAGATGGGGCGGCTTGAAGCTTCACAAATCACCGGGCTTCCTTGCCAGAGTATCCAACAACCCTAGACCCTAACTTTGCTACAATTCTTCAGTATTACAGGGACAATAGAAAACTGTATCCAGCGTCACATAAGAACTCCAAAGCTATTGAATCTACAGCATTATGCAGAATCTAAAGAAATAACACACGAACTTACACATGCTAGATGTATTCTACCCCGCAGCATACAGAGATATATTTCTGTGGTGGGATGGGGGGCGCATCAACTCTGTTTCACATTGCGTGCGGGAGCGTACACTTCACAATGAAGAACACTGCAACATGTAGCCGTCGCCAAATAACGGTGACAAAAACTTTTTCGTTTATTTCCTTATCCAATGAAAAAAAAAACCGCAACATGAACAACACAGAGGAACAATGGGAGGCACTGCTGTCCAGCTCGGCTGCTGAAGAGCAGCGTTGGCTCGTCCAATGGGTAGATATAACCGCTAGGTCCAGAGCAGCCCTGAAATAGGGAATTGACCATTTGAAATGGTCCGCGTTATGCGCAAATAAAATTTCTCTATCCTATCCTATAAAAAATAAATAATAAAAATCTTGGGTAAGAGTGGCGACCAGCACAGGGTCGCATTGGTCTGAGTGGGGATTGGACCCATGTCGTTTCCATGGTAAGCGGGTGTTCTACCACAAGGCCACGCATCCGCTCGTGAGTATATCGAGAAGAATTTCATCTGCTTGGAAAGGCAGTGAAAGTAGCTATCATGCTTCACAATTACACGCGTCCTGTATACATGCTTCAGAATGCAAGATGAAATATAACAGTAATAATGCATGGTAGAGAGCCCATTCACAGCGGGCGTCCGAAAGTGAGAGTATCATAATGACTTTGTGGTGTAAATCTAGTCACTAACTACAAAAGGCACACATGCTACTGCGCCTATTCTCTAAGTTCACATAGCGGTTGCATAGCAAGTTCGAAAAGGTTTTATGCACTAAGTGTTTGAAGTAAGCACTAAGAACACAATGTAGCTGTCGCGTTCAACTCCTAAAAGCGAAGCTTTAGGGTCTCCTAGATATTCCTTCTTTCGCAGTTGCTTATTGTATGCCTAAGCGCAGACAGAGATGCCTAAAGAAGCAAGAAAAATCAGGGAAGTGAATCGTACGCACGTCCTCATTGCTAGGCACTTTGCAGAATGAAATAAGGGGGCAACCAAAGAAACAAAGAAAACAGCAAGGAAGACGATAGATAGGTTATCGAAAAAACTTCTGACTGGTTTCTCAAGACTGACAGATTATGGAAGCCCACTAGAAAGATGAGCGAGGAGGCAAGACAGGAACAAATAAATTTACGTAGCTTGAAGGAACAGCGAAATTCTAAAGAGGGACTGGAGTTCTGCGGCACCAATGCGATTCTGGCTTCTGCTGTATTGCTAAGTGTTAGCACTTCGTTTCTTTTGACCTCTATTTGTTTGTTGTCCTGCATTCTCTCAATTTCTCTGCATTTGTTTCTTTGTTTATTCTTGCCTTCATTGGTTCTCTTTGTATTTCGTTCTATATGCTGTCATTCGTTCTCTTCCTCTTTCAACCCTTTCTACGTCTCTCTATATATTTATTTATTTATTTATTTACATTTCATCTACATCGCCGTGAGGCATTACGTAGGGGAAGTACACATAATAATTTGACCACATCGTTTTCAATCAAAACAATGGATTCAACTAAAAAACAGCACCTTCCTTCTTTCCTCATTATTTCTATCCTAACATCCATCACACCAATGTTTTCTATCTCTTTTTTTCCGCATTTCATTTTTTATACTTCTCTTTTTGTCATTTTTATGCTATGCTTTACTCTCTATCCTCCTTTTTTCAGTCTTGCTCACGATCACATCTCTTTTCCTCTGGCTCACTTCACTTCCCCACCCCCTCGCAACAATGGGATCACTATACAAGGCTCTCATAGCATGCCTTGCAAGCTGAGTGATTAGAGCACTTGTCTTGAGATCGAGGATACGCAGGTTCGAAAGCGCATTCGCGAAATTTTTCCTTTTTAGAATTTCTCTTTTCTCTTTCAGTTTATATCAAATTTCTTTTCTGGCTCTTTGTTTCTTCTGGCTAAGTACTGTGCTCTGAGCCAGCGTATTTGTTACAGGCCACGCCAGCGACACGTGTTCTGGGAACGAAGCAGAAGAAGACAATGATCACGAGGAGGATGTAGAGAGCGTATGTAGGGTTATCATGATGATGATTTATGTTCCAGACAGTCACATAGACCTTTGTCAAGCAGTGTTTGCCACCTTAGTCGTGAAGTGTTTTGGTGCATTTACGCTGATGGGAACAGCAATTACACAAACGCAGGGCGATGACTACATATTTTTAACTAGAGGGGACTCTCCTGCTGTGGTCGTTCAATGACCATCGGAATGATGGGTAGTACACAGATATAACTAGTCTTCGTACTTGAGGGTGGCAAATCGCACTTGTGGCTTCGTTTATTGGTCTGTTTTGGTTTTGTTTCAAAAATAAGAAAGAATCTTTTTTTATTTCATGATCCTCTTTCAAATGGTAAGTCTAAAAGAATGAGGTGATGAAGCGCAACCGTTGAATATTTCTTTATTTTTGTTTCGTGAGAAAACAGATTTAAGCAACACGAACACACACAGAGCCAGAAGCAGGCCAGTAGTACGTAGATTAGACAAATTTGTGTACTACCCATCATACCGAGGGTCGCTGAAGCGCCGTGCGTTGCAGCTCCCGTAGACACTAGCGCAAGAGTTTCCTCTAGTGTATATCAGATAACTCTATGAATGTATGTATACTTTCGTGGTTAGTTCGAAGTCACGTTTCGCTTGAAAGTATCAATTACAAACTTTTTGTTAACAGTGTCGCATCTTTCTTGTACCTGAACTTGTCTTTGTGCGGGTGCAAATGACTTCCTCAAGCTATTCATGTGACTTTTTTCTTTGCCCCCTATCATGTGTGTTGTGATGACTTAATAAAATCAAATTAATCAAATCAATCCCAAAACGCTGCGCGGGTGCGCGGAGCACTGTGGGAAAAGCGTGCACGTTGAATGAGGGGCTTTTAGATCACCCATCACCCTTTGCAACAAATTAAAGGCACGTGCAATTAGCCGCGATGAAGCCCATTGCTGGAAGATGGTCTCTGTGTAAAGCGCACGAGTCGCCGTCACTTTGTAAACAGCTGCTAGCGATGGCTCCATGCCCACTTTGAACTGTAGATCGCTGGTTGAGAAGCGATGCGTAGTGAAAGCAATTATTTTTCGTTGCACTTTTAAAAACGTACCTACACCCCGTTATCATTATTACGGTACACGATATCGAGTGTTTCATAAAAATATTCCGTAAAAATTAATGAATACGCAAGTTTTCTGAGAAAAAGAATCGCGTTTAAAGATGTTCGACGAAATTCAACAGTGAGACTCGCGGCGTTTAGTTGATTTATATATGCCCCAACATTTACTTCAAGCCAGATCTTGGAAGGGCGGACTTAATGCAGCAAAGATAACGTGGCCTCGGTAGTCACATATAAATGTCCCTGATCCTTTAGTTGCCTCATTCTGGTGGCATCCGCAAAATGGGCCGTATTTTCGAATCTATAGATTTTGTTGAAGTAGACAGCCCTTGCTCTTCTTCTAGCGGTGTGCAGCTTGTGGTCTATTTTGCGCGATATCGGGGCAATGTTATACCTCTCCGCCACTTGACGAGGTATCTCCGAGGTTTTATGGGCTCTTATTGTCGAGGCTTAGAATTTCAAGTTATGACTGACCAGCCAACCTGGTGAGTACGATCAAGTCATATTTCTTCTGAGACATGAACCTCTTCAGTAAGTTAGCTGAGGGTATTATGAAACCCCAATGCCATCAATATTTCAGTGAATGTATCCGTCGGCAGGTGGCGGACCAATATTGAATGCCATTCGCAAGGGCACGTTGGCCCATTTGGTCTCCTATTTTGTGAGATAATAAAAGAGTAGGCTGTATGTTATTCTGCTCACTACCAGTCTTAAAAAAATCGGAAGGTGTCTCTTTCCTTCATGCCTCTTTTCTTATGTTACCCGAGATATCATGCGCGATATAGCCTTCACACTGATTTGGAAAAGCGTTAGCTTGTAGGTGGCTCAATGTTTGCTTTGAAACCAAATATCAAGAATCCTGATCAATGGCTTTTCTGGTATGAGATTTTGATTGAGGTATACTTCAAATTTTTGTTAAGGGTTTGTGGGGACTGCGTGGTTACTTCGGCTTCACCATACAACTAAGATTTCTGATTTCTCTGTGGAGCACTGTATTGGCTTACTTACTCTTGAATGATGTTTGCAGGCGCTTTTCCTTTTAAGCAAGCGGTCCTTTTGTGGTCCAGTGAGCCATGTTATAATAGATATGTAGAGTTTAACTTCCCAAAACGATTTAGAAGTGTGGCAGTTTGGTCTAGTTGGTATGACATGACGACACCTATAGTGCGAAACCAAAACGACCACAAACAAACATCTCCTTCTTGTCTCTTTGTCGTCGTTCTGTTCTCGCGCTATAACTATCGCCCAAAAACCACCATTTGATTACGGGAGACGCATGTGTTATCCCCATAGAAGGTGGGGCGGAGGCCTTCTACCTCTGGCAGTTTTTATAAGGCCAATCACGGTGACGTAAGAGCGTGAATCACACCCCTCTAACTTGCAGTATGCCCTTGTCTGAAGATGCGCTATCTTCATCTCCGTCATGCGGTGGCTCAAGAAACTCTCAGTGCACCTCTGTGTTCTTTGCTGCAGCGGATGTTGGGGAGCCCTTCCAGTATTTCTTGGCGGGTGAAATTTTTCAAGGCGCCTTTAATGCCGATGGCTAAGAGCATTCGTTCATTGTTATGTGGAACGCTACCGAGAACCTCTTTCTTAATTTGGATTGGTACGTCTAGCAAGGAATGCGGAAACCGAAAACTGTGTCAGACAGAAGCTTAGTATTTTCCAAGTCTTTCTGCAGTCTTCTATTTACGGTTCTTTCATACACCTTGCAGATGCAGGATGTCCACGAAATTGGTCTGAGGTTTTCGCTTGCCAGCTTCTTCCCTAATTTAGGGATTGCTATTGTTTTTGCATCTTCTTCAGACCACTGGCACAGTGCCTTGTTCCGAGTGTTGGTTGATAAAGGCTGTCAGTGCAGAGATAGACCTGGCAATAATGTTTCTTCTCATAGCATTTGTGATTCCGTCTGTTCCCGCAGCCATGTTGCTGGTGGTACCTGCAATAGCCACTGCGAATTCGATTTCAGTTATAGGTGCCGGGTTCGATTGTCCACGCATAATGTTGTACGGAGCTCTGTGGGAGGACCATCTTCGTAGCACTTGGTCTTGCTGCCATCGACAAGGTTTTGTTGGCTGCCTGGGTAGGTGTGCGTTTCCGTTCAATGGTCTTGTGTCTCTCTGTTTCACCTTTAGTTGGGTATAGGATAGCTTTGTGAATGCTTTGTGAATGCTTTACAAAGGGTGCCATCCGGGTAGTCGGAAAATTTATACAAGTTCGAAGCGAGTTGCACGAGATACTCTTCCGCTTCCACCGTTTTCACTGTTTCACAGTGCTTGTCCTTAGTTTCATGTTGTTCCCCTGCGTTTTACAACAACGGCAAAGTCCTTGTTTTTGCGTCCCGCAGATGTTGAATTGGGAATCCACCTCCATAATCACTCTTGTTTGAACTATCTTTTTGGAACGTGTTTTTTACAAGAATTTTGCGCCAGGCTTTTAAGTTTGTAATTTTGTCTTTATCCTGTTCTTTTTGTCTTTATCCTGTTGGGCTCCTCTTGCTTTTCGCCAGTCAGTTCATTTGCCTTTGCCGATTTGTCTGCGAAGTAATCCAGTCTGTAGTGTTATGTTCAGTATGTGATGATTGTTTTCGAAGTTTTCGAGTGTGTTGAGCTATTCGACTCGTGTGGTTTCTTCATGAAAGTGAGGTCTGATGTTGGGCCACGTGTTACGCTGTTTTTAGGGGCGAAGCTCCTTATGGCAGGGCTTGTGCATCTCTCGTAGTACGTAACCACCAGTGGCACATACCCGAATTAGTGGTCTTTACGATTTTGACCTCCAAGGTGGTTCCAGTGAGAGATTTCTTCTGTGCGTTGTTGAACAATAAAAGATAGTGCTCAATGCACATGTTAATGGCTGCAAAGGGCTGAATGAGAGACAGGAGCAATCGGCCTTTAGGTAACGTGCACGCTCCGATCCCCATTAGCAGCTATTGGCATGTACATTGAGCACGATCTGACAAGTAAGGGTTGCTACGTTATACTCGCTGGGTGTAACCTCTTTGGTTTTAGAAAGGTTTAGCGAGCGTTGGACCGCATAGCCATGAATACAGTGAACTAGTATATACCATGAACTCGAGGTGGTTAAAGGTTGGAAGTAAGCCGTAAGAAAGTCTGCGCAAGCCGTAAGAAAGTGTGCATGTGCCACCTCCCGTTTAGTCCTTGAAATGTCCGCTGGATGGCGGTGCTTCTATATGGAGAATATATGATGAAAAGATGCGAGATGGTGGTACTTGGAGTGCTGAATAGATGAATCAACGGACACACAGACAGATGCATGGATGGACGCATGAATGGACGCAGGCGCGGATGCATGGACGAACGCAGGGACGGACGCACGAACCGACGCACGCACGGACGGGTGGATGGACGCATGGACGGTTACACAGACGTACGCAGGAACGGACGGAAGCAAGAACGAATGGACGGACGAATGCTTTGCCCCTCTCCCCATCATTCACTCCGTGGATATGCTGCCATTTTTTTTCCTCCTCGGTGTGCTTGGGTCTGCGATGAGCATTTCTCACACGCTTCCATCACCATTTTTTGCTGGAGGCCTTTGTAGTGACGCTTTGGTGTTCTTATAGTATGTTCGGCGCATTGAAGTCGCCAATAATGACTAGTTGGTTATCTTCGGCTAGGCAAATGGTTGTCCCTGACGAGTTTGGCAGTTGTAGCCCGCCTTCAATGTGGGGGGGGGCTGTAGAATTTTAGGAGGAATGCACTTTGTTTCTGCTTTCTTTTGCAGAAGAGTTCAAGCAGCACACGCACAGTAAGGCTGTGCTGTCCTCCAGTTTATGTTGTGTTTGTCTGTTGTGTCTGTTGTGTTTGTAACTGTGACGTTTTTATTCACGAGTGTGACTGCCTTTAACTTATTATCTTGACTTGAGTAATATGCGTCAAATCCTATAGTGTTGGTCAACTGCCAATCTCTTCAAGGCCGATAACCCCTGGTGGTCTTTAAAGTTCAGCAATCAGTTGTGTCATCAGCTCCTTTTTTCTTCGGTACCTGTCGAAGTTCTAATGCCAGAGTTCTAAATTTTTTTGAGTTGCTTGCGTGGTCTGGCATGCGTAGACGTTCTGGTTAATTTTGCTTCAGTCTGGAATAGGGGGTTTGAGCCTGTCGTAGAGATTATTTTGCAGAGGTTTAATCGTGGGCTATTACGTTGTTCAGTGGGTTGAATTTTGTCTTTCTCCTCCGTGTTGCTGTTGCCAGGTGCTTCTACTTTTGCCATTGCTATATGTGTGTCTTGAAGAACAGTCTTCGTGAGTTGTCCCAACTGAGTGCATATGTCATCTATGGAGGCTTGCATCTTGGTGCGGATGGCCTCGACGTGGTGTTGCGGGTCTACGATGGCTTAGTGAAGCACTGCCTCCTGTGAGTTTTGTGCGAGTGGTGTCACTCTATTTTTAGGCGTTAGTTTTCTTGTGTGAGTGTTTTGACCTGTGGGCACGGGCTCACGAGTTTCCGTTCGAAAAATATTGTGGGCCTTGGAAGCTGTTGGATTTCTTGTGAGTGGGAGGATGAAGCTGTATGGCTTAGTGTGTTGTCGTTGGCGATGTTCCATGGGGAGGACGCTCCTCTGATTTTGGTGCTGCGAGAGCCTGTTGTCGTTGAGTGTTGTGGTGGTTGCAGCCAGGTGCAGGGGCCTGGAACTTAATAGTCGTTAGTGCGACTAGGATTGATGCCTAGTTTGTACGCCAGAGAAGGTCTTGGACACCAAATTGGAAACTCACCGTAATCAGGGGTCGCTTAGCGGCTCTGTGATTTCAGGGTTGATATATTCCTGCCACTCAGAACTGAACGATTGCTGACAAGAGGCAGCCCTTTTTTTCGACTGGTTAACCAGACGGTTGTCACCTAAAGTATTTCTTGACCTACATTATTGTACCAAGGTAGCGACACGCAATCCTTTGGTGGAATAGTACCCACAAACTTTAACGAGGACGAAGTTGAAAGTAATAAAAACAGAGGTACCTTTAATTACCCTACTTGTCCTAGAGCATGGACTTTTTTCAGTCATTATCAATAATTATTTCAATACATGCTGTTATATTGCAGTTTTATAACAATTCAAAACAAACTAAATTATTGGCCGATTCGCCACAGTGTGTGTTAACCGAAGATATAGATGAAGAAGAGTAAGCTATGGCGTTTAGTTTGCCAAGAAGACGACCGGAGGCTTTCGGGTATGCCCGCTTCCGAAATCCCGAACAACCAACTTCTGCGGTCGCTCAAGAGGAGCGAGCTTCTCCGGCGAATGAGCTGCAACTCGCAAGCCGCGACTCGGTAACGAGTGACAGGTTCAGGCAAGACTGGTCCCGGCTGAGAGCGGCGTCTGCGACTGACGCACGGAGCTTTGAACTCATCGCTCTCCTGGGCAGAAAGTTTGAAGACCCGAAAGGTAGGCAGCTGCTACTTTCAGTGTTAATTCATATGTTTAGTGATATGTACTTATGCCATTGTAACTCGCTGGATGCCAATAGAAGGCAAACGCGTGAGAGTGAGACAGGAAATTAGGTGGCTAGATGTGATTCAGAAGCTGGTCAGAATAACACGTCAGCAGAAAGCACAGAACTAGGGTTTGAATGGCGGAAAATGGAAGAGGCCTTCGGCCTCCACTGGCCGTATTCATACTGATAACTATGAAGATAATATAGCCTTCATTAAATTTTAATATTATAAAATATTTATTATATTATTATAATTATAGCCGTTATTCAGTCCCCTTGCAAGCATGGAGAAAGAGGTTTCTTGTGTTGTCTGTATATTTTTTTGGCTCAACTAAGGTACACCACTTGTAAAGTGACGTAGCAAAGCAAAATAGACCCTTTTCGAAAAAGGGCACGCCTAGCGCCGCGGAAGCGAACTACAGTCTGCCGCCATTGTGAGGGCACCACAGCATACGACGCTGGCTGTGTGTCCTAGCGATGCTGATACGCGTTTCTTGCAGCCCACACAGACACCTCTTGCGTTCCTGTAGGACGCGGATGCGTCGGGAGGGCACGCCGTTGAGAGTCTCTTACAGGCCGGATCCATGCATTGTCAGTCATAACAAGCCAAACTGCTCGTCCAACCCCTTGAAGAGTACAAAATAGCTCTCATTGTGCAGTGGAAGCAGCTCAGAAAGCTTATCGGAGAGTACTAAGAGCTCGTTCACGCTGGAAAGTAGTGCGTTTGCAGCGATTGAGATGGAGAACTAGCCGCCAACACAAACATCACAGCATTCACGCATTGGACAGCTCGCTTTCGACGCCCTCATGAAGGCGCTAGCTATCCCACGCTCCTTTGCGAAGTGAAACTGACGAAAACCTCACCGTCAGGTGGCGTATTCAAGAAAAAAAAATTGCCTGCAGCTTCCCTCGGGGGAACACTGAGGAGGATGCGGAAGCATGTAATTGGTTAACGGGTGTTAAATTGCGACTTACTTGGGTTGATGGCAAAATTGGTTAACGTGGTTGTGAAATGGGGTGTTAAATGAATGAACACGCTTGCGGTTCCGCCAACAGTTTGGCCGGCGCTGGTCGAAGGGACGTCGATCATTCTGTTTGTGGATTCGTTGGCATTCATTTCACGGCGACTTCGGACGTCGACGCGCCGTACAAACCAACGGACGAGCGGCAACTGAGCGAGCGAGCGCCGACCTTGAGTATATATACAGCGCGACGGCGCATGCGCTGTCAGCTGTCGAATGTTCTCGAAGGAGAAGCGCGCGCGCGGCACAGATGGCGACGGCGCGACGGCGCATGCGCTGTCAGCTGTCGAATGTTCTCGAAGGAGAAGCGCGCGCGGCACAGATGGTGGGCGACGGCGCGACGGCGCATGCGCGCGCGTCAGCTGTCGAATGTTCGAGAAGCGGTGCGGACGGCGCGGACGGCGCACTACACGGCGCGAGTATAAGATGCTTCCGCATCTAAAAGCTCTATAATGTTTCTGGTATGAGTACACAACGCCTCCCATGCACTAAAAACATAGCTCTAGGCACAACAATATACCTGGTAACCAAGTATTGCGCAAAACGAGAACGTTTGTGATGATGCTTGTGTCAATGTCCCGTGCCAACTTGCTTTATTATCACAGTGTTTTCACATCTTTTAACAAAGGTCATGTTTTTAAACAGCACAAACGACACACATTGTTTTTCGAGCAAGGCATTGACGTAGTGTACCAAATTTAAAGAGCTTTTACTCGCCGTTTGGGGCCAAAATAAGAAGAGACACGTGGGACACATCATCATCATCAACAGCATGACCCACTGATGCCCATATGCAGATGTTTCAGTGCAAGACTTTGCATTGCTTTGCTTTACTATCCTAGATACATGGCACGTACCTACTTTGGGGGAGAAGCCAAGAATTCAATGTAGCGACTGGTAAATGTCATTCTAGGTAAGCTATCAAATTTAAAACCAAAATTAAAGAAATGAAATGACAAATATATGTAAAATATTCAATTTACCTACAGGTATTATGCTTTTGAGCCTGTATTCCAGACTTATAATAACATGACGGGAATAGTTTTGAAAACTTAAGTTTTAACCTAACGAAACGACGAATAATTTTAAATACCAGGTTTAAATGGCGCTCGTTAAGTATTTATAATGAAATTACACGTGGCATCAAAGGCATCCTTGTGGCAGTATACCAACCCTGAGGCACCGAAGCTTAAAATATTTTCTTCCGATAAGGTCAAGTATATATTTGTAAAAGGAAAAATGGGAAAACTAGTTCTGATACGAGAATATCTTGCACATATCAAAAAGTAATGTGCGATATTTTCCAGTTCTCTCCGCAGAATCGGCAGAGGGGTGGCATCGTCAGAACAGCCCTGTACCATTAAAAGTTTAATAGGGGGACATGACATCCAAATCTGGTGATCATCTCTTCTGATTGTCGAGAATGGCTCCACAGCGATTTCTGTGGATATTTTAGATTATTATATTCCGACCCCGTGTTTATTGCTTCCATCATATCTGTTTGGATATCCGATCTTCTAAACGTGATTTTGGTGAAGTATTCTACCACCTTAAGAACCTAAATTGTTGGGAGATCTAGCGATGAGTGGGCTAAGGCATCGGCCATCTTATTTAATGTTAACCCACAGTGACCTGGTACCTATATTAATTTTAGGTACTTCAGCTGTGACGGAACTAAAGATCGTAACATCGTGAATGCACGAGAGATACGAGAAGTTGTAAGAGCGTGGCATACCGAGAGCGAATTAGTAACTATTATTGCTCTGTTCTCAATCTGCGGGAGTTTTCGCAGTGCCATGATGACTGCCATTAGCTCCGCCTCAAAAAACAGGAGTGAAATCGAGTAGCCTCACAGCAAATGACCAGCCAAATGATTGGGAGACTACGCCTGCCCTTTCCTCATTGATGGAATCATCTGTGGCTATCATGTTACATGTCTCTGCATGCTGTAGGAAATCTGCAAGCCTGTTCTGTAAGAATTTGGGAGATTGAAATTTAGATTGTGGAGGAAGCATCTCAACATATTCTATATTAAGAATATGGTTTGAGATATCAGATGTAATTACGCGAATAAAGTTGAGATTTATACTTGTCAGTTTCTTTTGTGCATAGATTATCTGCGGTGTATGAAAAGGACGCCAATGAGCGAGAAAAAACAAATCTGAGTCACTGATAAAAATGTATTCAGCTCTTTTCACTGGTAAGCTGTAAAATTTTAGAAATGTCTCTACTGTTAGCAAGCGGAATCGATAGAGAGCATGGTAGGAAGACGCGCTTCCGAATAAAAAACATTATTAGCTGTGTGGCATAATTTTTGTAGCGCGCCGCTACATCATCATCGACATTCATCGTCATCACCATTGTCATAGTCACTGCGCCGTGCCTGTCGCGCAGCTGAGGCACAGCTCGAGCTGCGCGAGGCCGGAACGAGCTTCTGACCTGGCGGTTTGGACGCTGCAGCTGCTGCCGCGCCGCTTCGGCTGCGGGAGGTGGCTGGTTCGAAACCCACCGCCGTGCTCCCACCGATATATAAACTGGGCACAAGCCCCCCCCCCCCCCCCGACCCGACGCCCGGCTTTCTTCAGGGGGATTGCTTGGGGGAAGCTTCGCTAACTCCACTGTGTCTGTGTAGAACGACGCAGCCTTTGTTGAGGCAAAGGTGGTTGCCGCGGTAAGCGGCTCAAACATTACGAGTGCAGACGCGAACGCGCACAGCGAGCACACGTAGCGCGCTTCGTCACTCACTCGGCCCCTCACACGGGTCACAGCTCGCGGCGCCTGTCTGCCTGTGTAGACAGCGCCAGCGTACACTGATATGTTCGGTGTGCGCTCAACTCGGCGTCAGCGTTTAACAGCTTACCCAACAATTCTGCCCTCACCGGCGGACTCCGGCGCCTCAGCAGCAGCCGCGAAAAAAAAAAAAAGAAATGTTGTGAAAGAGGAGGACAGGATGGCAGCCAACGTGGTCGTGTCGTTCTCTCGCCACTTTATTATCCAAGGCGATTTGCCGAAACGGAGCGGCAGCAGCTGCAGCGTCCAAACCGCCTGGTCAGAAGCTCGTTCTGTCCTCTCGCAGCTTGAGCTATGCATAAGCTTCGCGAGAGCCGCGGCGTGGTGGCTATGACAATGGTGATGATGATGAATGTCGATGATGATGTAGCGGGGCGCTACAAAAAGTTTGCCACAGACATAAACCTAGGGAGCCCCAGACACAAGCGCAGAGCTTCCCGCTTCAAGAAAACCAACTGCTTAGTTTTGTTCGCAGATTCTCCTGAAAACAAGACACATCCAAATTTTAATATTGCGCGCATATACATTTTGTATATCATTAACATGGTGTCTCTACGTACGCCAAATTTGCGATTACTCGTTCTTCGTAGTAAGCCTAAAGCCCGTTGAGCCTTAGTCGCAATGTACTCTGTATGGGGACTTCAGTTATGTTTTTCATTGTACAAAACACCCAAATATTCAAGAGAGTCTACTTGTGGAATATGTTCATGATTATATACGATGCTGATTGAAATCGAATCGGCTATGGGAAACACCAAGAGAGCGCTCTTTCTTACACTTAAAGCCATTGAAATATAATTGCAGCCATCTTTTTAGCATGTTCGAGTATATTTGTAATTTTTGCTGTAAAGTATAAATATTATTGTCAGCAGAAAAGAAGGGTATATCATCAGCATATACATTGACATAGATATTTTGGCAGTTCGGTGTGAAACTCATCAGTATATTAAAAAGAAGAGGTGAAAGAACTGCTCCTTGGGGAACTCCGGTATTCTTTTTGTATCTAGATGACGAGCATCCATCTTTGACACAATAAAATTCCCGTGAGGTCAAAAAATCTTCTAACCACGCCATCATGTACTGTGGGAAGTTTAAAGTCATCAGTGTATTCAGCAAAATCAAATGTTCAACACTATCATAGGCTTGCGCAATATCAAGAGTCACTAGTGCCACGTATTGTCTTCTTTTTTTAGCAAGCTGTATTCTGCTTTCTAAGTCTGCCTGGGCACACCAGATTGAGCAATCGCATCTAAAGCCAACTTGTTGAGGTTTTAGTATTGACATGCCTTCTATCCAAATAGTGATCCTGCCGTGCAGAACCCTCTCCATGAGTTTAACCATGTTAGAAATTTAGGATATAGGTCTTATATTTTCTATGTTGAATCCTGATGCCTGTTTCTTAGGTATTGGAATAACCTGCGCTATTTTCCAATCATAAGGAATCTATGCATGCTTTAGAGAATAATTTGTAACGTTAGGAATTTTACAGAGAGATGTTTTAAATAATATTTCGATCATACGTACTGTAATTTCATCCGGGCCTGGGCTGAGAGGGGTAACTGCCTCATCACGTAGGATAGTTCCGACATTGAAACTTCCTCGAAATCAGCATGGTTTGTACGAATCTGCCACCTGGTAGGTGCAATTGATGAAAATCTACTGTCTAAGCCTTTAGTGATAAACTCCAAAGCTTGAGTCATTTGCTCGGATGATAAAAGTTCATATTCCGAATCTACTGGTAATGGTAGGATCTTCCTTCTTCTCATGTATCAAAACAGTTCTTTCTTACTTTGCAGTTTTGAGAGGAAGTCGTAATGTCTACGATCATATTCCTTTTTTGCTCTAGGACTGTGCGTTTAAAATTAGCTGCTATAAATTTATAATCAGGCCAGTTTTTAGGTGATTGATTGTGAATATATATCACAATCCTATATCTCTTTTATCAGGCTCTCTTCCAAGCCCATTTGAACTACTGCGCTTTAGTATGGGCAAACACTACGTCAAGAAATTTAAATAGGCTAAAAATGCTTCAGAACAGAGTGATCAGGGATATAGAAAACATATCATACCTTGAACACACAGGACAACTCTTTGTTAAACATAAAATTGTTAAGGCAAATGACATATACAAATTCGGGTTGTTACTATCCTATATTAGCGCAAACAGAGTGAAACTCGACGCATTTGCAAATCTTGAACATGCACAAACCACTTACTTCCATCAATATCAACCCCCGTGGAAAATTCCGTTATCTCGCGCCAATTACGGCACCCAAAGGCTTAGCCACATGCTACCTACTATACTGAACTCATACGAGTAGCAACACATAAATATTGACACATTAAACACTATCGATGTGCAAATACTATTCTTGTAGATTTGTAATGTTTACATCGGTCACTCTGTACTGCTTTACATCATTTATTGTGTACCTCTCTATATTTTTTCTTTACTGCTTCTTTTTTGTAACCTCATTGTGTACCTTTCTTATGTACGAAAGCGATGATACATACTCTGTGAATTACTGTGCTCGTGTGTTAATGAAATATTCATTTTGGTCTGTATACCTGGGCCTGTCATTTACTTTGCCTTGTGCTTGTATTGTTTCTTGCTTTATATTATTTGTTTTTTTTTCAATTTATTGTATTTAGTTTTTACCCTGTCATTGCTGACGTAGGGTGGACGGTGCTTAGTCAAGCTGCAAAACTGCAGCTTTTTTGCCGTCTCCCCATTTTTCCTTATTTTAGCTGTTTTGGTGAAAATAAAATAAACAAAAATAGAAATAAAAAAATAGAATAAGGTGCTTCCAAGCTGCCTGGCGACGGCGGTGATCTTGTGTGCAATCTTCATACCACCAAAGACTAGAGGATGCCGACTCGACAGTAAATTCAGCTCGTCTATAGGCTCTGTTTTTAATTTCGTTCAACTTCATCGCTCTGCAATCATTACTTTGTCGGAGTAAGTCGATAAAGATGATGTTAGGTTATCTCTAATTGTTTTGTTGTTCACAAAGACTCTGACCTGAGAGCGAGGGAGGGGGAATTTCAAAACTTATAGGAAAATGATCACTGCTTGTGGCACAGTCCAGCGCTACCCAGGATGAGCTTGAAATGCTCGAACTTAGGAAACTACAAAAATGAAACTTTACCCTTCCTCTTTCTCTTCTGTTCCTAAGCCCATCATGGCAAAATTAGTAACATTACACCCTATGAGATTGCCGGCAGTTCCCACACATTCTGGAAATTGATGTAATGAAAAGCACTGAGCGAAGAGCTAATCATTCCGTACATAACAAACATTTCATGCTTTACATTTTAAAACCTGTCATTTACGTTTGACACGCAGTCACGTCACGCAATATCAATTTCCGTGTATCTCAAGCTTGCGAAATGGTTGCTAACACACCATGGGCTCGGCTTGTAAATGAAGTTTGACATTACATGAATACGATGATTTTTATGTTACCGCCTGCCACTTATGTTCGGCGTACAGTCGCGTCACGCAATACCAAATTTGTATATTACACGAGTGAAACGGCAGCGAGGACACCATGAGTGCAACATGTATCGTGTTGTACACGACTACGATTTCATTATTTTTATATTACGATTTGTTATTTATGTTTGTCACACAGACAAGTCACGCAATACCGAATTCGTTGTATATCCACCTAGAAAACTGTTCGCGTGGGCACCGTCAGAGTTCCCATGGAAATTATTCTGCACACTAGATTGCAAGATTTCCATTATCCAGCCTATTTATTGTCGTCATTCAGTCCATTGAGAGGACATCAGTTTGGCGTATATTGAGCTATCTAAATGAGCGTAGGCGTGCTGCGAGTGTAACATGCACATTGCCCTCGTAGCAAGTCACGCTCATATTTCTCCTTGTCTTTTATGTTTCGTCATACAGTCGTGTCACGCAATGCCAAAGTTTTCAGGAATCAAACTAGTGGAAGAGCCACGAGCACGCCATGAACGTGGCATACAAGTCTTCTTTTGCTTATGATTGTTAATCACTTCCGCATTACCATTTCTCATTTATGTTCGTCATGAAGTCACGCCCCACTATACCACATTTGGTGGCCAGCGAAACTGCTGTCAATGAGCATGACATGCAATCGATGTCGTACGTGACTTGCTGCGGAAGGTCTGCAAATTAAATGAAATGGTCTGACTCACTCGATAAATATATTTTTTGCTTAGGACTCACTCTTACGCGCACTCAACAAAATTTCTGACGCAGACTCGCTGAGACTCAAACTCGAGCGATATCTCTCCAACCAAGCTCACTCAAACACAGCCTCACTGATTTTTTGGTCAAACGGACTCACTCGGACTGAGACTAGGAAAATTTTTTCTCAAGCAGAGTCAGACTTCGAATCAGAAGATATAACTTACCCAATCACAAAATATAACTAGTCGGACTCAATCGCACTCTGGCTTACGAAACTTGCGCTCAGATGGGTTCACGCAGACTCTGACTTGCCAAAATATAACTCATCTGGACTCCGACTCAATATAATTTTTGTCAACTCGCTCGAACTCCGCGACTTGCCAAACGTTTATTGCGATAGCGATTATGTGAACACTCTCCTCTGGATTCTGCCACTGGCGTGGGCATCGCCGTCACTAGCCGTATATGTATACGTATCTATATATATGAAAATGAAAAAAAGACAAAATTCAGAAAAAGGCTTTGGGGCGCGCAGTCGAACCCACGTGGAACCTCCGAGTCGTGAATGCGAGGTGTTAACCACTGGGCCACCGCAGAATATGGCCTTGAAAATTCAAACGGCAAGCCATTTATACCTACAACTTACCTCTGGTGATGGGAAACTCGGGGGGGGGGGGGTAAAATAACGTGTTTTTAGCATTACCAGCAATATGGCGCAATGAGCGCGCGGCGGCGCGCGTTTGCATCCCTCACGCGTACACTTCCCCCTCAGAGTAGAGAAGGTACACGCTCGCTCATGCGCCATCTCCGTGTGGGGACGATCGTACGTCTTGGCTGGCGTTGGGCTTTCGCTAGAACGTTTCTGTTGTAGTTACCGGGCGCACAAAGTGTTATTGTTGCACAGTCTCCGTTTCCGAAAAAGACGCGCTTTTCAGACACAGTGAAGTAACAACTGATACGCTTATTCGCGTTCATATGTGAACGCGTATAAGCGTATCACCTGTGAGTACGTGAGCAGCCTCCTGTGAGTACGTTTTGTGCGTGATCTGCGCGTGAGAAACGTGGGGCACGTTTCGATATATCGTTGCTATTTGTTGCTATCGTGGTCATTGCTTCGCCTTTGCGGCAAAGCTGTGTTTTTTTTATGAAAGATATATACTTGAACTAAACATCAGGAATATTTGGTGTGACCTGGCGTTTAAAATAAATGTCAAAATAGCACCATAAAGTGTTTATATGTAAATAACATATGTAAACATTTACAAGTGTCCAGCAACCATGAAAATGTATATGTTAGCTTTCAATAAAGATAACGTAGTTATTTCTCCTGCAGATCAATACATATTATAAAGACTAGTTTAAAATAACACACGAACAGGCAGATGCGCACTGACAGAATTGCATACAATGAAGACCACACTAATTTTCTTCTGTGAGTAGAAGTGCTATTTTTAAATTTAGGGACAGAGTGTTCGTCAATACACTCATCCACGCTTGTCAATCGGTTGTTGTTTGGAAGGCTGTATTGTGCAGTTTTTATGTCAGCAGAAAATAAGCTGAAAACCATTAGTTGACTGGGCGTAGTTCTTTAAGAGGGCTATTACTTGTCCGGAGCTTTGAATAAGGTAATGGTCAATGACAGTTGAAATGTTAACTTTTCTTGACAAAATTGCTTGACAAAACTATTGTATTTATTGGTGTCAGTTCGCGCGTGTGTGTTATACTACATAGGTCGGCTCTTTGGACAACGAACCATCATTTGCAGCACAGCGCTTCTGTTTTCGTCTTATGCGATCATGACTGGGTTCTTTCGTTCACTGTTCCTTCAAAAAATGTAAGTGGGTCATTAAAACGTCTTGCAGCATGAAAAAGAAGATGTAACTTTTTTTGCATCAGTGGTGCTTTATTCGGTCCCTCCCCCAACTTCAGAGCTTTGAGATTTCTTGTGGTATCCTATCTCGGTAAGATTTCAGGGGGGATTGGGGGGATTGGGGGGAGGGGCTGGAGGGGCGAGGATATAATGTATGACTGCAAGACACTTGATGAGACAGATAATTGGGCTAGTTGGTTATTGAGAATCAACATATTTGCACAGCGCAAGACCACGAGTAGTCACGACGCAACTACAGAAGAAGAGACAAGAACAGAAAGAGCGCTGACTTTAACTGACATTTTATTGGAGAAAACGCTGGAAATATATACTCGTGACATACCATCACCGCGCAATCGCAGAACCTATTGCATCACAGCAAGACAATCGTCAACTCATTACATGGTTACGACGACACAGTTCAGCACAAAATTCCCGATCTATTGTGTTGAAGCCGGAAACTCATTTCTTTTTTTAGTCAGTGCAAGCGCAGGCACGCTGAGACATTGATCACCCAGTATTTCAATTTCATTGGCCTCCGTAATCTCTTGTGTTAGCTGGTGACGGTGTTTGGCTACAACAGTGCACTTTTCGAATTCGGATCTGCAACCACAATCCGTGCAATGGATGTACAAATGACCTTGCACAGCTGAGTATACATTGTAATGATGTTTTTTTAAACGCTCATTCAGGCACCGGCCCATTTGCCCAAAATATATATCTGCGCATGACAACGGGAGCAAATAAACGAAGCGTAGCTTCAGCAAAGATCCAATGGCTTCAGGAATGATAAATTAGGCAAATGATTCTCCATCTTCATCTTGCTTTGCTATCTCCGTGCTTTCTCATTGCCCTCGGCTAAGCTTTATTTTGTTCTCAGCAGCTTTGGCTTAAGTGAACTCGATCATCCTGCAAAATGATTATAAGTGATCTCGAGTGCCAGCGAAGCGCCAGATTGGCAGGTGTTGACTATTTCCACAGACCATTTACAACCTTTGGCAGTTTCATCCCTCGGCCCAAAGACCATGCACCCGTGAAAAAAGCGCAGGGGCGTAAGGGTGCCTGCTCCCAAGCGCTGACTGCACCGATTTTTGCGTTGAGGAAACTACAAACTTTCATAAAACAATGTGGTAGAACGAGAAGGAATTCCGTCAATAGAACAGGGAACAAAGCACAATGGTAGAACACTACAAGCATTTTGACCACCATATCAGTCCCGGCGGCCTGGTGTCGAACTCACTGCTTTGTTGTGTACTGTCCCGGTATTTCTTGTGATGCACCAAGAGTGCAAAATCTTATATACGAGAAACTTGACCTCGGGAAACGCCGATGCCGTCAAGCTTCTTGAAGTGTGGACAGGACAAATGCACTTCTGCCTACAAAAAGAGACGAAGTACAAAAACATGGGCGTTGCTATCCTGTGTCTGTACTGATAAACTTCACTGCAGATTAAAAAGTATGTAACAAATATGCCGTATACAGACACTCAAGAATTTGAAGATATATTTAAGGCTAAACTGCCGAGACGTTCCATTATTTCTTTACTACATTACAGCTTGTGATCAAGCGTCATGTACAGCGATAATAGTGCAGTGTGTGTTTTCTCTCTCTGGTCTTTAGATCAGGCTGCTAAATCATTTGGAGCTCCCTAAATAGCGCCGCCGTTGTTTACTTCGCACCGAAAAACATGACAAAAAGCGATGGTCGGTGCCGTCACAACATTTTAACTGAACATGAAATGTGGCCAGATGGTGCATTGCTATCGAGAAATTTTCAGCACAAAACAGTGCCTTCACAAGGCGCCCACAAGCGCGCATGTCCTCTCTCTCCTTCTTGTAAAAACATTGTTTGGCACAGATACTTTTTCTAATCATCACATTTGTTTAAAGAAAAGTCGAAGCAGCAATTTCAGACAGAAGTTGTTTCTTGCGACACAGAGAGAAGGGGCGTTCGATGCTCGCCAATCATGCTGCTTTGTCGTCTTTGAATTTACATGAGTGATGAAGTCGCAGCAATGCACTCATTATTCAATGATTAGGCACATGATCATAAATTAAACTCAGTATTGATCACATTAACACGTAATAAAGGTGGCCTGCAGTTGCACATGACCTGTAGTTGCACAGAAGATGTTGCACAGTCTTCTTCCATTCCCTCATACAGCCTTGTTTGTTTATTTCGAACATTTGTGTATCGCACTAAAGAAACATTATTGGAATGATATAGAAGTATTTAGTTTCTTCAATCATTAGTATTTAGCTTCACTACACGTTCTTCTCTTATCTGGGAAAAGCTCGAGCGAGTTTTGCAACATACATTATATAAATTGCTCTTTAAACTTGGGCATAGCCTACTCATCTACTAACATCCAAGTGTGAGTCAGTGTGATGTATAAAATGACTATCACATAGCGAAAAATTGCGCGTTCTACGGGTGGAATCTTCTAATGTCTTATTAGAAATGAAAACTTGAATTTTGAAAGTTGTACTACTTTAGAAGCAAATTATTCCGTTTTACAAGCCAGACCACCAACAGGCTTACAATGCACGCCATAGTGGGAAGTTTTAAATGTTTATAATGTTAGGTCAGTCAAATAAATGGAGCTCATGCAACTTCACTCAATACTTGTTCTGTTTTTTTTGTTTGCTTGAAAGTTCTTAGGCCCCAGACTAACCAAAATTGTACTGAAGCAAACTCACTCGGACTCTGATTCAGGAATATTTTCGTCAACCGGACTTACACAGACACGTGCTCACTAGCATTATCAGCAAGCAGGCTCGCACTCAAACTCAGGATGATATAGCTCAGTCGGACTCACTCAGATAAAGATTCACTAATGTTTCAATGTTTCAGTCAGTTATATTCACTCGGACTCAGGGTCATGATATTTTTCCTCATTAGGACTCATTCGCACTCAGGCTCACCAGTTATTTTTTCAAGTGCACTCACTCGTGCTCAGACTCACTGAGTATAACTCTGCTGGATTCACTGAGGCTCATAGTGATGCTTCTGACTGAGGGAGTCTGAGTGAGCCGACTCATGAGTTAGTTGCCGACCTTTGCTTGGAGGTCCTGATTTTCACATTACCGCCAGTCATTTTTGTTGTTCATGCGTAAATGTCGGATCAAAATTTTTGGTTATGTGAAGTTAAGTAAACTGCCGCAGGAGCGCCCCAATCATAGCGTGTAAACCATGACATGTATCACAAGCTAGTCATGACTTTTGTGGTATGATCAGTCATTCGGGTTTGTCAGAGAGTAACGTCATACCATAGCAATTTTAGTATAAATCCGATTAAGGATGCCGTGGACAGCAAAAAGTCATCATTAGATAGATAGATAGATAAATAGATAGATAGATAGATAGATAGATAGATAGATAGATAGATAGATAGATAGATAGATAGATAGATAGATAGATAGATAGATAGATAGATACATACATAGATACATAGATAGATAGACAGCTAGATAGATAGATAGATAGATAGATAGATAGATAGATAGATAGATAGATAGATAGATAGATAGATAGATAGATAGATAGATAGATAGATAGATAGATAGATAGATAGATAGATAGATAGATAGATAGATAGATAGATAGATAGATAGATAGATAGATAGATAGACAGACAGACAGACAGACAGACAGACAGACAGACAGACAGACAGACAGACAGACAGACAGACAGACAGACAGACAGATAGATAGATAGATAGATAGATAGATAGATAGATAGATAGATAGATAGATAGATAGATAGATAGATAGATAGATAGATAGATAGATAGATAGATAGATAGATAGATAGATAGATAGATAGATAGATAGATAGATAGATAGATAGATAGATAGATAGATAGATAGATAGATAGATAGATAGATAGGAACTTACTTTGGGAGGGGAGCATGTGCTGGGAGTCTTGGGTACATAAAAAAACACCTGTTTTCATAACCTATTTTTGGTCAAACGCACATCTCCACCAAAATTTTGCGATAGAATACAGACCCCCCCCCCCCACCCCACTCTAACCCAATTGCAGGCCTTCTCATGGCCAACTTCTTAGCGTAGCTCATGTCGGGTGAGCGGTGGGATGAAAGCAACTACCTGCGAAACTCTGCTCTTTGTCAGCGAACTCGAGAAAATTTTTGAGGCAAACAGTTCTTGGGGTTTGAGCTCCGATGCAGAGATTACTCACTGATGGCTGGAAATATTTTACCAGGCTCATTTATTGCAATAACGAAATGCCAGCAGTTCGCGCTTGGGGAAGCTTTCTTCGTCGAGAGCAGCCAGTATGCAGCCACCAAATTCCTAACGGCATTTCCTGTGAGCAATGAAGAAAGCTTCGATAAGACGCTTTTTCGGAATACGTCTGACCCGCTGGTTTATTATTGTTATGAAGTGTGCCCAAGGCGTTTGCTATGCCACCCAATTATATCGCAGATCAAAAACGCGGAAAGAATATGTGTGGTTCTACGCACCAAAACCACCATGTGTGTATGAGGTGTGCCCTATCTCAGTGCTCACGATATATACAGTGTCTCAAGAGGTTCGAATCATTGATACACCAAAGCTGTTGAGAGGGTACATTCGAGTGTTGCAGCATAGTCAGTTGAAACGGTAGAAAAACCCCATTTTGTTTCTTAGTTGCCGCTTTTACTGCAGCGAAATACTCAGAAAATGATGTAATTAAAAAAGTTGAATTTGACTTTCTTAGTTTCCAAAAGTATGACTTGAAACATTTAGGACCCTTGCGGCCGCAGTAGTAGTGGTGAAAGCATCGAATAATCCTTACATATATCTGTTTTGGGGAGATGCACATACCTGTAAAGACCTGGCTATAATAGTAAGTGCGTCGGCACTTTTCTTCGATGCCGCAACCATGAAAAGGCCTGAAGCCTTGTATAATTCGACGACGTGAGAACAGATACATTAAGCAAAGAATACTGCAAGCCGTATAAATAAAGACGCTCGACCGCACATCTTCATATATTTAGCGTGTTTCCCCCACCTAAGTTTTTTATGAAAACAAGGCAGATTTCTGATAAAGATGCATATCATTCTGCATTTACTTGAAGCGGCATATATTCGAGTTAAACGTAATATTTTACCAATTGATGCTTTCATGAAAACTTACCAATGGAAGCTCAATAGTATTTAATGCGGAGCAATGGACGAAACGCAGGTCCTGTGTACACCGATCAAATATACCACAGGTAGGTTTGTCATAGAACACATATATAATTTTTAATCTTGCACAGAGTTAACTGCGGCATATGGTAACATCACAAGCTTGCCGCCTGCCAAAGATTAGTAATTTGTCATTACATCCAGATTATTGGCTTCAATATTTGTCGAAGAACGATCGAATGAACAATAGAATCGGGCTGATGTTCTTGATTTTTAGAATGTGGGCTCTGGAGAGCAATTTTCAACACTTGAATAGGTAGTTCCTTTTTAGTTTCTTCCAAGAGTGAAGCATGTGGTATATTATCGTGTCACCTGTCGCAGCTGCAGGTCAGCAGCCGCCCTTTCCAGTTCTGACGATTCCGAAGGCCTCCAAGAACAGTGCGCGCGAGACAGAAACCGTGTCCGGCATGTCGCTGACCGTAGGCCCCGTGTCCTCGTTCAATGCCAGAGAGAGCTGCCGCACGGACACCCACGCGTCCGAGTTCAGCAGCCTGACACCCTTCTGGATACCAGACGAGATAAAGCACTACTTCCGCCATAGGCACTCGGAAGACGACTTCGGCGGGAAAAGAGATGTGGCGCTGCATGACAATGGGCTGAAGCGAGAGCTGCCAGTGAAAGACGGGGGCAACTTTACCAGGTTCGTCCCTGGAATTGTATAAAGTTGTACCAACGGAAGCGTTTACTTCTACAGTTCCGGCCAGAGTGTGGCCTTCGTCAGCCTTCCTGACGAACGAAGGCATACTATAAAGCGAGACCTTGGTGCCAAGCGTGCCTTTTCAGTTGAACGCACAGGAAAATGTACAATAACAGTATGCTTGGATGGAGACGCCTTACATATCCTACTCTAAAACTCCCAGACATACACACACATAACATTTCAGGGAGCGAGCTGCGAGTCATTAGCTGTATTCATTAAGTGAATGAAATTGTAGAAAAGATATATAAATCACTAAACTGAACTATTAACTCCTCAAGCGTGTAAAAAAGTGAGATTCGAAATTCTCCTTTAAAAGTTCGTCTTCTGTATCAGTAATGTGAAGCTATAGCCCCGCCGTAGTGGTCTAGTGGCTAAGGTACTCGGCTGCTGACCCGCAGGTTGCAGGATCAAATCCCAGCTGCGGCAGCAGCATTTCTGATGGAAGCTGAAATATTGTAGGCCCGTGTGCTCAGATTTGGCGGCGGGTTAAAGAACCCTAGGTGGCCGAAATTTCCAGAGCCCTCTACTAGGGCATCTCTCATGATCATGTGGTGGTTTTGTGACGTTAAACCCCACGTTTCAATCAATTATTGTGAAGCAATAAACTCCCTTTATATATATTGTGCCTGCTTCAGCATTAGTTCGTTGAATGGCACAAGTTGCAGGTTGTGTTTCTCGGTGCAGCATTTAAGATACCCTAGGCTAATGTCACAAGCGACGTAGTAAGGACAAAATCATACCATCTCCCCTTAAAGAGCACTCACCAGGTTTGAAAATTTTGAGCTGACAAGCGCAATGCGTAGACGAGGCGTTCATGATCACGTCTGCCAAAATTTGCAACGCTACGCGCCGCGGAAATGGGTCAAATTTTAAGATGAACGCTGATCCCGCTCTTCTCTGTCGGCGCCCGCCTAGAAAATGAGGGCATGACGTGGGCGTAAGAATGGCCCTACGTACACGGCAATGCAATGACACTGGTTCTCTACGTAGACTACTCTGCTCTGACATTGTCAACAGTGTACCACGTGACATGGCAAAAATTATTTACCACAACATGCCTTGTTTATATATTTGTTGCATTAAGATATTATTAAAACTTGAAATATAATAATGAGACGCAATAGCAAAATGTGGGCGTTTTTATTTCATTTTTTCCTGTGAAATGCTACGAGATGCGCGGCTAATGTACCAGCGTTTCGCATGCGTTCGGGTCCCCGCGGTCAGCGCATTGAGCAGACAGCCACCGTGGAACGCTCCTACGCGTTCGTGCACTCAATGTGCTCATCTATACTCTACCGTGTCTAAGCCAGCGTTTCCAAACCATCCCGCAGAAACAGGCAGAAGACCACAAAATAACGCTGGTCAACAAAGCAACGCTGCTCGCATGCACGGGGCTTGGACTTGTTATGCGCACATCACATCATGGTCGGATGCGGTGGAGGGTGGGGAAGATATTTGGCTTACGAAGGCTACGCGGAGGAGCGGCAAGGGTTTCGAGCTCGCCTCCTGTCATCCTCGTTTCGCGCCGCTTCAAAAAACCTGTTTTCTCCACTCGTGATGAAGCGATTCAAAAAATGTTTGTGGCAAAATGTTCCTCATCGGACACCCAACAACTTCCACTGTCTTATTAAAATCCGGTATGGGGCCTGGTGAGTGGCCCTTCAAGTGGGACCATGAGGAGATGCGAAGCACCAGTGGAGTGCACCTCAAGTTTACCAAGCTTCCGTTTACGTTCACTAGGTGTTTTCATTAGTGTAATGCTTGTATTTAACGTGCCTTGCATTACGTTATATTTGTGCGCTGTCGAGAAAGTCTCACCTGAATCGTGTGGTCGCTCCATCGGTTCTCGGTCGCTGGAGTTGTCTCAAAAGTCTCGCTACCCTCGCCGCAAACTCACGTTGTCTCTGTAGCAGAAGCGCTAGCTTGGCTTCGCCGCCGGCGTTCCGGACCTCATGGCTCGCACTTCAACGCCGACGCTTAGCTTGCGCTTCCTTGAACCTGAGTTCGAAATCACCTTGCCTGCGCAGGTGTTCGCGTTAAGTATCGCGAACCCTACACTGCTGCTGCTGCACCGCGGCGATCTCGATCTCGGCAGAGGTTGGGGTGCTGCTGCAAGGCGAGGACGTTGACGTCAAAACTCGTGTAAAACTGCAGTGAAGCGAAAATGATGGAAGCCGACCGAGCACACGGAGTTAAATAAATGGTAGAGAGATAGGAGAGAGTGGGTTTACAAGCTGCAGTGTGGCTGAAGAAGAGAAGAGAAGGCAACCGAACACTTGCGTCAAAGAAAAAAAAATGGAAGAGGGTAGGTAGAAGCGCAGTGGAAGGCGGACGCCACCAGATGAAGTTCGCTCATAAGATGCTTCGAACCTGATGAGCATAATCTGTATTGTCTACTTGGGTCTCTGCTTATGCTTATATTTGTCCCCTGTTGTAAAGTAAATAATGCAGCCACGCCTTTCAGGGGGGCCGTAACGGGATGCCACAATCCGCGCTACGCACTTCTCGTTGTCATGGCCGTGGTGACCGGTGCACTGCTAACAGTTCTCCTAGCAGCAGCCACCACTGATTTTCACATCCCGGTACCGGGGTCGCCACACCGCGCTGCCGGCGTCGCCGCACCAGCTGACGACTCAGCTACCACCCATGGTGAAGCCGGCCACAATGACTTCCTAATGCCTACTTCAAAGCACCAGAACAAGTGGGGTATAGAAACAGTCACCTCGCAGGAGGTCCAGAAAGCGCGGCCCAATGAAGCAGAGGAAGTGGCTGCGAGCGCAGCAATTGAAGACGTGATACGTGATGACGTCAACACCACGCAGGTCTACAGCGCTGCCATGGGAGGTTACAGGGAAATCGACGTCACGGGCCTGGACAAATCGGTGAGTGAAGAAGAGAAAACATAGCATGAACTTCCCTAGGTGTCAGCTGACGATAATATTTGTGCAAGCACGATGAAGACTCGCCTATGGATAAGAATAACACGTTTGGTCTATGCACACGTTATAGCAAAACTTCAAACTTTTATTTTATTTGCGATTATTATATTGATGTGAAGCTCTTCTGAGGGAGCCAAAAGGCACTTTGAGCTTTTCTATCTATATACCTAACTACTGACGCCTAGGCTCTGTCGTTGCTTGAATAACTTGTATACCATAACTGGCATTCGAGGACATAGTTGTATGATGAACACGATTAGTGGGTAGCCTTGTGGAATTTATAGGCAGTCTAGACGAGTTAGTTTAAATATATGGTACATGAAAAAAAGCTTGGAATACCGGAGCAACATAACTAAAACAATAACAATGTTGTTGCAAAATCTTGGTTTCGATAAAACTCAATAAAATACAGCTACAGCTCAATCGGGGGGTGCGAATACTCCAACAGGGGCGAAGTAAACAAGACGTAGACTAGCGCGCGTTCAAAACTAAGTTTTGTTCTTTTGAAAGCTCCGGTTCACAACCCGCAACTTCGCGCACGAGACCAACAAATGTACACCACGATTTTTAGTCGCACTCTTTAATCAACTCCTATCTATCGGAAAGCTCTCCTTTTGATAAATGGTCGTGCAAACAGCCATGATATATTGATGAGCAAATTTCTGCATATGCATAGGCTCTTCTCATCCGCTAACTCTTGTTCTCACTGCTCCGCAAATTGTATGTGTTCTCCAGTTCTGAGTCGGTGCACTCCTTGCAGGGATGCGACAAATGAGAGCTTGTCCCATTTCTCATTGACAAGATAGGCTCAGCCAAGCGGCCATTAGTACGCCTCCCATTTGGCCGATGTATACCTCACCATCACTCAGAAGAATTTTGTATACACAATCAGTTGAGCATTCGGTGTTGAATAGTTCTTCGTGTGCCTTTTTTTTAAATGGCCATAAATCAAACACAACAGTGAAAAAGAGATAGTGCCTACCCTGACTGGTGGTCGGAAGGTCGTAAATTCAAAACCATCCAATAATGTTCTATTATGCTAAATGATAGGCACAAAAAGGACGATGGACGTAAGGAGGGCCGAAAACACACACACAGGGCGCAGCATTCACCCATGCTTATTCTAAGAAAATGCTGGTGCTATTTAAGCAGACAGTGTTGTAACGTTTCATTGTTGGGCAGTTCTATTTAGATATCGCAACTCTTTTCGAGATCAAGACATGGAAGCCACCCTTAAACAGAAATTACTGGCTTCAACAATCTTTCTTTGTTCAATTATTATTCTGGTTCGTTTGTCTCGACTATTTGCAATCTCGGAGCACGGGCCAAACTGTGATACGTACCTACATTCTTTTCAAACAGTTAAAATTATGCATCACCAATACGCGCACGTGTTCACTCACATGCTTTATTAGGTTTCAAAAAAGTATCATAAATAATAGAAGCTTTTTGTCGAAGCACACTGACACATCAAATGCGGAAATAAACAATAGAAAGGCAATTGCAGATATCGCTTCATAGCAAGCAAACGTAAGGTGATCATATAATGGTTTGATCGCGCTATGTTACTAAAAGCCACTCTTCCTTTTGTTTTGGCGCATACGTGTGCTTCAACCTTACTGTGTGTTTATGATGACGGCTGCTTGACAGTCAGGACAAAACACTTTTTAGGGTGCAGCTTGAATTAGTGTGTAGCTGATGACACAAAGTTTCAGGCCACCCAACTTATTGCCCATTTGTGAACAGTGTACTCACGAAGTCTAGCATTCAAATTGGTAAAAAATATTACGTACCTTGCAATGGAGGAGCAATACCAAAGAGTACGCGTAGCTGATGACCAGATAGGTTGCCCTCACTGTTGTTTTTTTGTTAATTTCATTTTTAGTCCCCTACATGTTATTTCTCTCTGTTTTGCTTTTTGTGTCTTTTCATTCATGTAACTTTTTCCTTTTCTCTGACTGTTTTTTCTCTTTTTCTGCCTTTTAATTTTTCTTCATTTTCCATCTCTTTCTGTTGCTTAGGTGCTCTTCCTATATCTCTTTCTTTTTCTTTCTGCATTTTGTTCTCTCTATCGACCCATCTGTCTTTCCTACTATAGTGTGCTGTTCTCGCAGATTTCCTCTATTTCCGCACCTCAGCATCGCATCTATCTTCCCTGCCCTCGCGTCTTTTACCCACAATTTTGCTATACCCTATTCGCATCTCGTCTGGCACAGAAATTTTTGTTGCCTGAAATTGTTTCTCTCTCTGTTCGTTGTCTCACCTATAATAGTTGTTGCATTCAGGTTGGCGTACTGGCAGCGAAGCAGATGTTGAAGCTAACGACGTTCATGAAGAAGAGGAGGGATAGAGCAGATACCGGCTCATTGAAAACTCAAAGCAAATAAAACTTAAAACTATGACATCCTGGCCAATACCCCAGAGGGTATATGTGCCATATTCTGTAAGGTACGAACCAAATAAAAAGAAGGCCGGAATTCATGCCCGTTATTAAGTAATGTTCGCAGATCAATCACTAACGGCCATCTTGATGGTTTCGCTGGCAAGAGTGCTCTTCAAGAAGGTTGGCGCTCACGGAATGGTGCTGGGCGGGCACTCATGAAATGCTGATATGCTGGAATGATTCATTAGATACAATTTGTAGGATTGACGTGGTTTTAGAGAAGCCATGTCACGCAAATTATTACGAAAACCTTCTACTAACAAAACGTTTCTTCTGGGGCATGCTCTAAAAACAAGCCTTCTTCATGGAAGGTAGCGATCAAGGCGTAGTATACGGCAATGCATGAATACGTCTATTGTGACAGTTTTTTTTATCTTTCCAGATGCGAAACGCGTCATGTGACCAGCCAGCCTTCAGATTCTGCTCCGTGGGACCAGCAGAGTTTTACTACAATGCTACGAGGCAGGCGTGCATGACGCTTCTACCAGACGGAGCAGGTCTCTGCAACCGCGGACAAAATCGCTTCACGTCGTTAGACAGCTGCCAGCAGGAGTGCGTGGACGGTGGTGCACCAGCTCCTCAGTGCTACGAGAAGGCTGTGTTTGCAGAATGCGAGGCGTGAGCCAGCTTTTGCTTTTTTTATTTTTTAAGCATGCCAAATTCTTCATGTAGCAGGAACAGGGTGGCCAACTTGTGTGTTTATCTGTTGCGCGGTAGGTCATAAACAAATGAACGCACCTCCCCAAACCATGTCGGAAAACTGCTACTACAACCTCCAACATGAACAATAATTATAAAAATACTATTATTTGCAACTAACTTTTCTAACGTGCCCAGCGCCTTCGGGCAGGTGCACGCAAAAATAAAGTAAAAGTAAGCAAATAAGACAGTCTGCAGAAATAAAGTAAATAAAAAGGGCGCAAACTGAAACACAGAAAGGAATAACCGCGAAATGGGGAGAATGAAAGACAATACGAGAATCATGAAGTGGCAGGGAAAATAAAGGGGTATGTAGACAACCATCTGGAAGACTTCCTGAAAACAGAAAAGGAAAGAATCTGTACAATGCGAAAAACTATCTCAAGACAGTACGAATCTACGATAAACACGAGGACAGTGGACTGTGAAAAAACATTCATGATCATAAAAGTTAACCTTACGTATACTTTGTATTCTGAGAGCAGTAGTGTGTTTAAAGAAGTTGGCAGGCACATCAAACGATTCTCTCCGGGTAATTTATGCGGAATCCGGAAATTTACACAACTGAAAAGCAAAGGGCAGGATATCATGCCGTGAGCTAGTTTGTGAAGAAATATCCGGAAATATCATAGCATGAAACTAGAACGTGTTTAATTATTAATATTATTAATAATAATAATATTAATATTATTTCTGCTGCTGCTGATGATGTTGTTGTTGTTGTAAACAGCAAAGATGAAGAATTAGACCTTTCAATGTCATAGTAGGCTAGCCTGGCACAGTATTACATGCAGAATGCCAAGTTTTTGCAAGTAATATGAACTAATTTTAATCAAAGATAAAGAGTTTGAAAGAGCTCCGACGCATTTCTTGTATTTATAGATTTTTTTACTCACATGTGAAATTCTGAAATGATAACGAGTCATTGGCGAAAAAAATGTCTTGTTTTCCCGTAGATATACTGTGTTAAAACAAAAAAAATAAAGCCAGGTATTTTGATTGCAAATTGGTGTGTGCGCCACCACTCGGGAATCCAACTAAGAATATTTTCTGGTCGGTAATGCAGCTTGTCAATTTACTGCGTTGATTTGGGCAAGCAATTTGTCATTTCACAAATTGATAATTATAAAGTTGGGGTTCCTTCATAATGAAGAAGGTATGTCCCAATAAAAAAATTCACCATTGTTTCAAAGATGCGGAGGGAGAATTAAATTAGAATGCATAGGTTTGGGCAGAGAAGCGAGGCTGGAAATAGTATGCTTTTATTCTCAGCAGCTTTCAAATGTAACCTAAGCGTGTACAACTCGTACTCCTTATGTTGGCCGCTAAAAGGTACACTGTAAACATAAACAAGCCGAGATGGGAGTAAATTACCTTGTCCTCTACACTCTAAAGAAATATCGAGTAAAACATTGCCCGCAGCTTCCCTCGGGGGAACACTGAGGAGGATGCGGAGCATATAATTGGTTAACGGGGTGTTAAAGTGCGACTTACTTGGGTCGATGGATAAATTGGTTAACGTGGTTGTGAAATGGGGTGTTAAATTGCGACTTACTTGGGTCGATGGCTAAATTAGTTAACGTGGTTGTAGGAGGGGGTGTTAAATGAGTGAACACGTACACACGTATGCGAAAGGGCGGCGCTGGTCGAAGGGACGTCGATCATTGTGTTTGTGGATTCGTTGGAATTCATTTCACCGCGACCTTGGACGTCGACGCGCCGTACAAACCAACCGACGAGCGGCAACTGAGCGAGCGAGCGCCGACCTTGAGTATATATACAGCGCGACGGCGCATGCGCTGTCAGCTGTCGAATGTTCTCGAAGGAGAAGCGCGCGCGGCACAGATGGTGGGTGACGGCGCATGCGCGCGCGTCAGCTGTCGAATGTTCGAGAAGCGGTGCGGACGGCGCACTACAAGGCGCGAGTATAAGATGCTTCCGCATCTAAAAGGGTGTCTTTTTGTCCCACAACAATAACCGTCATCAGGTTTGCGTGCGCTTCCTTTCTTAAAAACTCGGCGCTGGCCACTTTCCTATCGAGAGTGCAATGTAACCCTGATAATGGGCATGTCGATCGTGACCGGATAGTACCGGGCGCGGGGCGATAGCGCAAGGATCAAGGATGGAACGCAATATAGATGACGATTATTGTTGCGGGACAAAAAGACACCCTTTTTACTAACTCTTTTTTTAGAGTGTAGCGCACGCACCGATGGGAGTTTTATAAATACCGTCCGGAGGGAGTCAAAAATTTACTCCCCATAAGTAGGGGGTTTTAGCATGGTGCCAGGGGGGTTTTTATTCACATCAATCGGGGAACATTTTAAGCTCAGTACGGGAGCAAATTTTTTGCATCGACCGAGATAAAAGTTACGTCAGCAGCCGTATCATGCGCAAACATAACTTCAATTGCATTACCTTCGATACACACAGCCATTATTGCAGTACACAAATATGCTCACAACGTTCACGTAATATTACAACACTCACACTCACCACAGCTTGCCACCCGCAGTGCACACCTACCACTCAGTCACGGGGTGTATATAGGCACCCCATTCTGACCTCCCATGTAGCCCGGGAGGAATACTTTTTTGCTGATAATTAGGCACTAAACACGCACAGCGTAAATATGAAGTTGTGGTGGCCTGATGTGAGCATTTCAACACACATGCTTTTTATCCTAAGTCTGCCTAATATTTAATATTTTTAACTAATGCGGAAAAGTTTCATCTGTTGGCGCTTTGTCGTACGGGCTGAATTTGCAATTGCAGCACTGTTTGCAGATCCGTAAAATTCACTAAATCATACACAAAGCCTCCACGGCCTTGAATGATCACATTAACGAGGCACATTTAGCAGCTCCAGCGATGAACCGCGGTAGACCGTCGCTACCGCGTTCGACGACTAGGCCTCACTCCCGAGTACGGCACCGTGATTCGATGAAAGACACCTGGCGATCACGAAATGCATGCTGATGTGCAGTTTACGTCTCGTTATTTTTCCCATGCACAGAAATAGGTGTCCGCTATCCACACAGTTTAAGCTGTGGAGCGATAAACTTAAACTAACGAGACGGTTCGCAGTCGCTGTTCCCGTTGCTCGCATGCATTGCATGGGCATGCATGCATGTCGTACGGTGTGTCTCCGCCTCGTTCGGCGTTCGCCTTGGAGTTAGTCATTTGACAGCTGTGGTCGCAAGGCGCAGATGTCCGTTATTCATCCCAGCAGCTTTTATTTTCCGATTTATTTGTGAGGTTTAACGTCCCTGAACCACCATATCAATATGAGAAACGCCGTAGTGGAGGGCTCCGGAAATTTCGACCACCTGGGGTAATGTGCACCCAGCCTTTATTTTCTGCAAAACACATTCATTGCCTCGCCGGTAGTCAGTGCTAGCTAGCTCGCAGAGCTCGCCACGGCGACCGGTCCGCAGTGCGAGCTCAATACGATGCCGGCTTGATGCCGACGGCATAGCGAGGCCTTCTTACCGCTTAGATGTTGCAGCCGGTGAAATACCGGTGACACTCCGAGAACTCACCATCGGCGGAGACGGGGCGAACGCGTCGCTAGCACAACTCTCACACTGGTTGCCGGCCGGCCTGCCGTGGTCGAGTGAAGCCTACTTCGAACCGCTTCGAAGTTTTACGGTGCAATCGCTGACGATCGCACGCCCCCTCGTTAGGCGCTCGCCTTATAGTAGTGTCATTTGACAACTGCGGTCGCAAGGCGCAAAAGACTGTTACTCGTCCCAGCAACGTTTATTTTTTTGTCAAACACATTCTTTGCCACGCCGGTGGTCGGTGCTAGCTCGTAGAGCTTGCCACAGCGGCCGGCGCATAGTGCGAGTTGGATACGATGTCGGCTTGATACCGACGGCATAGCAAGGCCTTCTTACCGCTTAGATGTTGCAGCCGGGGAAATACCGGTAACACTCCGAGAAGCCACTATCGGCGGAGACGGGGCGAGCTCGTCGCCGGCGAAATTCTCACACCGTTTGCCTGCCAGCCTGCCGTAGTCGAGCGAAGCCTACTTCAGACTGCTTCAAAGTTTTTCACTGTTAAACTTCAGCAGCAGCCGCTGGCGATCGTAACAACTTACATTTGCTACCATTAATTTATTCTTCGAATTTTTTTGTTACTCGGCCCTTTCAAGCGCGGCATTCACGGCGTTTCGTTGAGGATTCGGACCGATGTGCAGCGTTATTTAACGGTGCGAAATATATTGAAATGTTCACAGTAAATTCCAACCGGTCGTTGCAATTCTTCACTGCACTTATAATTTCGTTGCCTGTTGACAGATTCTCACACGGTTAGCCGCACAAAGCACCTGTTTTTTGCACCAACGTGCTAACATATGCCCGTACGTACACACGCACGCACGCAAGCGAACACACACACACACACGCACGCACGCACGTCACGCCCAAAGAGGGTTTTTAGAGCTCCCATAGGAAGTTTATAACCACGTGACCTGAAACTCCCAGGGGAGTTTAACAAGGTCATGTCGTTCATAAACTCTGTCGTTTAGCAGGGGGCGTTTTAAGACGACATGTGCCGAGTTCACTCCCTTCGAGGGAGTAAATAGTTGGGGCAGGGGAGTTTTGCGGGCTCGTGCTAGATAAACTCCCATCTCGGCTAACTATTGCTTACAGTGTATGCTGTACAAGTCATTCGTCATCGAGTTGTTTGAGCACTGGCTTATCTGCGAAGTCATGTCTATAGCTGCCCGTTCTACATCATTCCTTTTCAGTTGTCCCTTCCGCTGAATGGTAGTGGTAGTGACATTATTTTGGTCATTTTCACAGTGTGACCGTTTCACTCGTACTTTCGAAGATTCGTCTTAGGTAATGCTACACTGCTCTGATTTCTCATTTGAGCAGACTGCCTGTATCGATTAAATGAAAAGAAATTACCCAAAATTTTCATCACTTGCGGATTAGAAGTACGCGATCATCTTTGCGCAGCTGCGTACACAAAAAAAACTACATATAAACGCAGCGATTTTTTTTAAGGATTTTGCATTTCTGTCCAATAGCCATTGGTGTTTCGTTCTTCTACGCAGTCGAGACGTCCTGGATGCCTGGTGGTAGTACCAGGAAGGCAAGGGCTGTCGACACTGGCGGTTTCCTCGGGGTCACTGCCCGAACGGAAGAGACGTGTTCCCGACTCGGAGTGCGTCCGAAGGTGCGTCGATGCCAAGGGATGCGAGTCGCCGTGCGTCGCGCCGAAAAGCGTGGTGTGCGACGTCAAGCACCTGCGCTTCGGCTACATCGCGGACGCATCTCCACGTGATTCGGGAGCCAGACGCTGCCGCCAGCTACCTTCCGCTGACCGGGAAGCCGAAAAGCAGCGCTGCCTGACCGGCGCCAACAAGTTCCCGACTCTCGAGGCATGCCAGAGGCGATGCGTTCATGTTTAATTGCATATATTTTGACACCCGAACAATAAAGAGGCGTTGTATTGCAATTAAACTTGGTTCATTCTACTGATGAGTAATGGGGCGGTTTTTGATAGGCACAGCTTCATACAGCCAGGAGATAGACGTTGCGGTAAAGATAACATATGGTATTTGTTGTATTTTGTGTGCAGAGCTTTTTAGCGGCCCGGCTTGTTGTTCATCTCATGCGGCGTGATCACGCTCACGGTGTAGCATTAAATGCAAGCCACGCCTGTGCTAGCGACACTCCAGTTGGGGTTAAAACAAATGGGCCATGTCTAAAATATTGTAATAAACATAAATTGCCAAGAAGTCATCGCATTAACTCAAATCACTGAAACATTTCCGACGCGTGAGGGTGACTCCAGTGGGGTGCAAGAGAGGGCGCAACCGCCCTTGCCCAGCAACGCTCAGCTAGCGATAGGCTCACCCGCTGCATGTCCTCGGCATACGGACTAAGCCGGTGCAGGTCGGTTCTGCGTCGCTACTTGGCTAGATCCTATTGAGGAGACCGCCTCATCGAACTCAGCGCTGACCGTGCGCATTTCAACTGACAAAACAAGGAGAATATCGATCAGACGAAGTGAAAAGGAGTGCATATGTGACACACAGAGTTTGTGCATCAGCCTAACAAGATACTTCCTGTGTTTATTCGAAATGCTGGTATTATTAAGCTTTGCCAAACGGAGCAGTGGCAACTCTATGAATGGGAATCGCTACCTTTCATAGCCTGCCAGGGTCAACAAGGCTGAGTGGAACCAATGGCCACCGATATGCAAGAAAGATAGCACCAGCAGTAGAAGCGACGCATTAACTCGATAAACGGAGGAATACCCTCTTTCACCGTATAAAAAGCAGTATGGTTCACATTTAATAGAATATAATTACCACGACTTCTAAATATTTGTGCAGACAGAACACGATACACTGAAGAAACGTTCAAAAAGCGGTTTTCCAACACTTCGTGTACAAAGGCGCTCAATATTCCCAAATGTATGCAAGGTTTGTTGTTTCAATAAAGTATTTATTTACTGAAAGGTGGTTACGAAGCTTTTTTATAACATGACGACCTTATATCAGGAGTACATATAACCGGAGGTTTCGTTTGGCTGTTTCAATTTGTATCCATAACATGTATTTCAGAGATGTATTATAACTATCCTTTTATTGCTTCACGTTATATTGAATTACTGCTTTCCACTTGGTGCATTGTTTTTCTTTCGATGTCGTATTTTAAAGGGGCCCTGCAACAATTTTTGGGCAATGTCAAAAAACGCTGCCAATCAATAAATAGTAGAGGCCCCCATTAACACGCGAACCAAATAATATAGCACAGCACTTGGCCTGCAATTTTAAAAAATTATCAAAATCAGCTAAACTTTGCTTTTCTTCTCTTGAAAAATGATGGAAGACGCGCGAAAATCACTCCAAGAAAGACATCTATCAGCCATTCGCTGATTTTAACAGGTCGCACTCGGCCGTACAGGGATCGTCGTGGACGGCCGCCACTTGTCCACACAAGCGAGCGTGATAACACTGAGAAAGCCGCGAAATCGGAGAAAAAGAAAAGAAAAGAAATGGTCAAGATTACGAGGCACGCGTGACGTATTTTCTTTGCCCTGGCCGTTCATCCCTGTTTAGCTTCCCGCGCTTTTGTCCAGACGGGAGAAGAGGAAATTCGACTACAACGTGCTACAAATACTTGTAACTCCGCTAGTACTGGACGAATTCTCAAAATGTTTGCATGGTCAAGTTTTTTAGACAATAAGCGTTTCAGTGAATCTATTCCATGGTTACTTTAAATAGTGTTTCAGGGCTCCTTCAATGCGGCTGCGATACCTGCATGTTTTTTGTTGTTGGTGTGGACGACATTGTCAAACTTAAGAAATATACTTTTTACAGTGGCCTCCTCGGCTCTACCATTTCGTTTTGATGAAACAAAAAGTAGGCTTAATTGAATGAAGGAGCTTCTCACGTACCCAAAATAATGGTATGGTTCAATTCCTTCTGTCGCGCTTGCGCACGAGGCCTTGCTCATGAGACCTTGACCCTTCACTCGCCGTCGTTCCATAAGCGTGCCTTCCAGGTGTACCTGGAAGGCACGCTTATGGAACGGTCATCGTGTGCAACCTATCCTGCACAGTTCCAACCGCTCTTTTGGCGGCTCCGTTCGATTGCGGATGGAATGGCGCGGTCCGCAGCAATCGCACGATACTATTCCTCTTTACCAACGTGACTCAGCATTGACTTGTGAATTGAGTGCCATTATCAGACATGATGGTGTGTAATACTCCGAACCGGCAAAACATGCTTCTCAAACACCTAACAGACGATGCTATGTGCGCATGCCTCATAAAAACCACTTCAATCTACTTTTCATGTGTATCAACCAGCACAAGCATTATCTGACCTGTTATTAGCCCTGAAAAATTCTTGTGTATCCGGGACCATCTCTCATATGTTTTTGACAAAATTAATGGCGTGGCAGCATGTGGCAAGGGTATATTCATCGCACAGTTTGTATACTGCGCACTGTCCTGTGCGCAATATACACGGACAACACTGCGGACAGGCAACACTGCGTCTCTCTCTTTTCATGATGGAGGGACGCCGGACGAGTTGAAACGCACATGTGTCAAACCAACGCAGCGCGGCGCGCACCTGTGCGTATATGGCAGGACCGATGCCTGGCGTGGCAACCCCGGCGAGCACGCGCACCGCGTAACGTCGAAATGTATTGGCGCCTTGACTGTGGCATTTAGTCCTGTTCTCACATGACAAGGATCTCATGATTATCATGTTTGCATCAGTCACATACCTTCGTCATCCATGCACGTACTCTAATACCAAATTTGGTATATGTGACGCTAGTGAAATGGCCGCGAGCACATCATGAACGTGGCATGTAGTCATGTTGTTACATGACACGCATGTCACAATTTTTATGCTAGTTCTGTCGCTTGTGTTCGCCATGCAATCATGCCATCCCATACCAGTTTTGCAACATGCCATGTGAACGAAACCGCCGCAAGAGCTGCAGGACATTGAAATCTAAATCATGGCATTCATGACATACACGTCATGATTTTCATGTTATGACTTGTTAAATATGTTCTTCATACAGTACTGTTATGCCATAACAAGTTTGGTATTGATACCATTATCGAAACGGCCAAGAGAGCTAAAAGTCGTAGCCGGCTTGATAGATAGATAGATAGATAGATAGATAGATAGATAGATAGATAGATAGATAGATAGATAGATAGATAGATAGATAGATAGATAGATAGATAGATAGATAGATAGATAGATAGATAGATAGATAGATAGATAGATAGATAGATAGATAGATAGATAGATAGATTGATTGATTGATTGACTGATTGATTGATTGATTGATACACTCAAAGTTACCGAAGTTCGCTAAGAAATGCTTCACATTTAAAAACGCGCATTACATCATATGCTTAACTTCGGTTTGTTCCCTGACCCACTCTACCCTCTTTTCGTGTCTTAAGATTACACCCATCATTTTCCTTTCGATTGTTCGCTGCATCGTCCTCAATTTCAGTTTAACCCTCTTTGTAAACTTCCAGATTTCTGCTCTGTAGGTAAGTACCGGCAAAATGCAGCTGCTTTATCCCTTCCTTTTGAGGGATATTTGCAATCTACCAGTCATGATTTGAGAGGTTTTAAACTCCACCTTCCATTCCTAACTAGCCTGACGAAGTTGTGCATGGACTCACAAGTCGAACACTATACGAAAGTTACAAAGACAACATTGAAACGTTGCCCATGAAACGTGGTACAGTGAATAAGCTGCAAAACAGAGTGAAACTCTGTTCCTAATTTTGTTAGCAAAGCTTTGTTTCTCCGAAAAAAGTCACAGCTTTGCTGCAAAGACGAAGCATTAACTGCAATAGCAACAAATTCGAATGTCACGTGCAGAATGGCAACCGATCAAAACATGTCCCATGTTTCTCACGCAAAAATGACGGACGAAACGTACTCACAGGTAAAAATGAAAGCGAATAAGCGTCTCGGTTGTTACTTCACTGTGTCCAAAAAGCGCGCCCTTTTCGCAATCGGAGGCTATGCAACAATTGCAGTTATTTTTTGCGGCCCGTAACTACAATAGAATCGTTCCAGTGCTCCAACGCCAGCCAATACGTATGATGCTCCCCAACGGGAGATGAGGGTGTGCTAGAGATCGTCCACTATACTCCTCTCCGCGGGCCAAAGTACGTGTGAGAGACAGGAGTGGCCGCACGCTCATTGCGCCATTTTGCTGATAATGCTGAGAACACGATAGCCCCTACCCCCCCCCCCCCCCCGACAAGCCCGCCAACAGAGGTAAGTGGTAGATAAAAATAGCTTGCCGTTGGTTAACGCCTCGCTCTGTGGACGCGGAGGTACCACGTTCGATTCCACGCACCGGAGTCTTTTCACTGGAAATTTTTTCGCGTTTTCATGTATATAGGTACGTATACTTATACGGTGCGTGACATCGACGCCGACATTGACGCCCACGCCGACGCCGGCAGCGAAATCCAGCCGAGAGTGTTCAGTAATAGCTAACACAATAAAAAAATCGCTGTCACATTACCAAGAAATAAATGGCAGATCTCAGGTACAGCGGAAATTGATGATATGCGAAGCATGAATGAGAAATTTATTCATTTATTCATTTATTCATATTACCTCAAAGGTCCCACATGGGACATTACATGAGGGGTGGGCGAACAAAAAAACTGGCGGGTCAGGTTAGGTTTCATGACTTGAAAGATGGTCTTCAATGGCAGCTTTGAATTGAGCAATGTCCGTGATGAGGGCAATATCGGATGGAAAGGCATTCCATTCTTTGGCAGTATGCAGAAAAAATGAACGTTGGTAGGTGGCCGTATGTGCACGTGGTATATACACAGCATTTTGGTGCGAGTGGCGAGAGGAACGATGTTCAGGAATGATGATTTGGTTTCCTGGACGCGGTGAATGAAAAAACTTAAAAAATAATATTGGACGAGCAGTTTGGTGGCGAGAAGAAAGTGAGGGGAGGCAGAGCTGGGATTTTAGGGCGGATGCACTCGACCTGTAAGACTAATCGGAAATAATGAACCTGGCAGCGCGGTTCTTGGCTGATTCGAGTGAATCGTTTATATTAACTTGGTGATTGTCATAAATAGCAGAGGCATGTTCCAGTTTGGATCGTATGAACGTTTTATAAGCAAGTAGTTTGACTGCAGGAGATGCTGATGACAGGTTATGGCGTACATAACCTAACAGGCGATTGCAGGAATCAGTTGGAGAATATGATGGGCCCAGGACAGATCACTAGATATATGTACTTCTAGATATTCAAATGTCTTGAATTGGGTTATTGTGTTGTTGTTGAGAGAGTAAGAAGGAACTGCATAGTTACGGCGACAATGAAAGGACACGTGGGAGCACTTACTGAAGTTGACGGACATGTACCATTGGTTGCACCACGCCTGGATTTTGAGGAGGTCATCCTGGAGAAAGGAAGAGTCTGAAGAATTTGTTATTAGACGATACAGAACACAGTCATCTGCAAAAAGGCGTATATTTGATTATACATTAACAAAAAGGTCATTAATATATATGAGAAAGAGTAGCGGTCCAAGTACGGAGCCTTGCGGCACACCAGATAAAACAGGGAATAGAGACGAGGAAAATGAGTTGGTGAAGACAAATTCAAGGCGATCGGTCAAGAATTCACGTATCCAATTAACTGTGTCAGGGTGCAGGTTTAGGTGCGAAACTTTATGCATGCGAAGAATCTGCGATACTTCATCGAAGGCTTTTTCGAAGTCCAAAAAAAGAGCGTCGGGGGCGATGTTCAGATCCAGGTTAGAATGTACATCATGCAGGAATAATACGAGCTCAGTATTACAAGAGTGACCTTTGCAAAACCCGTGCTGGTTAGGATAAAGAAGTTGGCAGATCACAAATAATTGGCAATGTGTGAATGTAGAATCTGCTCCATTAGTTTAGAACAAACGCTGGTAAGGAAAATGGGACGGTCGCCCTTTTTAAAATGGGAGTTATATTACCAACTTTCCAGTCAGAGGGGATATATCCAGTGCAGAGGGATTGCAGGAATATTTACTTTAAGAAGAGACTGGTGTTGTGCTTGGTGTTTTTTAATACCTTAGCGTTTATGCTATCAATGCCACACGAGGATGAACTTTTTAATGACTCAATGGTTGTAACAATGCAGTTCGCGTCGAAAGTGATGTTTTCCATGGGGGTGATTAGACGGTGGCAAATGAGGAAGAATTTCGGAGCATGCATCAGTGAACACAGAACAGAAAGCAGTGTTTAGAGCATCAACAGTCTCAGATTCCGGAACAGGGCAGCCAGCACTGTCACGGACAAAAACACTGCTAGACCACTGGGGATTAATGCATTGCCAGAAGCGTTTCGGGTTACTGTGCAACATGGAGGGTAGCGTGGTTTAAAAAAGCTACGTTTGGCGTCTACGACGTGCTTCTCATACTACTTGACCACAGCGTGGTATTTCTGCCACTGAAAGTCAGATTGAGAGGAGTCAGCAGAACGAAAGAGACGTTTCTTTTCATTGTTCAGACGTTTTAGTGTTGTGTTCAGCCACGGAGATTGTTTCCGCTCACTGATTGTTATGGTGGGAACGTATCTTTTACTAAGCGCAGAAAGTCAGATTTAAACAGCAACCAGTTTCAAGTGAACGGTGGTGAAAGTCCACCTCAAAGTTATCATAAAAGGTTGTTTAATCTTGGGACATGCTGTTGTAGTCACCCGTCATGAAGCGTGATTATTTCTTTAATTCTTGTTGGATCGACATGTGACATAAAAAGTAGCATGCTGTGTCTTATGATCACTGAGACCAATCAGGTACGCGATATCGGAAAGGTTTTCAGGTTGTGAAGTTAATAATAAGTCTAAGCTGTTATCCGAATTGTCAGTAGTGCGAGTGGGATCATTTACAACTTGCGATAACCCAAATGTAAGACACGTGTTGCCGAATTCACTGGCCATGCTACTTTTTGACAGTGTGGAAGTGAGATTTAACCAAGTGATAGATGGGAAATTAAAAGCACCAAAAAGCAAGACAGGCGTGTTAGGATACGACTTAGTTATCTGGCCCAATACCTCGTGGAAAGCGGGCAACAATGCCGCATCAGCAGAAGGAGGGTGATAGCAAATGCCAAGAAGGATGCGCGGGAAGAATGCTGTGTAACATAGCCTTAGCATTTCAAGAGGTGATTGAATTAATATCGGGATGCATCGTAGTTGATGGCTTTTGGCGATAAGGACGCCACCACCGCGGGTATTGTCGACTCTATCTTTGCGAAATATATCGAAGTCTGGAAAGAGGGGCAGGATCTCGGAATCGCGAATGGATGTGTTAAGCCACGTCTCAGTAAGCAAAATAACATTACACGAAGATGAGCTGATGAGGTCACATAACGAGTAACGTTTTAGAATTACACTAAGGATAATAGTATGTAAGAACTATAAGGAAGAACGATTGCGTTGCGGTGTATGAGGTTTAAACTGGGGTAACTGCTAGGATTTGCGCTCGACTACCTTGTTGGCCTGCTGGCCGTACACGAAAGGTTTGCCGCCAGAGAGAATTTTATCGTAACGCAGCTTGAACTGGACGTTGTTAGTCTTTTCATATTCAATAAGGCGTTTACGAGCGAGTCGAGTTGCAGGGAAAAAATCTTCAGGAAGGCCAAAACTTGATCCTTTAAATTTGTGCGCTAATGAAAGAATGCGATCTTGGTCTTTGAAATGTGCGAACTTAACAATGACTGGTCTTGAGCTGCCGTTACGATATGATCCGAGTCTATGAGCGTTCAATTTCACGCGGATCAATGGTGGACTGAAGATGCTGAATGCAGTGATCAATGATTAGTTTTTTCAGACTCGCGCCAGCTTTCATTATAGGAGTGTCTTTTAACCCATAAACAATGAGGTTACATCGACGAGACCTGTTGTCGGCGTCGTCAGCTCGGGCAGTCAGGGCAGACACATGTGCTAAGCAAGCGTCGGTTGCCGCACGAAGTATGGAAATTTCAGTTTTGGCAGCCACAAACTCGGCGCACTCAGATTCAATTTCGGCCAACCTGAAAGTCATTTCAAAAAATCTTTTCTCATGATCAGTCAGCGTTACATGAATAGATTTTAGTTCGGTCTAGGATGGCTGACTGCCCAGACTGAAGCTGACGTAGCGTGGTAAGCAGTTCAGAGTTTACACTGTCATTAGGACCGGGCTTCAATTCAACATCACCCGACAATAATAATAAGTCAAACAGTATACAAGATCAGTCATACACAGTGGTGCAAACTGAAGTACCTAACTGAAAATGATGACATGCGTGGTATGTAACAACAGCAAGGTCGATATGTCACTTTGAAAACAGCACAACGTTATGAGGTTGGGGTAGATGATGCTGTACATGACATCCGTCTCAAGATAATCATGTTTGGAGGTGTCGTTTACCTTCATCTATTCACGTCACGTGATACCAAATTTAGTATATGTGGAGCGAGTGAAACGGCCGTGAGCATGCTATGAGGGTGGTATGTTGTCATTTTCTTACATGACACGCACGTCAGGATTATTATGTTTGCACCAGTCAAATATTTCCTCATCCAAGGACGTCAAGTAGCACCAAATTTGGGATATGTGGAGCTAGCGAAACGGACGCGAGCGCATCATCAATGGCCCAATATACTTCAATGTAGCGTTGACGCACGCGTACGCTGGGTACAGCGACGCTACGTTAGCAAAATGCGAGCACTCTATAGCCTCACGCTAGGCACGACAAGCGTATGTCGGCGCGGTCCGACGGCAAAAGGCGCGAAATGCGACATGCTGGATTTCGTGCCGATGCGCTACACAGACAACACTGCGTCTAACTCTTTTCGTGACAGAGGGACGCCGGACGTGCTAACACGCGCATGCGTTAAAGCAACGGAGCGCGGCGCGCACCTGCGAGCATATGGCGTGACCCGACGAAATGAACGGCGGTGAGCACGCGCACCGCGTCACGTCGAAATGTATTGGCGCCTTCACTGTGGCATATAGTCATGTTCTCACATGAATGCATCTCATGATTATCATGTTTGCACCAGTCACATACCTTCGTCATCTATTGACGTCACGTAACACCATATTTGGCATATGCAAAGCTAGCAAAGCGGCCGTGAGCGCATCTTGAGTGTGGCATGTAGTCTTGTCGTTATATGACACGCATGTCGTGAATATCATGTTTGTATCTGTCATTTATCTATGTCGTCCATTCGCGTCCCGTAATACCGAGTTTGGTACATGTGAAGCTTTCGAAACGGCCTCGAGCGCATGATAAGCGTAGCAAGTAATGTTGTTACATGACACGCATCTCATGTTCATCATGTTTTCACCAGTATCATACCTTTGTCGTCCATTCACGTCCCGTAATAGCAAATTTGGTATATGTGGCACTAGCGAAACGGCCACGAGAGCGTCACGAGCTTGGCATGTAGCCATGTTGTTACATGACACGCATGTCATGATTTTCATGTTAGGGTCGGTCGCTTGTATTCGCCATGTAATCATGCTATTCCATACCAGTTCTGCAACATGCCATGTGAACAAACCCACCGCAAGAGGTGCTGGACCATGAAAGGTAAATCATGATATTCATGACATCTATGTCATAATTTTTATTATAAGACTAGTCAAATATTTCTTCATACAGTCATGTTATGCCATACCAAGTTTGGTATTGATACCATTATCGAAACGGTCAGGAGAGCTAAAAGTCATAGGCGGTTAGATAGATAGATATGTAGATAGATAGATAGATAGATAGATAGATAGATAGATAGATAGATAGATAGATAGATAGATAGATAGATAGATAGATAGATAGATAGATAGATAGATAGATAGATAGATAGATATAGATAGATAGATAGATAGATAGATAGATAGATAGATAGATAGATAGATAGATAGATACGCTCAAAGTCGCCGAAGTTCGTTACGAAATGCTTCGCATTTAAAAATTTTAAGGTGATTTGGGACTGATCCATGTAGCTGCCGCTGAAGCGTAGGAACCTCCTCCTTCCAGTAGTGTGCACTGTGGCGATACCCATCTTGTGACATACGAAGGTATTTTCGTATAATGCGTTTCTATTTGGCTGTCTTTCTGGGTCTGTCTGTCTGTCCGTCCGTCCATTTGTCTGTCTGTCGTTCTGTCTGTCTGTGTGTTCGTCCGTCCATACGTCTGTCCGTCTGTCTTTCTGCACCTGCTGAGTAAGTCATCGATCTTATGGTTACGCACAAGCTAGCAGGGACAAAGCTACGGCATTAGGACCTTCTCCTCTAAATTTAGCAACACTGACAAAACATCACAATTCTCATCGGAAAGTATGGCTGTTCTGAAAAACAGTGTTAATTTTTCTTATCGTTTAACAGTTGACTGTGTTTCTGATGGATTGTGAGTGCGTGGTGGCCTCAGGTGAGCAGGAATCGTGACTACAGATTCACTCAGGCACAGGCAAGGTGCACGAGTTTTCATCTTTCTTCTGCTTTTTTCCACCTCTACATTTATTCCACTTTCCCCCATCCACAAAAGCGATCATGCTTTGCTTCAGCTGGGAGCCGGGATAACAACCGGTGCTGTTATATCGGTTCTGAGAACCAGAGGGAGATATTCGGGAGTCGAGAGAGGCAAGCGAGGGCTGGCATTGTTGGTTTGCGCGTTTCGGTTGGGTTTGACGTCACCAAATGTCACCTCTTGTAGTTCACAGCACGGCCGCTAGACGCAACAGTTTGTGAAAAAACGTAATAAATTCATTATTTTACAGTAGTTTCTACCTGCAGCGAAAGTTGTCTCTATCGATTTCCGGACCCAATCTTTAAATATGAAGGACATTCTTGGCGACAGAAATTTTGTCCAGTATCCCTTTAAGCACTATGGAACCAATGCTCACATGCTTAGGAAGAAAAAAATTATTATTAGCTCACACAATCAAAAGCCTTTGTAACACCACAAAATATTTTCTTGTAACACCACAAAATATTTATGTCGACGGTAGCAGTACTAATGAAGTGCACGTAACGTGTATATTGTCCTGAACGGAGCAGGCTCTAAATCCGTAAGCCTGATCAGAACCAACGAGACCTGACCGTGTTCAGCCTTCATATCGGGTAAGGACTTATGTTCCCTGCATAATAAAGCATTTTAGATTGCTACAGTAAGAACCAGGCGTCACGCATTGTGAAGTGAGTAAGGCGTGGGTCTTTGATTGCTCCTACCACTTAAAAAGCCTCGGGCGTAATTCTTCATTGTCGTCAGTCAAATCACCAACACCAAATAGCATATACCGCCTTGGAAGCCTGCAGCAGGTAGTATACGCATTTTAATGACGAATGATGACATTCTAGACGTTTACCCACTAAACAAAATTTTCTATGTTTACAACGTGGTGGGTACCATACATGTGTGCTTGTAGGTGTTGCTTCATAAGTGTTTAAAAATGTTTAGGAAGGATGCTTTTGAGAGCGAAGCTTCCTAGGGCGTTAGCTAGGCCCTCACCATCGTCTTAACTACCCACTCATACTCGGAGTGCTCACTAGATGGTGCTGCGGCACTCGCTCACATCACCAGCTCGTTCACCCGGCAGTAACCCGAGAGCGGCGGCCCCACCGCGGTGGTTTAGTGGCTGAGGTACTTGGCTGCTGACCCGCAGGCCGTGGGCTCAAACCCTGGCTGCGGCGGCTGCATTTCCGATGGAGGCGGAAATGTTGTATGCCCGTGTGCTCAGATTTGGGCGCACGTTAAAAAACACCATATGGTCGAAGTTTCCGGAGCCCTCCACTACGGCGTCTCTCATAATCATGCGGTGTTTTTGGGATGGTAAACCCCACATTTCAATCAACTGGAGAGCGGCGGGCGCCAGTTCATGGATGAAGTGCTCAACTGAAACCTGGCGTTTATGCGGGGCGTACCCTACATGGTGTAATATCGGAAATATCCCCACAAGAAACTCTTTCCACTCGTTCACCAGCTAAGCAAACCGAGCGCGTTCCTCGCACGTTTTGCCGCGGCAGCATATTAGGATAGGTTCCTTGAAACTCTGTAACAGCTGCGAGCGCTATTCATGGTTTACCGACGTACCTCTGGCGCTTCGCCCTCTCATAAATATTCATGCCGCGGATATGCTGTGATTATTTGTCAGCTTTTATTTCACTGCGGCGCTTTTCACACATGCCTGGCAGTTTTAAAGATGATTGTCTTCTAGTACCAATAGAAGTAGAAGAAGTAGTAGCAGTAGGTAGCCACCTCTCGTTCAGTTCTTCGAATTTCAGCTGGAAGTGGTACATTTATATGATCAATATATAACGAAAAAAATGCGAGATAGAGGAACTTGGAGTATTCACTAGATTGATGGACGGACGGACAGACGTACAGACCAACAGATGAATGGACGCATGGATAGACGCGCGCACAGGCGGACAGATAGACAGACAGACGCACGCATGGATGGATACGCGAGCGGACGGACGGATGGACGTGTTGACTTACGGAAAGACGCGCGGTTGAATCGACACACGGAGGGATGCACGGATGGTCCCACGGATGGCCTGATGGACGCTACACCCCACTCATCATCATTCACTACGTGTATATGCAGGGATTTCTTTAAAATACATTAATTTTGGTATGTGTGTGTTTAGAAAAAGTGGTTAACGATTTAGAGTAATCGGTACTCTACTATGGGAGAGCCTAAATCCGTACCGTAAGAAAACAGCAAACACTCATTCCTGTGTGTTTAGAAAAATGTTTAATGATTTTGAGTACATGGTACTCAACTATAGGAGAGCAGTAAGCCGTTTCTTGCTGACAGTCTACACAAGGATTTGTGTGTTTAGATATAGTGGGTAACGATTTAACGTACTAGGTACTCTACTATGGGAGTGCCGTTCCTTCCTAATGAACTGGCATTTTGAGCCACGCAGCAAAACGTTAACATCTCGAAATGATTCAGACACCCAGTGAAAGTTTGACCTCTTTCACATCGCCCATCCTTCTTGATCTGGTGGCGGCGTACATACTTGTCGAAATTTCAATGAAAAAACAAATATTCCGCATATTTGTGGCGCACCTTTATTACAGAGTGTTAGGCAGTGTGTATATTCATTTGGAAAATGCATAGATATGTACTTATACAAACTGAAGCATACATTACTCTGCGCTAACAATAGGACGCTCTGAACGAAAAGCGAAAGATTTCTATGCTTCGCAAAAACTTCAGGCGCATCAACTGAAAGGACCTGGTACTGCCACTTCCAATTGGCTCTGTGTTTTAAAAAAAAGCCTTCGTTTCTTCACATTACTGCTGGATAGCAGGATGTCTAACGCAGCACCTCCTTGCAGAAGCCTATCGTCTTTCGATGTCCTGTGTAGCGAAACACGGATACACGAAGCCAATGTTTTTCTTTCCTCCTCGACTTTTACGAGCATACAACGTTTCACGTGATGGTAAGCATCTACCGCCTGCTAAATCTGCCTTTGGCAATGGCGGAAGCTGTGTTTCTTGCTGCGCGCTCGGAGAGGGAAGACTTCCGAGCCTTCCTCGAGTGATCTGCTTCTGCGCATCTCAGCAGCTTATAAACAAACGCTTTGGATTCGTGCTACCGACTGTGCTGTCAAGACTTACTTTTCACGCTTTTTGCTGTTCATTTCTTTCTTTCAGCCTTTCTGCTTCTTTCTATATTCTTCGATTTTCTTTTCCTAAGGCGCTCAGTCGTGCCCCAAAACAGTAAGCAGAAAATGGCGCCCTTTTAAATTCTTACTCGTTCATTAACCTCGCTCACCAAAGGCTGCAAAGGGCTTTTGGTGTTGCATTTTAAGAACTGTTTACTGCCCGTAATCAACCCTGGAAAGCCGAGAGTCAAAATCAGGCCATTTTTAAAAGCTCATGATTGCTTTACTTTCATATTTGTGCCACTTTCAGGGCTTCTTTACAACGGGGAAGTAAGAAGGGGGAGGAGTATTGCCATGAATATTGTCCCTGCGCTCCACTGAAGAACATCACTGTGGACGCACATGAAAGGATTACTGTTCAAACCGTTCGGCAACGAATAGTCGCAGAACCGGCAATATTCACAGGCTGTTAACACCCTCTGTTCACTTTCTGGGAACCGTGCTGCTAGCCAATGATAGCATGGTAAAATAAAGGTGCTATACCAACAAAGAGTCCAAGTTCTTCGCACACGCGGCTTTCAATGTTATATATTTTCCTTTCACGGTGGCTCGAACGAAGCATGAGGTTGACAGGATAAAGTCCATTCGTTTAACAATGATTCCAATAAATGAGCGAATGAAAACTATGTATAGTTTAAGGATGAAAGCAGAGCACAGGTGAGGTCGCGGACCGAAGTATTCAGCTCGTAACAATGGCACCAACTTGTATTCAAAAGTGCGAAAGGGAAAGATGGTTTATTTGCTCAAACAGGAATGCACGACGGGGAACTTGGAATATACAAGTTTCTCACGATTGCTAATTGAAAGCACGTGTGCAAGCTTTCGCAGAGCCCTTAGATGAAAATAAAGTAAGACTCATACCGAAGGATGCGTACGTACATCATATGCTTCACATTGAGGCTCTCGAACTAATCCAACGCAAAGCGGTCCGTTTTATTTAGTCCAAGTACCGATGAACTGATTCCCCTGCAAACCTAATGAAAGAAAACAGTATACCCACACTAAAAAACGTCATTAAACTCACAGGCTCAAATTTCTTTTTCTTTTAAGTAAAACAAGCTATCAGTAAACCGTGATTTGTATCTGAAACCGCTTACGACAGGACAAACTCGGCATCAGCAAACTCATTCATTAACACTGTATTTCGCCAGAACGAACATTTTCAAATATTCGTTCTTTCCTCGAACCATAAACGACTGGAACTGCTTACCTCAATCATTAACTGGCTCTGTAGAGGCACTTGAGCATATTTAACCATGACGTATGTTTTTGTATATTTTGTATATGACGTATTTTTTTATTGTTCTTGCTGTTTTACACCTGTGTGCAATGTTATGATCTTGTCCCTCCTGCTGGGGCCCTTAAATGAGCCTGCAGTATTTTGTAAATAAATAAATAAATAAACTGAGACTACTTATTTATGGGGAATCTGTACATCCGAAGATGTGCTTTATAATGCCTCATTACAGCAATGAAGACATGGAAGAGTTTGCTGATTGAACTTACAGCACTGAACTGTAAAATCTGAAATGTAATAGAAATTAAGAAGGGAGTAGAGGCTCTCTGCAAGTACGATAGCTGATTTCCCATGCGACTATAGTTCTGTTGATGATCACAGCTATACTCCTGGACATCTCGGATTTACGGCCATCCGGCTTGTGACGTCAATTCACAGCACGAGCCCGTTGGTGCAAGCTCGTGTGCTTCAGGCGAACGTGCCACTGCTTTCAGGAGTTTTGTCCAACCATACAAGTGCAGGCTTGTTTTCTATCGTTCACTTCACACTCTTCAACTCGTGCATACGGCAGAAATTTGCACTTAGTTTAACTTCTTTGCTTTTTCTCTATTCCTTTGATTTTCTGCTATCTGGAGCAAAAAAGACAATAGATCAAGGGCTTGTTTATCACTGAAAACAACTTGGTAAATCGAACGAAGTCGCATGTCAGAAATTATGTCAGGATGCTGGATGTGGGATGTTGAAAATCTCAGACAAAAGTAACAACCATCTGTTTCTACAACTTAACTACAGTAAAACCAACGCAGATTTCTCCGAAAGAATGCTCCTTGTTGGAAAGAATCGTCTTCGCCCCAGGATCGAACGTGGTACCAAGGCTTTTTCGTAGTTCGAGCTCGAGTTTTTTGCTTGCCTCAATACTTCAAATTGGCAGCTTGTGGGATAATAGGTAGATAATTTGAAGCACGTTTAAACGAAATTTTGTCAGTCGCTTTTGTAAAAGACCGCAATGTGCAGGACGGGTTATTAAACTGGCAATTGACCACCAACCCAATTGCAGCACAAAATTTCAAAACTTCTTCACCACCTAGCAGTAATCAGCAGATATAGCTTGCAATGGTAAGGAGAGGCAGCGCTTGCGGCATCCAAGCTGTTATCGTATTCGTTAATTGTAACAGACTATATAGAAATTCGCCTCGCTATGATCAGTCAAGTTTTTCGCGTCAAAAAGAAAACAAGCAAAAAATGAAAGTAAGGCGGCAATGTTGGTAATCTTAGCTCACTTTGCTCATTGAGAATTTCGCTACCTTTCTTTCTCACAATGCGGTCACCCATAGCTACGAAACGAACCTATGACCTCGAGCTTAGCAGCACAACAGCTCAGCCCGCTCAGCTAACAAGACGGCTTACGTGTAATCGCCAGCTAAGCCCATCTTCCGGCCACGTCGCTTCAAGTCAACTCTGTTGTTAGCCGCACAGATAAAATATTGTTCAAACAACGGCAAGAGAAGTCATAATTATTTTCCTTTTCTCTACCGTTGTATACATACTATACAAAGAACACCAAACATGGGCCCATTTCCATTGACAATACCAAGCATATAAATTCACAATTATTTCGCAACCTTTGTTACAAATATTTATTTCCGCTTTGCTATAGAGGTCGCAATGGGGTTGTAGCCATCGATCCACGAAGCCTTCTATTGTGGACCACTTGAAGAGAGGTTGCCGTCAAAGTAATACGTTGTCACAGTGCTTGTCACTACTTCGGCAGCATATCCAGCAGGTGCAGTAGCATTTGGCACGTCGTTTTTGCAGAGATCACCTCGAAGGAGTACAGGTTCCACGCTGTGCTCGTCCGCAGTAGCCACCAGACAAACATGAGCAGCAGTGCTTGGAACCCTAGGTGCCTAACGTACAGCCTGGGAAGACCAAAACACGACGATTCTACTGTTATATCAAATTTTGTTTTTATTTAGGTCTTATTGCCAAGGAACACGCCTTTTCGAGGTAGGCTAGAGAAATAAGGACTCTCTGCATCTCCATGAGCAGTAGAAAATGTTGAATATGTAAAGCAAGCATTTCCAGGCTGATATGCATCAGCAATGTTCTAAAGTTGTTTTAGACAGGATTGGAACAACGAGCCGAACTCGTGTAGTGCCCCGTGTTCATATTCACGCAAATCCACAACGCCGCTACTTTTTGGTTAATGCTTTGGCAATGACTTTAACCTCAGCGAACCGAAGTCGTCGTTCAGATATCAGCATACCCCATGATCATTATGGGTATACGCATTCAGTTGTAACTCCAGTGAGCAGGCTCACTAACGTTCCCACAAAGCACCTTCTCTCATCATGCGCTATTTAGAACTATCAGCCTTCAAGGCAGGCACTAAATGCTTATATTCATATTTAGGCGCTGAGTTTTGTCAGCACTGTGGCAGCAACAATATCAAAACAATGCAGAAAGGTATAGCATTTGTTCTGGCAGCAAAAAGCTTAAGCGAATTGTTGCTTTTTTGCCATCTGTAGAATGTTTATCATGATTAAAAACGGGTATAGGCCAAAGAAATGGGCTGATCCTATTACTGGCAACTTCTGCACAAAAAAAAGAAGAAGGCAACAGTTGACTCCACATACAGATGGCAATGAGGTAACGGCGAAACGAAGACACCGAGACGACGAAAACATACTAGGGAGCGAAGAAGACGATGGCGGCTGCGAGAACCCGAAGCGATGAAAGGCCTACGACGACACGGCTGTTTCGTGACTGTCTGTGGTATAATTCGAACCTTTCTGCGCTGAGAGTCAAGGCAGAAAAACGCTATAGCATCACCTAGCTAAAACTTAACAAAGACGTGAAAACCAATTCCGTCCCTTATCTAAAGACGAGAAATAATCTAGAAGCAACCAGATTGGCCTTTGGAATCCACCAGTATGGCTGTTACTGCACTTCTGACGCTCAGAGCCAGCTTAGCCTTGATTTCATGTCATCAGCAAACCAGGCATTTGATGGAAGGCAGGTAGGTTTTTCATTTTTAGAATACGCTGATCTTAGAAGACGGGCTCGCGTGACTTCTTTTCAAAAGCTACCCCGCCATAGTCCGTCACGTGAACTGGAGGTAGATCTACGAAATACTAGTTTAGAAATAATTCCTAATCTTTATTTTCTGAACCTTCTGCTTACCATACTGTCATTTTTGCGACTAGATGATATGTGGGGTTGAACGTCCCAAAACTACCATATGATAATAAGACGCCGTGCTGGAGGGCTCTGGAAGTTTAGACTACCTGGAATTCTTTAACGTGCATCGAAATCTGAACACACAGGTCTACAGCCTTTCCGCCTCCATCGATAATGTAGCCGCCGCCGCCGGCATTCGATCCCGTGACCTCCAGGTCAACCCCGCCGTGGTGGTCTAGTGGCTAAGGTATTACTGCGACTAGATTTGGCCTATACTCGAGTCAAGTCTAGCATAATTCTGGATGCTCTGGTGAGTGTGATGCCTAGACAACCCAAAACAGCTGTAAATTGCTTTTTAGCGTTTACACTGCCGAAAAACAACTGAAGTTGCATTTAATGGATCAGGCCTCTCACAATTTGGATCTTATAAGCACAGAGGCAAGCCACCGCAGCTTTTCCGTCACTTTATGTCAATACGTTAAGGCATGGGCTATTTATGACGCTGCACAGTGTGCACAATCTTAAATAAAATGGCATCTCGAATAGAACGGATCTCCAAATGACATCTTCAATAAAAATCGCACAATATAAATGGCATACACTATTACAACTTTTTCCATCACTGGCTGTAGAGGAGATGTTTCCATGACTTAAGGAGTACAGGCTGAAACTGCTCCTGCCAAAAGCGCCTATCTCAGAATTCGCAAATGCACTCAAAGTCTGTTTTTCGCGTGAATTACTAAAAATTTGGGGACCCTTAAGCTTCGCCTTTAGGTGTTGAACGCGATAGTAAGATCCATCCCCTAGTGCACCCTTCAACCGCTAAGTGCATAACTATTCATATGTTATGTTACATACACACACACGCACACAAACACGCACACAGTAGATTAGACCAGCGCGCGCTATTATCTCCGAATGGGCTCGTTTTCGCCGTGATCACTTGTCAAACAAAATGCGTTAAAGAGGCGCTAAAACACTTTTTCAAGTAACCATGGAATGAATTTGCTAGAAGAGCTTATTGCCTCGCGAATTCAACGCCGCAAAAATTTTAAGCATCCATCCAGGGCGAGTGGAGTTACAAATGTTTGTCGCATGCTGCAATTGCATTAAATCTTCTCTCGTCCCGACGAAAGCGCTGGAAGCTAATCAAGGAGGGGTGGCAAGGCAAAGAAACTACCGCACCTCATGACCTTGAGCCCCATTTTTTTCCAATGCGTGCCTTTCTCAGTGTAATCGCACGCGCACGCGTGGACAAGTAGCGGCCTCCCGTGGCTATCTAGGTAACAAGATTTTTCGGTCACAGACGCACAGACGATTTTTCGCTCTCAATCAACGGGGCTGACGCCGGCGGCGGGTTTTCTTCGACACGACTTCTTTAACGCTATCGCGTTCAAATTATAGCTGATTGCAAGCATAACGCATGATATACGGACAAGGTCTTATGTTTCAGACTACGTTTTTATTATGTTTCTTTTTTATTGATACTTATGAGTTCAGTAAGAGCAAATTCAGCATCAGCACATGTGTGTCAATGCTGATTTCCAGTCAAGACGAGACTGCCTTTTTGAATTTAGGTGATGCAGCCATGCCTACATGACTTTTCACTCTCACACTCTATGTCAGCTTTCTCCTAAAAAAGTGCTATGCCCAATTACAAAAGAATGAAACATGATGAAGGAAATACAAAATGGAACAGCTTTTGTTAGTGCTAGATTCAGTGCGAAATTGTGAATTCAGAAATGTTTCAATTGAACGTTTTGCCCCTGTACAAATTGTGGAAGATATAATCAAATCAACAATACGAATACTGACAAAAACAAAGAATTCTTTTTTGTTACATCCACATTCTTCGCATTTCAATTGTTTATCACTGTGCGAACCAAAAGACAAAGAAGAGAGGAGCTAAAGTTACCAGGAAGCTATGCCAATGTTGCATGCAAAGACTTCATGCTAAGCGCGTACGGAAGTCTAACAGAGTTGTCAAAGATGCTATGTGTGTCCAGGGAACGTGAGTGAGGACACCCGTTCATTCTCGGTCCATAGTTTTGAAAAAGCGCCTAAAACCTGTGGCACGAACATTTCAGTTATTTTGAATTATTTCCAGCACCTATCACACTATACCGCTAACAAAAAAATGGCAGCATATCCACGGAGTGAATGATGGGGACTGGGGCGAAGCATTCATTCGTGCATTCGTTCTTGCTTCCGTCCGTTCCTGCGTACGTCTGTGTAACCGTCCATGCGTCCATGCACCCGTCCGTGCGTGCGTCTGTTCGTGCGTCCGTCCCAGCGTTCGGCCATACATCCGCCGCTGCGTCCGTTCATGCGTCCATCCATGCATCCATCTGTCTGTGTGTTCCTTCGTCCATCTATTCAACAGTCCAAGTACCTCCATCTCGGATCTTTTCATCGTATATTCGCGATATAGAAACACCGCCCTCCAGCCGACATTCCAAGGACTAAACAAGAGGTGGCACACGTACACTTTCTTACGGCTTGCGCTTCGGGTTTACTTCCCACCTTTAACCACCTCGAGTTAATTTTATATACTAGTTCACTGTATTCATGGCTAGGCGGCCCAACGCTCGCTAAACCTTTCTAAAACCAAGGAGGTTACACCCAGCGAGTATAACGTAGCAACCACTTCTTGTCAGATCGTGCTCAATGTACATGCCAATAGCTTCTAATGGGGATCGCAGCGTGCGCGTTACCTAAAGGCCGAATGCTCCGGTCTCTCATTCCCCCTTAGCAGCCATTACCATGTGCATTGAGCACTATCTTTTCATTGTTCAACAACGCACAGAAAAAATCTCTCACCAGAACCACCTTGGAGGTCATAATAGTAAGGACCGCTATTTCGGGTATGTGCCACTGGTGGTTACGAACTACGAGAGACGCACAAGCCACGCCATAAGGAGCTTCGCCCCTAATAGTGGACAACGCTTGTGAGTTTTTGGTGCTCTACTGTGGGATACCATAACACCATTTCGTAGGCCCACACTTGGTGAAGCCGTTGGTGAGGTCAAACAAACAAAAAAATTCTGATAAAAATCACCTATATAGCTTATAACACCACGTCAATGAATACATATAGCTTTAGTCACTATGAAAAGCATTCGTGCTTGCTTTGGTTATAGTTTAGATTTTGGGCTCCTTTTCCAAAACAAGTTCACTCCTATTTTGTAAGTAAACGCAACTTAAAAACACAAACCTAATTTTCATAATTTCGTTTACCACGTTGTCCGAAAATGAAGACCGTGTTTGTAAGAGTGCCGATAAAATTTGTCTTGACTTCATTGCCACCAAGAAACCGAATTCACTCGATGAAGTGGCCTAAACAAATCACAGTATATCCATGGAGTGCAAGATGATGAGTAGGGCGAAGCATCCGTCAATTGGTCCACTCTTGCGTCCTTCCGTTCGCCCTTGCTTCTGTCCGCCCGTGCGTTCGTCTGTGGGACCGTTTATCCACCCGTCCGTTGGTCTGTCTGTATGTACGTTTCTCCGTGCGTCCATTCATGCGTCCGCCTGCCCATCTGCTCATCCATTCGTCCATGGTGCGTCCGTCCGTGTGCCCGTACGTGCGTCTGTCCCTACGTTCGTCCATGCGTCCGTCTGTTAATCCGTCCGTCCATTCATGCGTCCGTCTTTGCGTCCATTCATCTTTCCGTGCGTCTACCGTGCATCTGTTTCTTGTCCGTCCGTCCATCCATACGTCCGCTCGTCGGTCCATCCGCCCATCCATTTAGTGAACACTACAAGTACCGCCACCTCACAGCTTTTAATCATATATTTACCTACCAGAAGTGCCGCTATCCTGCAGATATCTAACGACTGAACGAGAGGTGGCAAGGCCGCACAAGAGGAGCGGCACGCGTGCACTCTCTTACGGCCTGCGCTTTGTGTGCAGTTCCCAACTTTCACCACTGCTAGTTCATCACACTGCATGCGGCCCAAACCTCGCTAGACCTTGCTAAAACCAAGCAGGTTAAGCCCAGCGAGTTTAACGTAAAAGCTTTTTCTAGTCCGATAGTGCTAAAAGTTCGTACTTCGGTTACTAGTTTTTAGGGGCGAAGCTCCTTAAGCCGAGGGCTGTGCGTCCGCGATGTATATAGTAATAGTAGTAGTAGTAGTAGTAGTAGTAGTATGGTAGTAGTAGTAGTAGGTAGCCACCTCCACGGCTGGACCAGAGGAAAGGCACGCGCACAGTCATTTGAATTGAGGAGGAAACCCACGCAGGTTAGTCATAATAAAATGATACTTGTTTCTGATTGAAACCCACAGAGACGAGTCATGCTGACTTAATCTCCAACAAAATTCGCCTTGAATTTGAAACTTACTAAAGAAAACTTCATCAGAAGGACGCACTTTCAGCACTATCTGACCAGAAAGGGTTGCCACGTTAAACTCGCTGGGCGTAACTTCCTTGGTTTTAGCATGGTTTAGCTAGGGTTCGGCTGCAGTGCCATGAACTAGAGGCGCTGAAAAGTGGGAACTAGGCACGAAGCGCAGGCCGTAAGAAATTGGGCACGTGCCGCTCCTCTGGTCCGACCGTGCCACCTTTTGTTTAGTCCTTGGAATGTCCGCTGGATGGCGGTACATCTACATGATCAATATATTTTTAAATTTTTGAATTGATTTTTATTGGTCGCACTTTTTACAAAAATTTGCATACACTGCAAGGACCCATAGCCATTGGCTAGTTTGGGTCCAAAAACGATAGATTTTATAAAGGCACTTCGGAAAAGTGTAACATAAAAGTTATACGATATCAATAAAGAAATAACTAAAGTTTTTACAATCTAATGTAATTAAAAATCGGCAATGAAACATTACAGTGCATGAAATATGATAAAAAGATGTGAGATGGCGGCACTTAGAGTATTTGCTAGATGGACAGACAGATGGACAGTAGCACGAACGGAGAGACAGACAGATGCACGAAAGGACGAACAGATGGATGCACGAGCAGACGCAAGGACGGATGGATGCAAGGATGAGTGGATAGACGCACATATGGACGCACGAACAGTCACAGAGATGGACGAAAGGGCGGATGGAAGCAAAAAAAAATGGACGGATGGAAGCGGAGACGGACTGACCGATGCTTCGCCTCACTCATCGTCATGCACACCATGGATATGCTGTGAACTTTTTAGGGGCAAAGATCCTGAAGCTATGCGTCGTCCGTCCACGATGTATGAGTAGTAGTAGTATACCTTACGCATGCGCCTAGACAACTCGATAGCAAGATCCGTTTTGTTTTTAATGGGAGAGCAATCATATGGACATTCTCGACTTGTTTTTGCCATTAAGGGTTTAGCCAGAAATTAAAAAAAAAGGGGCGGGGGTCCATTTCGATCTGAAGGGGGGTTGGCCGGCAAAAGGTCATTTTGCGCTATATATGCCATGGCGAGAAATTTCAGAGGTGGGGGAGGGCGTTTTGCCGATGTGCTACCCACCCCCTCTCTGGCTACACCACTGGCCGTCACGTTATGTGTAATGTCCCAATCCATAACATCTCCCGACACATCGTGTTTTACACGAGGGTAAAAACGCGCGAGCGGGGGCGACGAACGTGGCTAAAGCAGAAATGAGAAGAGCCGATCTATCTCCATTGCACTGAAGGCGGATGAGATAACATCGCCTCGTGTGCCAGGCCTTCCATCGATTGTTACTCAAGCAGAGAGGAACGCGCCACCTGTGTCCAAGCAACAGGAAGGATTGAGCTGGGAACTCGAGGGAGGTCGGGGTGTTCTCATGAGCTTTAACTTTAAGGGTGTGATCGCTGGCGCACACAGTGTTTACAACTGGTATAGGCTTCTACCTTGTATTCTCAATGGGAACAGACTGTGCGAAAAGTACTTCGCATTCTAGAGTGGCCATGTAAGGGTATGCACTGAGCCTTGATCACAAGGCAGCCACATCATCGTCGCGCCATTTCTGAGGTCCATACGTACGTGCCGTTGTGCTGTACAAATGAAATCACAGTGGTATAGAACAGCAGAGCACGTGCCTGTCGACGCTGTTGTTAGCCGCGGCTTCTATCTCATGCTAGCTACAATCTTACGTTGATGCTTACATTACAGCATAAGGGCCTAACACGCAGTATGACCATGTTTGGTAGGATTCAGCGCCTATCTCTACATATTTCTGAAGAGAACTCCAGCTGGAGTGACTGGCTGGGCATTATAGACAAGTCTGATTCTATCTGTACGTGCATCGGCATGCAAGAGATATTTCGAAGGTCTCTAGCCACCCAAGTCGCGGATATCGAACACCGCGCGTGCAGCAAGTCCTTGCGAGTTTGCGGACCTTGGAAATGGCAACCCCGCCGCTAGGACTTTTCACCGATGACGTCAAGCCTTATTATTTTATATAACCATACAATTTGTTCGTATTGCGTTCACTCTTAAGAGCATAAGTGAAACTAACAAATTTTATCTTATTTTAGATCCGATATCCCGTAACTCAAAAGAACGCTGGCTAAAGGGACAATGATCACTCTAGTTGCCAAAGCTTTCGTGCTGTCAGTTATCTAAGCGCGAAGCAGATGTTAGTAGCACAGAAAGTTAACGAGCAGTCTAATTATGCCTCGAGACTCGGCGTAAAGACATACCGTGGCGCCACCATGTGGAGGTGCCTATGTTGGATTGCTCCGCTACGGATCGCTACGGGGTTGGATTGCTCCGCCACCCTCCCCTGCCGCAGAGGTCTAGTGGCTAAGGCACTCGGCTGCTGACTTGCAGGTCGCGGAATCGAATCCCGGCTGCGGCGACTGCATTTACGATGGAGGCAGAAATGCTGTAGGCCTGTTTGTTCAGATTTAGGTGCACGTTAAAGAACCCCAGGTGGTCGAAATCCGAAGCCCTCTACTACGACGTCTCTCATAATCGTATGGTAGTTTTGGGACGTTAAACCCCACATATCAATCAATGCTCCGCGGTCCTCTTGCGCGCAGCCTGCAGCTGCTTTCGCGCCTCCTCTTTTTATTATTTTCTTGTTGTAGTTCACTCAACGAAATCAATGAAATACTGCTGCAGCTTCATCCCAGACTGTATGAAGTGTTAAACAACTGCCGTGGAAACGTTTTACGCTTCTCATAATGCCTGACTGCTGGCGTCGTCTGCTATAGCCACCTGAATAAAAACCAGAAGGCCGAGCGCGTCGCTTTTGTAAAAGGTGGCAACTCATTCTGTGTCGCATTGAAAGATCAAATGAGTATTAACAGTAAAGAAACTTATCTTTGCTAGAATAAATGTGTGCAACCACGCTACTTTATTCATTGTAGGTTTGCATCTAAAGAGGGGCCGTGGTTGACATGACAAGCATGCATAAATTACATTTTTGTTTAGCACACATAGCCCTAGGAAGCACAGTGCAAATGGATTCCACACTTTGTTGAAAGCAACACAGCACTCTTACAACCGCATGCAGCTGCAGCCTTTTATTTATCATTGCAGGCAAATGTGAGAATCATGCTCGAGCATGCCTCATTCAGAGTTGTAACTTTTCCCTGCGGCACGATCCTAATATCTATTGCGCAAAGCTTTTATGGTGGTCACACGTTGCACACTCGATCGCCATCATGTGTGGGTGAAAATTATGAATGATTGGTTCAGTTCAACAGCTTCTACAAAGGGGAAAATCAGGATAAAAAAATGCGATCAGCCAGCCATATCATTTTGCGCCCTTGAATGTGCATGCTGCGAGGTATTGCGTACAGTGATCTAAACGGCAATTTTATGTTTAAGTAAAACTGCCAATGTAAAGTTTTCTCTCTTTTCTTGCAGCTTCATTATTAAGCTGTGTTATATTTCACGGCAGCTCTTAGAAAATTAATCAATTCGCGAAGCTGACCACGTGTTCACCTGTAGATCAAAATAAGATTGACAGGAAGTGATAGCGGCTAAGGGCCCATGCTACAGACGAAATCTATAAGCGAGAAATCGAGCCTAAGAGCTGAAGTCGCGGACAACAGGGGCATTGGCAGAAATTTTTTTCGGAGGGGGCACCACTCTGATTAGAGTTGAGCCCGGGCAGGCAGAGGTGGTAGACCATTATTTTGTGTGCATATACTATGGCAAATATACATTTTTTTTTGGGGGGGGGGCACAGATTCGGTGTGCTAGCCCCTGGCTACGCCGCTGGTGGATGGAAACCCGTGTGGTAGGGTACACACATGGGGACGGGCACTTGGGGAGGAGGATGGTGGTGGCGCTAACTACGGTAGACCTTAGCTAGAATAACAGTGCATTAATAGACTATGTATAAGGTTTGTAGCTTTATCAGCCCTATATACTGCAACAGAAAAAAGACTGCAGTAGTTGTAATGATGTGTCATACTAGCACAAGCAAATACAGACGTCACTCCATAACAGCCAAGACTGACTTTCAGACTGCTGGTATGATCAACAATGAAAACAAAGGACATATACAGAGGGCAGGACAATAGGGTTTCAGCACCCACAACCCCCCTTTCCCAAATTTCTTTTGTAGTGCCATGCATTGCCCGACCAAAACAGTAAGCTGTGCCCAAAATCGCTCTTGGTTCTCTTTTATTTTTTCCCTGCAAATATTGCCGACTAAGGCTAGCTGTCCTTGCTGTGGCGGTGTACCCGAAGCCACGCAACCAACAGAGTACGAGCTAGGCTTTCATAGCGGTAATATGGAAACTCGGGCTAGTAGGAATACTTGCATGATTGATGCAGGGCTAAAACATGAAGAAGTAAAACAAAGTGCACAGGACAAGTGCTTCGCAGTTTGAAAAAACTAGTATTTGGCGCTAGTCGTGAGAGCTCTGCCCTACGTCTTCGCGTTTTAATGCTACATCAATCATACTTAATAGCGTTTCCATGGAGAGTGCCCACCTCATGGCTACCTCTGGCGGCACCGTTTCTGGCTGTTCAGTGCATTACTGTCGAAAATACCACGCGGAAAAGTGTAGTGCAATGAATTATCATTTTGCAATGCGGTGACACACTGTGTAACGAGCTATGCTCTCCGATGCTGATCCCTGGAACCATGAAGGAGTAACTATTGTTGACTAGTTGGCCACTTGGAATTAAGCTGTGGAGACATAACCGGGTGATTAAGCATTGACGGTGAAACTATACAGTAAGTACGGATATACCGTAGTGTCGTCAACAGTATGTAACTTTCTTTGATCTGCAAGACCTTCTTCAACTTTTATAGTCTCATCGAGTAACCATATGAAATTAGCAACTCGCGAGGTCAAAGAGTTAAAAAAATGCTGTGTGCTGACCCCAATAGTACAGTATTTTCGTATTTATTGTATGATAAACAGGTGCAGTTGGACTACTTCACAGTCAATGTTTTGTTGCGCTGGGGACCTCTTGAATATGAAAGAAATATATCTAGCCAGTAGAGGGCCCAAACATGGGTTGGTCATTTGTGATGACTCACCACTAACATTTGATTCTCTTGCACCTGTAGGGACAGCAAGATGTCTTTCTGAACATAGACGACAGTCTTTTTACCTGTAATGAGAAACCAGCCGTCTGTTCCACAGGTTGGGAAAAGACATCGCTCTATTTCCATGAGTAAATCGCTAATGCAGGATGCATTTGGAATCTCTTCAAATGCAGGAGATGCATGGAAATTGGCTTTCAACCTTGTCTTTGATTAAAAGAGGCATGGTACATGTATTTTAGAGCAAAGTTTGGAAATAATGAAGTGTGCGTTGTTAGACACATACTGAGATCCCCATTTCTACAGGTAGAGAATCTGCAGAAATGAGAGTTCAAGCACCAGACACCACCCTGCCAACAGGATAGTCCAGTGCAGCATGGCATAGAAGCTGAATCCAGAAGGATCTAGTGTTAGCATTGCCTGGCCCCCTAACCTTATCTGAAAAGTTGAAGAACGGCTCTCAAACACCAGGGTGTGTAACACATTCTATGGTGCATCACAAGTTAGCTCAACCTGCTTGAGAGTTGAAACAGAGCTACAATTCCATTCACTGCAAGAAGACTTCCCCGCACTCTACGGACTGCTCAACTGCGTGGCTCTTGCGCCTTATCAGTGTTACCAGGTCATCTGCATGCCAGCTTATCTTCGAATTTTCATTTCAGTTCGCCATCGTTGAGCACATGCTTTTGAACAGTAAGTGAAATGGGATTGGTCACATATCCTAATGTCTAGGCAAATAAATACAGCAACTACTAAATGAAATGCTGTATGGATTTGCATTTGAACTAAGAGTTATGTCTGCTATCACAACCAGGTATTATTTGATGATGGTTATTAGATTTCCAAACATATGGTGCATAAATCTTAGTTGGTTAATATTTCTGTACAGCGATCTCCTGAAATCAGACTGCTTGACACCAATGGCCAAAACATAAAATGCACAGCGGGGCTCTATGGCAAGATGCTTATGTAGCACTATTAGTCTAAGTTTAAAGTTTGAGCCATCTCAATTTGATGCATTATGGTGTTTCATGCATGAAAGATCTCAGTAACTTTGGCAAGTGCATCGAGATACGCCGAGAACGTTTCAGAATAATGAAGACCAGATACCTATGCACTTCTTGTAGAACTGTTTCTGCCGCAATGGTACATACATTAAAGTAAGTTGGGGTTGAAATTTGAGCAGTAATTAGCACAATTAAACTAACTTATAAACCAAAGCAGGCAGGTGTGAAAACCAAATGAAGGAATAGAATGTCTCTACACTGGAAATCCACACGGCATTAAGATTAGCAAAAGGGCAACACCACAGATTTCTACAGAGCACAGAGGGAGCAGCATTCATTATTATCCTCTTTTGAAAAGTGCTGGGTCAATTAAACACTTAGAATAAGATAAAATTTACATGTTACAGCACCCAGAATCTTTTTCTACCTGTATGTTTGCCGAAAAGAAACAGACGTCCTACCAAACTCTATGAGGTAATCAAAGAAAGCACTTGGCAAAATAATTGAATATCTGTTTTTTTTATTGTGGGGCACGTTGTAATGAACAGTTCTGAAAATATCAGCCATCTGATGTTTGCTGGTTTGCACTGACATCGCATAGAAAAAGGCCTTCAACAACTTGCCTGCATTCAAATGCATAACTGCCAACCTAGCTACAGAGAAATTCGTGAAACCAATGAGCGGGGAAGGGGGTGGAGGTACTGACTTTCTTTTTGTAGCTGTGACAGATTTGCCTTTAGCGACTAGCATAATTATATTTTGTTGCCATAAGTCAAATTGGCGCGCTGAACTATTTTTCCCCATTTTTAAAACCAAAAGAAACGAACAAAAGACATCGCGAAAAACAAGAGGGGGGGGGGGGGGGGCAAACGCAAGCGCAAACATCGGTATTGCAGTCTCATAAGGGCTTGCTGTGGCCAAACACACGAGGGTCGGGTTTACCACTAAGGTGAAAGTCTCAAAGGGGAAACGCAAATGCTCCTCAAATTTTGAGTCATGAAAATAACTAGCAAAATAATCTATATCCCTCAAAACAACTCGCGTATGTCTTCACACGTGAACAGACGGGACGGCGCAGCTGGCTGCCGCAAAAGAGCGGGTTAAAGCTTCGGCTTCGCTCGCTACTAGATTCTTTGGACAGGAATGCCAAAATGCTTCTATAATTTTCTACGTCTTTACTGCCTTTAATCTACTGCTGTGTCAGCCACGTACCCTCAGAGCTCGTAGATTGCTATCGCATTGCTACTACCGGGGTTTTCTGCGCGGCGGTTGCGGTAAACGGTAGTTTTGTTTTTAATCCACGTGCCTTCAAAACTAAGTTGTTTTATTCTATCTATGACTACAGCTATCGCGGTTTTGTCCACAGAGTTTGCGAAAAGTCGCCTTGCTTTGGCTGGTCGAGCGTTGGCCGTGCTCACACTTTTGGAGTTCTGTCAGAACGTCATCACCATATATGATCGTTTCAAACACGGAGGAACCTCCATGATTTCGAACGACCGCAGTTTCGTCTACAGTGGTTGTGGTATCAACAACCACATGCACCGTAGAAAACAGTGCATGTGCTGGTTGCATGTGTACTTTCGAAGCTTTGAGCACGCTGCTCTCGATCGGACTTCGTTTGACAGTCTCGGCACCAAAGTTCGTATCGCACGCCACGATCAGGAAGTGTTCAGAAAATTCGAATTTCAGTCCAAAGGACACATGAATTTGGCTGAGGAATTTCACAAATTCATATATGCCGCGGGTTTCGCATCACAGACTCTACTGTATGTTTAGATGAACGCCTCTCAAATTCCTTTATAATAAAATATGGTGGCGTCCCAAAAAAACCTAGAACAAACTGACCTGCATTTTTGTCAATGCAGCCAGATCTCCCACATGAATTCCGATTTCTGAGAGATTTTAATGGCAATCGTACAAACGAAAGAAAAGGTCGAAATCTGGGAGTCTCCTGTACAATGCAGGAGACTTGGCAGGTACGTAAGGATGATAGCACCAATACATATTGTTCTCTTCTGGGGGTGAAATATATCACAACGCTGTTTTCGTGTCCTTTGCGACTAGCTACAATGATGCGCCATAGCCAACCACAGAGGACACACTATTTTACTCACTTTATTTTTTTAATCGGAAATGAAATATTTTTCATAAAATTTCAGGCAATATTCTTAAAATCATATGCGCGGCCGAAATTCCTGCAATTTACAGGAAAATCGAAAGAGCTGGTATGTATGTGACTACTGGGGCTGGTTTCAGTACCACAACCTTTGGGTCATAAGAATGAGCACCTTAACTGCTGCACCACCGGGACAGACAAATGCAGCTTACTTGAGATGTGCATGTATAATAGTGATGCAGAGCTATCAATAGCAGGTCTGAAAGTACAGTATCGATGGTATAAAATCAACCGTGCAAACTCGTTGCAGCATACGCTTCGTTCCTCAGGTGCATGATGAAGCAGGAGGAGCAGCCTGAAGGGCAAGAAAGTTCACATGCCCAGATTCTTTCCCCGGAATGCTTTGATAACACATAAGTTGAACTGTTCCTCTGTAGGAGTGAGGAAGCCGTTACATATGGCGTAAATGCATGGCCTTAAATTTATATCGCATTTTGTTATCTCAAAGCAAAAGTATCAAGTAGTAATTGTTGGGCTTTTACAAAAACCCCCCCAAAATATATCGAAAACTGTGTTTGTTAACTCTAAAGTGCAACTGATTGCTTTTGAATAAATTTTTTAGATGGATGTTATCCAACATTTTTGGTGTAGAAATAATTTTTCTGTTAAAATATTTTTCATGAACGAACTGAGTATTGCCGAGAGTAGCGTATCGTGAATGTTTTGACAATATCAGAGGCCAACAATAACATAATTATTCACAGCATTATCAATAGTATTACCTATAATGATGCTACTGATGGCACTTTCAAATGTACTATATGTAATACTATCAGTAATGCTATTAGTAATACTATCAGTAGTTAGTGACAGCTAAATACTGTTGGTTTCTTTTAGAAGCTATTGATGCTACCGATATTCTACTTCCCAACAGTTCTGCATCACTAATGTATAAACATGAAAAATATTTGCATCTGTGCACTAGCACCGCATTTCACAGTGAAAATGCTCTAAAGTCTATTTAGAAATAATTGATTTTATATAGGAAGTCGCAAGCTTGTCTGCAGACACAATAGTGCACACACGCAATGATAATCACTGACTGGACGACACAGTTCAAAACGTGCTCACGCAGTATGTACAGAACTGCTTAGCCAATTCAGCAATATCAAGAAAAAAAAACATGAATATGCTTACACTATGTAAACGAGCTGCATTTTCCCATCTTGGGGCCTCATAAAGCAAGTACCGTATGCAATTCGGCTTCGGCGTAAGAAATTAGTACTCGCAATAAAACAAAGTCTTTCATTTTTCCTCGTGGCTTACTAAGTTGTATATACTCAGCATTATGCAGCTGTGCAATATAGCTAACCACTTACTGCAGCAAATACGACAGCTGTGACACTGAGTAGAAAGTGTTGGTGAAATGCATCTACTGAGGCAGGGCTGGACAGTACGGAAGATGCATGCATCTTACATACTATCTAAGATACTTTTTTAAGTATCATGTATTTGTATCACGATATGTCTCGCAAGACAAAGAATGGCTATTTGGGCGCAAGACGAGTATCTGTATCTATATTCTCATTACATTGGATAATGCATCGTGCTTCTTAAGACACAAGATAATGCGATCGCAACGCTACCGTGCAATACCTTAATCACTGACTGAACTCCACTTCTCAAGCTCGTACTGGTAAAGGCACCTTAATAAAACTAAGGGCAGCAACATAATTTTACCTTCCTTCCATACTCCACCAGTGAGGGCAGGCAATGAAGTGTGCACGTCACCTATGGTGGAGTGGAGCAACGTGATTAAACTAGTGCAGTCTTGACAGAAACGAGCATGTAAATGTAGACATTCATGTGCTTGCCCACGTCCCTTTGGTTTTCTCAATTTCCAACCTTTTTAGTTGCTTCAGAGCGATGGCACTTACCCTTCGCTACTTACCGGCGTCACGTACTGCAATGCATGCAGTGATGATGATGTAAATTTTTATGCCGCTCTCTTCTGTGATACTTCATTACAAAATCTGAAGCACGGGGTTGCTTTGCAATTCTTGGCTTGCACACATCAGCGGTTTGAAGAATCTTGCGATGGTAAGTTCTGCTGGCATGCAATTGATTTATGCGCATATAAGATTCTAACCATACCACAGCCGGTACCAACGCTACATTTCATAGAACAAGTGTTTACCTGTCAGACAATGTCTTGGCGTACCATATCACTTTATTCCTGCCATTTTTACTCAAAAAGCTGTTGAAAGCGGCATACGATTGCTAGCACAAGTGCTTCCTCAGTTGTCCTTTTCTTATATTCCATACCTAGGCCTCTGAACAATCATTTTTTTCTGGTCTGGCGACTGCAATATGCTTTCCGAAGTGCTGCCAAAATAATTTTTCTGGTTTATCTACATTTCAAACTGCCTGTCTTACTCCTGCTATTGTCCAGACATTTATATTCACTTGAGTTTACTCTTCTTACAAAGTGATTCGGGATTAATTACATCAATGTGTGGGAGGGCATTGAGTATACAGTAGCAAATATTTTACTTACTGTTTGGCATAATGACCCAAATGAGTTTTCATTATAATACTGGAGATAACTAGGAGCCATTTTACAGATCTCCGAAGGGGAAATCTAGAGCAAATGTTTTGCCAAATGATCCATTTTTCTTATGAATGTATGCATAGATTTTATCAATACCCAGTGATATTTTCTATTATCTTACCTCAACAGGTAAATTCACAATACTTTATGCTTAGTTGCCATAATGATTAGGAGTGCTGCCTTTATCATGGATCAACACTTTTTCATTATGAATGTTTGGACGAGAACCGCTCTTTTATATTAACTGAGAAAACTATTTGGTCTCCACCGAAAGTAAACACGTAAAAACCCGATGTTTCGGAATATACGTTCCATCATCAGGGGGCGCTGTGGCGACGTTCCAGAGGTGTCTTTAAGGCACTAGCGTGGCGGTTGATCACCCATTCTGTCGCGGAGTGTAGTCTGTATGCATACACTGGGTGAAGGATTTCGAGGGGACGATTGATGTTTTGGGCCGTTTGCTGTATGTGCCATGACTCGAGTACTAGCCTTCTCTAGTAAGTCTTGCTTTCATGGATGGTCCTTTCGTTGAACTTTATCGTGGGGTCAAACATCTCACAATGTTTGGCGACAGCACTGGGCTTTCTGTTCAACTTCCAGAGGTCATTTATGAGTTGTTTGAGTTGGTTTTTAGTCTCTCCAATATACGAGTAGGGGCACTCAGTGCACGGGATTTTGTAAACGGCACTGTAAGTTCTGTCTATTGCTGACTGGTCTTTCGGGGCGGGGAGAGGTGACCCAGCATGCATGAAGGCACGTGCGCGATGTGCACCGCTTCTTTTTGAAGATGCGGGCCAACGCCTGAGGGAAAGCAACAGTGTGCCCTAAAGTTCTTTCTCTTTTACGGCACTCTAGTTGAGATGGACATGTCTGTTCCTTCGAGAAAATAGTCAAAGTCTCTTGCGAACGAACAGGGCACTCTGCGACCGGCGCACACTGTTCCCCTTTCTCGACTCACGAAACGGGTTCCCTTCTCTCAGCAATGGAACCAACCCTCGTCAGAGAAGGGAAAACTGTGACGATAGAGAAAACGAACGTGCCGGCAGCGGGATGCTTTTCTTGCACCAGCCACCAAGGAAGGGAGGTCACCCCCCGGATTTCTCTGTGAGCCAAGGCAATCGACGACGAAATAAGCGTCACTCTTTTGTTTATTTTCCCAAGGCGGACAGTCCCTCTACGTGACAATTACATTTTATTGGTAACGAAGCAATAGAGTATTGTTTTGTTGACCTAGCCTGTTGCCTTATTCATCCAAACCCCTGTAGGTGCGATGAGTCGAGCTACGGAAAAGGGGATGGTAATAGTGCATGGTGCGACTGTGTGCGGCTGGAACATTAGCTAGGCTTCTGTGCCAGCCGTACATAGGGCGGACCCCCTTCACGCCTCGCTGGTTCCTTGGGCGTATGAAACCAGCGCACTTTGAAGAGCTGCTAATCAGTTCTGATTGAGGTTTGCGTAGCCTCTTTTGCTATTCACGGCATGTGAAGGATCGAATGAATTTTTTCGTGTATCTGTTTTTCTGAGGTCTACAATTACGCAAGCTTTTTCTTTCTTGCACGGCATGTCATTGAAACATATGTTCTTGGCTCTCTGAAGTAATGTGCTCACAACCGAGGCCCTGTGGCTGGCGGACTGAGATGAATCATATTGAAGGTAATGGCCGATATGCGTCAGCTTCCTATAGATGGAAAACTCCAAGCCTATGACTCCAGCCACTTCGTGCAGCTAGCATCATGCAGGGGTGCAACAGCCAAAATACAATCTGGAGCAATTTTTGGAGCAGCAAAATATTACTTTTGGAGAACCAAAGTCTAAATTTGGAGCAGGTTATGGGGAAAAAAATGCATTTTCATCATGAAATACCTAATTTGAAGCAGTACAACAAAAGAGGGCTTACATGTAGAAAAACAAATATCTATAAGCCATTCAACATCACCTAAATTGTGCAGTGTGAACATCAGCACTGCCACTTCAATGAAAGTAGCATTTTAACCCTCACGGCTAAAGCAAAGAATGATAGTCCATATTAGCATTTGCTG